>OX940860.1:20660000-21260000 GCA_954871525.1 Parietaria judaica | reverse complement strand
CGACACGGCGGCACGACAAGCGGGTAAGGCGACTTCTGGCGAGTGTCAATCTGTGCAAGCATGCACAACTCCGTTGACGATACTGAAGTGCTTCAGACCTCTTTATTAGACTTCTTCTCGGGAAGAAAACGCCAACGAACGATCCACGGAAATTGTGAGAAAATGCCTAGAATGCTCTCTCTAGCTCTGAACGATTTTCTCTTCACTTTATGGCTGAAAGGATGCACGATTTGGAAGCCCTGGATGAGTTTAAATAGACTCCACAAAGCTCTCAACAAGATAACCAATTTTCCTTGATTTTAGGCATTATTACTTAGTCTTTCTTAGACTTAGTATTCCCACCAAAATTCGAATTTCAAAGGCTCATTCAACTCTGATATTTGACCAACAGATAGGGGAGAACGAATTCCTTAAATATCTCAACCAAAATGGACCAATTCCGCTTTACGGATAAGGAGATCGCACATATGACCATTCGTATGATCAATAATACTGCCAAACATATAACTGCACTAAACTGTCAAATAAAGACAGTTTTTCAAACTCCTCCTTTGGCATTTTTGTTGAGCAGATAATTCGGTGACCAGATTAAATATGTAGACATGTAGCGACGAACAACCGATCATGAAATAAACTTGATCTTCTGATAAACCCAACTTAGTGACCAATGTTCCGACAACCAACAAAAGTTTAACAATAGAAAAATGGTTGGTCACTCATGGCAATGCTCCCCCTGTCGTCAATGTTTCCCCCTGTCACATTTCTCCCCCTCTGCTGACGGAAAATGTCAAAGACTAGTCGGAATGAGGACGAAGATTCCGCTGAATGGCAAGAACTGTCTCTTGAAGAAGAGTAATCTGGTCTGAGAGAGCGTGAACCTGTGCCATAGAAGACTATGTAGTATGAACTACCAGCGCTTGAGCTTTCTGAACATTGACCAACTCGTACACGCGCGAAGAGATGCTCCCCCTGACTATCTGATATTCCTTATGTGATACTCTGAGACTGAATCTGCACTATTCTGAGACTGATTCTGTGAAGCTCCCCCTGACTCGGTGATAACGAAGAGATGCTCCCCCTGACTATCTGATAACTGAATCTGTACAATTCTGAGCCTAACTCTGTGAAGCTCCCCCTGACTATGCGATAATTCTCATGAATTTGCACAATTCTCCCCCGATACGAAGCAAGATGCCAAAGATTCTTCTGATGATTGATTCACAAGATTGCATTTTGGCTCTTTAGTACCCTTAGCGGTAAGAGATTCTCTTGAACCGATATACTATTTTTTAGCGCAAATTCATCAGCCTCTGTAATTTGATTTTCTTGAAGGCTTGCATCAACTCTTGAGGCTTCCATCTTGTGGCATCTTCAGGATTGAATATGTCTCTAGTTACATCTTTTGGAGAAGTAACAAGTGCAGTTGTGTCCACATCTTTGTAGTTGGCTATCACTCCATTTACCATGGCTTCTTGTCTGGTTGTGTTTTGCAGGAGAGACATTGTTGGTGGATCTTGTTATCGTTGGATCAACGGCTGCATCTATGAGAGGAACTGTGTTAATGGTTGCTCCATAAGATAAACTATTCTTAGGAACCCAAGCAAGTTTTGACTTTGGAACCTTGAAGAGAAGAGACTTAGCCACCCACACTGAACGACTTTTCTTTGTCTTGGTTGCATATTTGCGAAGCGGCGTCTTTTGAAGATTTTCAGAGAATTGCTTGTACATATTTCTGCACCTACCATCGTTGTGAAAAATAGACTTGCATAATTCACATCTCTTGGTTACTTGGCTAGCAATACTGATGGTACCTTTGGTGGTTGTGATGCTTTCACTTTCGGTAATATTCTGACTGTCTGACTCTTTTTTGAAAATACGGTTGTAACTTGTACGGTCATATTCATTCTGGCTACTTTCACTAATTAATCTTTGTCCTTTTAAAAATCCAAGACCGGTACGATTTCCCAACTGATGTCTTTGTTCAAGTATGTCATCGAGTTTGGATTTTCCAGAATTGAACTTCACAACAGCGTTTTCCATTGAGGTTATCTTCTTGTCTTTTTCAACGACGAGACAGTTTACTTTTGAAATAGACTTTTTCAGTTCTAGCACTTGGTCACTGAGAACCTTGTTCTGCTGTCTTAGTTCTTCTACAACCGTGGATAAGACTTGCTTTTCAGAAATAAACTTCTCTTTTTCAGACTTAGCTTGGTCATTGAGAGTCTGATTTTTCTTCATCAGTTTCTCTATAGTTGTTGAGAGAGCTTGCTTTTCACCAATCAACTTTTCCTTATCAGAATTAAGGTTCTTGCTCAGGTTGCATAAAGATAGCCATTTTTCAAAGAGAGATTTGAATGATGTTTGAAAGTCTTCTTTAGAAAAATCTTCTGAATCATCACTTGAATAATTGTTCTGATCAAGAGAGTGGTGTGATGCAGGGAACGCAACATAATGGCTAAAAACTCCTCTGCCATCTTCTTCATCTGAGTCTTTATCACAGGAAGAAGTTTCGTAGGATCTAATCTTTAGTTTCTTGATAGTGTTAGCACATTCTGACTGTATATGACCATATCCGTCACACTCTCGGCAATTAATTCCACTTTTTTTGACTTTATCCTCTGTAGTACGACCATCATTATGACCACGATTGTTGTTAGTAGATCTGTATTTACTGCTCGAGTTACTGTGTGAAGAACCATTTCCTCATTCATTGAAAGGTGGTCTCTGAGTGTTAAATTTCTTCAACATTCTACCAAAAATTTTAGTAAGAAGAATAATATCACCCATGGTTACATTACTTGTACCATCGCTAGCTACATCATTGGTAAGATCATTGGTTGCATCGTCTCTGTGATCACGTTTGGTAGAACTTTTGAATGCTACTCCTTTTTCTCTTTTTGCTTGAGACATATTCATCTCAAAAGTTTGAAGAGATCCTATGAGTTCATCTAAATTAACCGTGGTTATATCATTGGCCTCTTCGATGGCTGCAACCTTGGCACTGAAGCGTTCTGGTAATGACCGAAGCGTTTTTCTAACCAATTTTAGATTAGAATACACTTTTCCAAGTTGAAAAGCTTGATTTGAAATTTCACGAAGCTTTCCATTGAAATATGCAATGGTTTCATCTTCGGTCATACGTAGTTCTTCAAATTTTGATGCAAGCATTTGGAGTTTTGAGGTTCGAACGACTAACGTTCCTTCATGGAGATTTTGCAATGCTTCCCATGCTGGTTTGGCAGTACCACATGTAGATATGAGTCTAAATTGTCCTTCGTTAACAGCAGATACGATCGCATTTAAAGCACGATAATTCGCAAGAGATGCGGTCTCATCTTCGGTACTCCATTCACTGAGCGGTTTTTCAACAAATTCTCCTTTTGTATTTTTCTTCATGGGAGAACTCCAGCCATGTTTCACAGTACTCCAAGCTTTTGTGTCAATCGATTGGATGTAGATAGTCATTCGAGCTTTCCAATACGAATAGTTTGTACCGTCTAACACCGGTGGTCTTATAAGAACAATATTTTCGCGCGAACCCATCGTGATTCGAAGAACACCTAGATCTTTCCGATGCCTTTGAAATCAAAGAAACACTATTGCAGCGACAAGCTCTGATACCAATTGAAACGTCACGTTCTTCGGTTATGCGGAAAATAACGACAAATAAACATACGCGAAAATAAAAAGACACACGCGATGTTTTGTTAACGCAGTTCGATATCTATCTACTCTGCGGGGCCCTCACCCAGATTAATCAACATGGATAATTACAAGATGGACGTTACACAATCGATTTGTTCATCGAACAACAAACTGGAAAATACATTCTCACCAGTGCGACCAGCGATGTAACCAGCCTTGTAACCTGTTGATTACGACGATGACACGGCGGCACGGCAAGCGGGTAAGGCGACTTCCGGCGAGTGTCAATCTGTGCAAGCATGCACAACTCCGTTGACGATACTGAAGTGCTTCAGACCTCTTTATTAGACTTCTTCTCGGGAAGAAAACGCCAACGAACGATCCACAAAAATTGTGAGAAAATGCTTAGAATGCTCTCTGTAGCTCTGAACGATTTTCTCTTCACTTTATGGCTGAAAGGATGCACGATTTGGAAGCCCTAGATGAGTTTAAATAGACTCCACAAAGCTCTCAACAAGATAACCACTTTTCCTTGATTTTAGGCATTATTACTTAGTCTTTCTTAGACTTAGTATTCCCACCAAAATTCGAATTTCAAAGGCTCATTCAACTCTGATATTTGACCAGCAGATAGGGGAGAACGAATTCCTTAAATATCTCAACCAAAACGGACCAATTCCGCTTTACGGATAAGGAGATCGCACATATGACCATTCGTATGATCAACAATACTGCCAAACATATAACTGCACTAAACTGTCAAATAAAGACAGTTTTTCAGACATAATACCTGAAGTTTAGTTTTACATTATATTTTTAAAACTAGGGGTAAAACCGGATCAGATTCTCGATTTTGTAGATATCCGGAAACAGAATCCAAATTTTGGTTATTCAAAATTAAGAGCCAAATCCGGGAATCCGGTTTTCTAATTTTGAAATCCGGATTCAATATCCGGATCTGGATTAGAAACCGGGTACGGGTTTGTAATAGGATTCATAATTTTACCCGAATCTGTCAATAATTATTTTTAAAAAATACGAAAACATTTGCATCTCATATAATTAAGCGTCTCAAAATCGTACATCAAGCACATTGTATATAAAAAAAAAACTTCAAGTTAAAAAGGAAAGCATTAACATATTAAATCCGGGTTTTAACCGGAAACCACATATGGTTTTAATCCGGATGCGGATATCCAGATTCGGAATCTGGTTATGAGGATAAGGTGTTTAAATGCAGTTCCGGATGCAGATACGGGTTTTAAACCGGTTTCCGGATATTATTTTCACAATTACTTAAACCTATATTTTTAAATAGTGCATGTATTAATATACCCACTCCAAAAAAAAAAAAATTGCTTATAAAAAATATGGACCATCTCAACTTGAGCCCAAAACATTATATCTTAAGAAATGGAGAGATGGATATGATTCGGGCTGGACTGTGCTCGGTATATTGGGCTAAATCGACTAAGCCAGCATTGTGTTAGTTATTCAATTTGGTTCATGATTAATTAAGAAAGAATGTACATTATTTATCTGTTCTCAGAGCAATTATAGTAAAACGGAATAATAGTGGCATAAGTATTTGAATTTTTTTTCCTCAGATATTTAGACAACATATTCCTAACACTAGGCCAAATGAGTCCAAGTAACTCAATGCATGCAATTAGGCCAAATCAGTCTTATTTATATTTACACCAACTCGATCTGATTTGTACGAACTTTGTACAGCTTGAATTTACAGGCTTTTTTGGGTTTTTTTTGTTGTTATTGATGCTGCGCGTGTGTTTGAAATAGATAATTTTTTTTATATATATATAAAAAAGAAACTATTGAATTTAATATTTTCTAGACTGATTCTTAAATTTTAAATTGAACCAAAAAATACCAAGGGTTGAAAATTTTGTACACTGTTCTTGGTTTTGTCCCAGTTCCAGTACCGGTCACGGCCGTTTAAATTAAAAAATATATATTAATTTTATAACCGTGAACATGGACATCCCGGTTCCCTGTTTGAGATCCGGGAACCGGAACTGGGGCAACATCTTAAATTCCTTTTATTTTTTGTATATCCCTGTTCTGATTTTAAATATAAATATATATATATATATTTAAAAAATTTATTGTATGATAATGTTATTTATGTCTTTATAATATATTAGATTATATTTTATGTTTTAGATTTTAAGATTGATAATTTGGACTTTGTCCCAGTTCCTCATTTGAAGAGAAAAAAAAAAGATTTTTTAGGATTTTTTTATTACTGAAACCAACAAAAAATATCTCAATTTTTTTAGACAATAATAGAAAGAAAAAAAAAAGATAGAGTTCCGGTTTCGCCCCGAAGCCTTCCCTTAGAGAAGCATTCACATTACGATTCTTTTGTCGTATTCATCGCGATGTTTGCTAAGCGACGAGATCAAGCTGTTATTCATGGATTTGGACTTTGAAAATTCAAACGTAGGAAGTTTGCCGTTTCCTTTGTTTCACACTAGGCGTGACGTTTTGCCAATCATCAAGATATGGAGATAGACATTCACATACCATGATTTTAATATTAATTTCATTATACATAATTGTATATATACTTCATTGTCACCACTCACCATTGCTTGCCACCCTGATCAACAAAATATGGAATTCCCAAACTTAGCCTTACATTTCTTTTACAAGTTAGAGATGAGACACAAATTGATTTTATGTATTTAATACATATTATTAAGTGTTTTAATAATGATTATATGTCAAATTGATGTTTTTATTTTATGAACTACGCTGTTAACTAATGAATATATAGTATTTTAAATTTTTACATTATTTAATTATAATAATTAAGTTAAACTAGTCATAAATGAGTATATTTATCTTTTAACAATACAACGATGAGATAAATGACTAGATACGATTAATACCGTTTTTAATAAGGTGTATCTAAATTTCATCTTCAAACAAGATTAATAAATAAGGTAACGTTGCGTTTATATAAAATTAATAAGAATTGATTAAGACACAACACAAGACATGAATAACCATCCAGTCTCGGTTAGGCCATAAATTTATAAAAATAAACTTTGAAATGAGCTATCTTAAAAGTTAAAACCCAACGTCCATGTGTATAATCGTTGACCAGCTAAGGATAAATAAAGTTATAAAACAGAGTTCTTTCTCACTACCCTTCAAATGGAGATTGGAGATCACCGTTACTTTAAGTGATAAAGGTTAGAGCTTTACTGTTTTTCCTCTCTGGGTATTTCATAATCTCATTAAAAAAATTATTTGGGTTATTAAAGATAAATTATATTATCTTAATCAACAGCCTCAGAAACCTTAGCTAAACCTTTATGCAATCTATTATTGTTTTTCATGATAAATTATGCAACCGAACAGTGTACAAGTCAACAAGAAAAGCTTAGAAAGATAGTGTTGAACTTTATAATATAATATAATATATGAATCTTGCCATTTTTATGGTTTTTGTGTGACTATGGAGTCAAGAAATTCGTCTTATATGCCCATCCTCTCCTCATTATTGGAGAATATACAGTGCTTTATGCCACACGTTGCTTGGATTTGACAAAAAGAAAAAGTCAATCCTATCCATGAAAATATGAAATCAATCTTTACTAAAACTTATTTTTCGTTTCTCCAATTTTGAGTTGTGAAATCGAATACCAAGTTTGGATTCTACTGCAATTTGTTGTGTTTTCTCCATTGTTGTATCTGTAGTTCAAGGCCATCAATTCCCAGATCCTAACATTGTGGAGAAGCCATGGAAGAGAAGGACTTTTACACGAAAGACGGGACGGTCGATTCCCGTGGAAATCCGGCGAATAAGGCAAAAACCGGGACCTGGAAAGCTTGCCCATTCATTCTTGGTAAGTCTGCGATCCTTCTTTATAAAGAGAGATCATGGAGTAGAGTGTCTTATCATTTTTCTTTTCTGTTTGAAATCGGTTAGGAAATGAATGCTGCGAGAGATTGGCGTATTACGGGATGAGCTCGAACCTCGTGCTTTACTTCAAGGACCGGCTTCATCAGCACAACGCCACGGCCTCGAGAAACAACCTGAACTGGAGCGGGACGTGCTACCTCACGCCTTTGATCGGCGCGTTTCTGGCGGATTCATATCTCGGAAGATACTGGACCATTGCCATTTTCTCCATCATCTATGTCATTGTAAGCCTTAGATCACTCAAAGCTTACCTTAGAATTAGATCACTCAAGGTTTACAATAGCGTGTATTAGCGGGACTTTGCCCCAGAGCGTTCGCCTCATGGCGGATCCTGAGGCGTTCGAAAAACGAGCTCGGAGTTCATGTACTTGTTTTTGATATTCTGAACTCTTAAATAGTGTTTTTAGCGCTACGAGCGTTCGCATCATAGTGGATTCTGAGGAGTTCGAAAAAGAGCGTTCGCCTCATGGGATTTGAAGTTCATTCTGTTCAAGCATTCTCTATGTAGTAATCTATCTCCAATGCTTTTTCACTCAGGGGATGACCTTGTTGACCATGTCGGCTTCGGTCCACGGGCTGAGACCGACATGCCAGGCGAAAGACGATTGCCGCTCCACCGACGCGCAAACGGCATTGTTCTTCTTCGCTCTGTACACGATCGCGTTGGGGACGGGCGGGATCAAGCCGTGCGTCTCGTCCTACGGGGCTGACCAGTTCGACGACACCGACGAGAAGGAGAAGAAGCAGAAGGCCTCCTTCTTCAACTGGTTCTACTTATCCATCAACGTCGGCGCGCTCGTCGCCAGCTCGGTGCTCGTGTGGGTGCAGGAGAACGTCAGCTGGGGGCTGGGCTTCGGCATCCCGACCGTGACCATGGCGATCGCTGTGGTCAGCTTCTTCTCCGGCACTCGTCTCTACCGCAACCAGACGCCGGGGGGGAGCGCGGTCACGCGTATCGCTCAGGTGGTGGTGGCCGCCGTGAAGAAACGCAAGGTTGACATGCCTGCGGATCATGCTCTTCTGTACGAGGTTGAGGATGCCGAGTCTGTCATTCAGGGAAGCCGGAAGCTTGATCACACGAAAGACTTGAGGTAACGAGATTCTCGGCCGAAAATCATCTGAAAATCGATTCTTTACGTAGTCCTTAACGGAAAATCGTTTCAGATTCTTTGACAAAGCAGCGGTGCAGGGAAACGAGGACCACGTAAAGGAAGCAGTGAACCCGTGGCGGCTGTGCACGGTTACGCAAGTGGAGGAGCTGAAGGCCATCGTACGGCTGCTACCGATCTGGGCGACGGGGATCATGTTCGCCGCAGTTTACAGCCAGATGGGCAGCCTCTTCGTCCTGCAAGGCGCCACGATGGACCGCCGACTGCACCCCTCCACTTTCGAGATCCCTGCTGCCTCTGTATCTCTCTTCGACACGCTCAGCGTTATCGTGTGGGTCCCCATCTACGACCTCCTGATCGTTCCCTTTGCTCGCGCCCGCACTGGCCACCGCACCGGCCTCACCCAGCTCCAGCGGATGGGCATCGGGTTGGTGATCTCTATCGTCGCAATGCTCTCTGCCGGCGCCGTTGAGCTCGTCAGGCTTGGCATTGTCAGGAGGCACGATTTCTACGAGCTCGACACGGTGCCCATGTCAGTGTTCTGGCAGGTAGGGGTGTCAATTCGTTAAATTGTCTAATTGGACCTCATCGTGCTCGTGTCAATCAGATCCTTATGCATTTAAGATCGGCTCAAACTCGTTTATCTATTTCCGCGTCTCGTGTTCTGATCCAAATTGTTGGACCTACCAACAGGTTCCGCAGTACTTCCTGATCGGGTGCGCGGAGGTGTTCATGTTCATCGGGCAGTTGGAGTTTTTCTACGAGCAGGCGCCGGACGCCACGCGCAGCCTCTGCTCGGCGCTGTCGCTGACCACGGTGGCGCTGGGGAACTACCTGAGCTCGCTGCTGGTCACGATCGTCACGGCCGTGAGCACCCGAGGGGGGCGCGTGGGGTGGATCCCGGAGAAACTGAACAAAGGGCACCTCGACTACTTCTTCTGGCTGCTGGCGATCCTCAGCGTCGGCAACTTCGGGGCGTTTCTCGTCATCTCGAGGTGGTACACCTACAAAAGGCCCGTCGGAACTCTGCGTTAACTGTCTCGAATTCTGTTGTATGCAATGCAATACAAGTATTGGTGGCTATATAATATATCATGTGTTGGTAAAGGAAAATGTGGTGAAGAATTCAGTGTTTATGTAAATTGTGACGATTTACAAGTTCTTTTCCCGAAAATGTTGATGTAGGATTTTCTCATATTAAAGCTAACAAGCATCGTCTTATGCTCAAGGGATTATATAATCGAAACACAATTTCAAATTGTTATATGCAACCATTGACATTATTTGAGAGAACATCGATATTTGAAATTTAATAAAAAAGAAAAAAATAAAGATGTTGAGAACTTTCACCGATGAATTAAACGTACTATATGAAGATTGTTAGAAATTCTTGTTGAAAAAAAAAAACCTTTCAATGATACTATTATGTATAAAATTTCGAGACAGAAAAAGGTTGTATCCATTTATATTTTTATCAGTAGTATATAAAATATTGAATATTCATTTATAAATTCGGAAGTAAAAAATCTGGAGCATAGAGGTGTGTGGAATAATCGATAACAAATTTTAAAACCTTAACAAAAAATTATCAGGTTTAAAATAACTGTAACCGAATTATTATTTTTAAAACAGGTTAAGTATACCGGATACGGTTACCGATTATTAATTTTTCAATAGCGGTTATTTTTGTAACCAAGCGGTTTTAACATTAAATATTAAAAGAAATAATTTAGAATTAAGTTAGACAATTAGGATTACTTCTCTAAACTGGCATGTGTTATTTGGACGATATTTTTGTGTGCGATAATATATATTGATAGATATGTATATTTAAATTGAGACATGAGTTTGACGACAAGATCTGAAAAGCAAATGAGAGTATCAGTTTATGGGAAAAGCAAAGCCAACATAATTCTGTGCATCGATGACTATATTATAGCTTAGCCTTAGATCTCAAGTCTAAAGTCTAAACACGCACGCGTGCGTGTGTGCTCTCCTCTCTAAAGCCTGCTAAAACCCTCAACTACGTCACTTCTCTCTGACAATACACTTCCAAACTCCAAACTCCGCAATCAAACGCTGTCGTTTTGGACGGAGATTACTTTATAGTTTATATATAGACTGACAACTACGCCGGCGATCTCACCTTCCCTCCGGCGAGTCTGATGCTAGAAGTTTGCCTTTGATTGTCTCTCATCGTTTGAAAATATTCAACAGGCTTTGGTCTCTGAGAGAATCCAAGTTCAAGTCAGCAATGGTCAGAAAGCGTTACCAACCTGCTAAAACAGGTAGGATCTTTACCGCACACGAGCTGTTCGACGAAATGTCGAACCTAAAGTTCCGGCGCATTTCCCGCGAAATTCTCTTACGTTTCAAATCAATGTCAGGCTTGGAGCGGCTTAAATCCGCGGACTACGACAAAATCCTTACACGAATGGGAGTCGGCAAGAGGGATTACGTGTTCTGGAAGCAAATCGGGAAGGGTCTGCTATCGGCGTACGCGCTCGTGGGCGCGTGTTACTGGTACAACGAGACATCCCCGTTGGGTTGGTGGACGCTGAAGCCGAAGCCCAAGGAGGAGAAGGAGCTCGCTCACCTGTACGAGCGCAGGGAGTTCCCCTATCCGGGGGACAAGGAAGCCATGGAGGAGTTCATCGCGAAAGGGGGCATGATCGGGACTGCGATCGGGCCCAAGGGCATCCCGGAGCTGGACAAGGACGCGTACAACTTCCACCAGGAGCTTCAGGACAAGAAGCTCAACCAGGAGGCTCTGGGCTCGGATGCGGAACGAGGTCGTTTCGGACCTTCAAGAGAAGGGCTTCGATGTCCAGTGAACACTCTCATAGTAGATAAAGTTTGCCCTGTTTTGGTTCGCGCACTGTGTGAGTGTTGCTTTAAATCTTTGTAAGTTAACTTTTCAGTTCTGGTCAATGTATTATTTATAACTTATTCCAAAATAATATAAAGGAAGAGACTTGTTTTCCACTTCCATTTACTACGACCAAACAAAAAGGGGTGAGTTTTTTTTTTTTAATGCATTGCTGTTTAGTATTATGGATCAAATCTGGAGTTTGATTGTTACCGATACGAAATCGAAACAGAAAATTGACACGGATAATCACCAACCCAGTGATTATCGAATATTATTCAACGAATAACATAAGAGCATTCAAACAAAACGGCCATGTTAAGCAAGCGAACACTCTACCTTGTGTTTATAATAGTGTAAAGAAATAGAACTAAAAAGAAGCTCACTTTGATTTTGAAGTGTCAGTGTGTTACTTTTGTTGATGCCAAAAGTCAACATATTGTAATCTGGTTGTATAGTAATGAAAGTCCCATTCCAATAGTTGACTCTAGAAGCAGAAGAAGAAAAGAAACCAAGCACCATTGGTGTTGAGCAGAGAAACAGTATTATGACTATGCAATTACAACAACACCTTTATGCCTTTACAACGTGGTAATAAGTAAACTACAACTAACAACTACTAAATCGACACCAAGATAGAGCCTTTACAAGACATTCTTGGCCATCATCGCCGTCTTTAGCCGGCTCTTCCCGGGCTGGCTCCTCCGGTAGCTCCTCAACGGCGTCAAGTAAAACCGCAACAGCCCGTTATCAACAGCGCCCGTGGCGCCGTTGCTGGGCGAGCACCGCGCGTTTCGGCTCCGCTGCAGCAGAAACTCCTCTCTACTCTTCAAAGCACCAGCTCCGGCTCTGTTATCGCCACTCGCTGTTTGGCTCTGGTTCTGGCAGCTCACGCTGTAGCTGCGAATTAGCTTCTGGCAATGACTCGCCGACCCGCCTTTGATCAGCCCGTCTTCACCACTGTATTTGCGGTCGGCCTTTGCTCCGAGGACACTCCACACTCTGTGCCACCCTTGCGAGGCTGCGGGTTTCTTCAGCCCGCTTCGAGCGATCGCGCTCGGGGATCCAGCCGCAGCGCCCTCGTCTTTGACGGCTTTCAGCTTCGCCTCGCGCAGATCCGAATCTGTGATTAGCAGCTTCGCGCCGTAGAAAAGCTCCGTGGTTGCCGGAGACACCTTCGCATTGGAAATCAGCTTCAGGTCGTCGACTTCTCCCAGCTTTGTGCACTCGAAGCTTCGCCTCCGCCGCGAGAGTGTGTCGGTGTAATAGTCCTTGGTCTGCATCGAATCTCCGGGCCCGGTCAATTCAGCATTGTCCTCGATGACGGACACCATCGGAGCCATCCTCGCCGGCCTTCCGATCAGGTACCCGTCCCACGACGCCCTCGGCTCGTCAAAGGAGAAGCGACGGCACTCGTCGAGCGACATCCGAGCTGCAATGTCGACGGAGAATCTCGGATCGGTGTCGCAAGATCTGCGCTCACCGCCGAACCCGTACTCCCCGACCTCCGACTGCGTTTCCCTCGCCCTCGCTCCGTCATCGTTTCCGGTCACCAAATCGCCATTCTCTCCAGGGAGCTTCTTCTTCTTCGGCTTTCGCCTCCATTTCGCGAGCTTCTTGCTCAGACCTGAAGCCGCTTCCCAGAAGGTACCTGCAATGTCCTTCAAATCTCTCCCCGAGCCGCTCTTCTTCTTCGTCCACTCGAGATCTATAAACTCCTTCATGGTCTTCAGCTCTGCCTCGTCCTCTTCGTCTTGTTCGCCTCCGTTCCTCGCCGCGTCCTCGGCATTAACCCTAATCTCGTCATCCTCCTTGAGCTCAAACCCTAGGTGCCCCAATTCGGCCTCGAACTTCCTCGGCGCGCCTTTCTTCTCGTCGTCGAGGCTGAACAGAGCGCACAGAGAGGTGTTTCCGCCGCGAACCCTAACGTCGCACGATTTCCTGCGCTGCGAGTCGGCCGCGACGTCGTCGGATCTCGGGCCTCCGGAGCACGATTTGCTTCGCCGGAGCTCCGAGCCGGCTCCGTTAGCGGCGGCGACGGAAGCCTCGATTCCGGCGAGGCGCTCGCGCAGGCAGCAGGCGCAGAAGCCGGTGACGGGAGTCTTGGGGTGGCGATGACAGGTGGAGTGGCGGCGAGACTGCGATTTAGCAGCCATGGATGGGATTGAGCTCCGATTTGGGGTTTGGTCAGTGCATTGCGAGGAGAGAGAACAAGAGTGACTTGCAAAATGAGATGAGACAGTCTCAGAGTGAAGTGAAGTGAAGTGAAGACGAGAGTTTATTTGGGGGAAAATGGAGAGAGAAAAAAGCTGAAACCTGAGATAAACCTCCTCAATTTCTTTGGATACTCTTCTTAATAAATAAATAATAATGGTGATTAAATAATGGGAATATCATATTCATATTTCATATCAACTATCAAGTATCAAAATGCCATGCACGCTATTTTGTCCCCTTCATTTTTCTTCAAAATATAAAAATAAAAATAAAATTGTCCCCCTCATTTCATTTCAATTAACCACCCATCTTTTTCCATAAATGTGGCTGTTTGAGTTTTGAATTATGGCAATTTTTGTTTTGACAATTTGCAGTGTATGTACCTTAACGTTAGCAACATATTTTTAAAATTTCAAAGTCACCTAGAAAATATCAAAAGTTTATTAAATTTGAATTTTAGTATTTATTTTTTATCGTCACGTGTCAAATTTTAAGTGACATATGTAGTCACTTGTAGTGTTTATCATTTTGAAATATATATTGTAACATGTTAAATATTGTTGATTAATTTAAATAACTGTTCCGAAAAATAGGCTATTCATATTGAATTTTGCGAACTGCGATAACAATTTAGAGTGCGCCTCTCTTCGTACTTTTGCCGTTGTTAAGCGTTATGTTGTGCCTCTCTTCGTAATTTTGTGGTTTTTAAGCATTTTGATCGATTATGTTTTCGTAAAATGAGAGTAAATAGTGGCTGAACTAAATTGATGAGTGTTTTGTTTGAAATGTGGTTTTGTTTTGGGAAGACTAAAAGGTCTCGTTTTTCTTTAATAGAGAGCATTTTCACGAGTCATGACAATGAAAAAAATGAGTATAATTTTGTTGAAACTTTTTTCACAATTTTGAGGATTAGAAATGGACTTTGCTCTTTCTCAATTCTCATTCAAATTGATAATATGATAGAAATTAGAAAGTATTAAACTATTTATTAGTAGAGATGGCAATCAGAAAATACAAAAGAAAGTATAGGCGATTCATTTTCATAAAATATGGGGAAAAGTAATTTGTTTTTTTTTTTAATCATAAAGCTAAAAAATTAAATTAAAATTATTTTTTTTGTTCTTCGTGAAGCAAACAAACAAAAACACGTGCAAACGGTTGTACACACTCGTTTCTGAGATTCTATTAATTAAATTGGATGGTGATTGCAATTTGTTGTCAAATTAATCATCCATTTTATATTGATTATTTTCGATGGTGATATATGTAAAAAGTGGGCGTGGCTTAACTCTTAAGAAAAAGGCACATAAGAAAATGGCATCTTTCTTTTTATGTGTTTTGGTATTATTGTAAATTCATTTTTGTTGAGGGCAACATACATTATTGGCCACAAATAAGAGGGCCCAAAGAGGTCAGAGCAAAATGCCAATACATATTCACAAATCACAATCATCTGTTTGCGCTTAGCTTATTCAAATTAGATTGATTTTTATTATTACAATTACTATTAGATACATATGTCTCACTTACTCATGAAAAAAAAATGTTTTTTGGGACATTAAAAATAGGGGTTAATGACGGCAAAAATATCTAAAATTTGGTCAAAGAACCCCTCGTGTATCTAAAGTCTAAAAGTGGTGGTAAAAATACCCAAAATCACATTTGGGGAGTTGACCATTCCATTCTCGTATCGTACCGCAGTTAACTTACCCATTAACTCTGGCCACGTAGACAAACGTAGGTTACTGACATAGCAATTTTTTGCCACGTGGATGAGGCCAATTAGGGGTTCAATTCGTTGTTTTGTCGTAAACGAGACTGATGTGGGTTCGTACGTGGCAAATAATTGCTATGTCAGCAACCCACGTTTGTCCACGTGGCCAGAGTTAACAGGTAAGTTAACTGCATTACGAGAATGGAGTGATCAACTCCCAAAATGTGCCTTTGGGTATTTTTACCACCACTTTTAAACTTTAGATACACGATGAGTTTTTTGACCAAACTTTCGCCGTCATTAACCCTTAAAAATAGTTTCCGTTTGTCTTTCATTTGTGTGCTTGACTAGTTGACTTCATTACATTTGAAAGATTCTTATCATTTAATTTAGAGTAAAAATGTGGTCTTCATTGAAGAGTTGAGATTATGTGGTCCCACTGTCACACATTTGGGATAAGCGTGGCGTCTGAGTATAATTGCTTTGCTTAATGCTTATCAGCTTATAAATGTGGCGTTTTATTTAATCACTATTCCATTTCCAAATGACCTTTATTTTTAAAATTGAATAAAACATTTATATATTTTTATTTATCTATCTCTACACTCTTATATATTAATTAATTGTATTAAAACTAATTTATAAAAAATTAAAATTTTAAGGTAACACGTGGCAATCTAATGGACTACTACGTGTCCACCCACTAAAGTCTGTTTAAAGAGTCAACAAACGAGTTTGATGGTCAACTCTGATGTTGTAATATTGGAAATTTAGCAGCAATTTTTAATTATAAGGGCCATGCTTCCTCAATTAATCTAACATTAGCTACTTTTGTCGTGATTATCCATTCATATTATAAAAAGGAAGAGTCACTATTGCCAAATTTGTATAAGAGACATGCTTTTCTCATTTTCTGCATTAAAACGGAACAATGTTTTTTCGCACTCATATACAATATACATTAGATTAAACCCAATACGGTAAGATCTCATAGAGTAAGTAGTGTCAAAATGGAGGTCAGTCCAACTGAGAGGTCCATCGTTGAATACTATTTTGAGTTAATAGTGGTAAATAATATTGAAATTGTATTTAATTGGGGCAACATAGAATCAATTTTTTTAAGTAATAAAAGTACTTAAATTTTGTTTTATTGAAGATTTGGGACCTTAGGTGCGTTCAAGCTGAAATAAACCGTACATGTTTACTCAAACTGTTATAAAATAATAGCGACGCAAATACTAAAAGTGTTTCAAAAATCAACGTCTAATACTCGTTCTTTGTTTTAACCAGACAAAAATCCGAATATTTTTTTTCCACATTATAGACATGGACCAACAAGTATTTAAAATGCCACTGCACTGTAGCATTCGATGAAAGTTTTACAAAACTAAATTCAGAGATGTGGCCCAATAAAAATGGACCAAAAATTCCAAGCCCATACAGCATTTACTCCTTCCGTCTCTCTCACGTGATCACCAAACCAAACCCAGAGCATCATGGACAGAGCCAAGGCATTTCTCGAGCTGAGCCGAGAAGACTCGCGAGCCGTCGCGCGGCTGGCGGCTCCGCCCGGCTCGGCCTGCTTCTACGAGGAGTTCGCGCTCAGAGGCATCCGAGTCGACCGAGTCGAGCCCGGACTCGTCGCCTGCTCCTTCAAAGTCCCGCCCAGACTCGCCGTAAGCCCAAAACGAAAACCTTTTTTTTTTTCTTTCCCTTCTGAAAGTTGCTTTGCGAATTCAGTTATTCGGATTCGATTGTTGTGGTCAGGATAGGGAGGGGAAGCTGGCTTCGGGCGCGATCGCGAACCTGGTGGACGAGGTGGGAGGAGTCCTGGTCCACGCCGAGGGAGTTCCCATGAATGTCTCCGTCGACATGTCCATCTCGTTTCTCTCCTCCGCCAAAGTCCATGTGAGTGTTCGCTACATCAGTAAGCCGGTTTTGCGAAATCGATTTCCGAAAAACGCTTTTCGAAAACAGCAGCCTGTGAATCGAATGTGTAACAATTCGGAAGGTCAGTGCAACTAGTTGTTGAGTTTAATCTGTTGTTTTTTATTCAGAATTTTCAGCTTATCAGACAATACTTGTATGTAAGTGAAAGATAGTAGTGGGAATTTCGGCCCCAACGCTCGGATTTGGGCCGGTCCGAGCAGTGCGGAACCAGGAATTACATTGAGAATTATATTTAAATTTTATTCAAAATTAGGAAAGGTTGGATAATGCAAAAAAGAGTTATGGGGGGCTTGAACCCACCCACAAATCAAGTAGCCCTGACTAAATCGGAAATATGGCCTGGTTGACTTAAAAAAAATGAAAACCGGGCCATATTTCCGATTCTAGTATACTTTATTTATTCTTATTTTAGTGTTAAGCATAATTGGAATGATATAGTTTCAAGTTCAACAATGAAAATAGAAGTGTAAACCGTTATAGGGAATAATTTTGTTTTGTAGGATGAGTTAGAAATCACAGGTAGGCTTCTGGGGAAATTAGGAGGATACTCTGGGACCCAAGTGCTTGTCAAGAACAAATCGACCGGAGACCTTATCGCCGAAGGTCGGCACTCGCTTTTCGGGAAACACTCTTCCAAACTTTGACTCCTTTCAGTTATTCGGGACATAAATATTTACTTGTATCTTTATGTTTGTTCTGTTATAAAACACTTTTTCTTTTACGGTTAAAGTTCCCAATTTACGTCTTTTTATTTTTTGTTCATAAGATAGCAAGCTACATAAATGTGTCCTGAATGATGTACACGTCACTTCCAATCAATATATTTTTTTTTTCTTTTTATATATTTGTTGTTGGTTACAAAAACTGATTTAACGTTTCGTAAAAAAATTATTTAGGCTAAAAAGACTAAAATAGACTAAAATCGTATTTTTGTTTTTAGAAAAAATCAAACGCTACGAATTCAAGCTTTTACGATTTACGTACAAAAATATAAATCAATTTTGTGTTTTTTTTTATAAAAATAATTTCACCAAACACCTGAAAAAACACCTGAAAAACAGTTTAATTTATTTATTTTATAGTTTGAAATTATCATCTTTATCGTACTCTTCAGTGACTTTTAGTTAAAAGCTACATAAATATATCGTGCATACTCTTCAGATTTTTGGATTCCATCGGTGATTGGCAGCAAGAACGGCCAAAATCGCCTGTTGGATTTTGTTTTACTTATTTATTCTAAACTAAAAAAAAATAAGTAAAATTTTGGCAAAAACACTTTCAATTTGATTTTTAGTTGAATTTTTTAAATTTTGTAGATAAAAAAAAATCAAATTTTATTTCATTTTTTAATTAATATTTATGTCAAATATTTCTAAATCTTCATTTGTTCTCTTATCTGTTTACGGTATATACACAAAACCGTATAACGGTAGTCCGCACTCGGTTATCGCTTTTTATAATCTTCATCACTTTCTAATTTCGGGACATTTGAGCAGTGATTTAATTAGCAGTTAGCACTTGAATAAATTGAAGCTTACGGAAAATAGATATTCATTATCATTAGGATAAATACAGACGTCAGCGAAAAAACAAGGAATAATTAGCGCAATTAAAGATCAAATATAAACAAATCCTCAGTGCTATAACCACTGTAGAGTTTATTAATTATATTTTAAAAGATAAATTAGCAAAAAAATTAAAATAAAAATGCATATTCCCATTATCGCCCCTATAATTTCTTGCATTTTACGAGCTTAACCTCGCCACATGGCACCCAGCACGAGGTCAATTCCGTAAAATCACACTCGTCACTGATATTCCGCGCGACTCGCACAAACTGACTGAACCTCATCGTCTTCCATTTCTGCTTCTTCGATCACTCTCCAATGGATTCCGCAATCTCTCTCCACCGTCCCTCTCCGCCTCTCGCCCTCGCCAGACCCCGCCGGTTCCTCGCGCCCAGGCCCCTCGCCTTCTCGCCGGCTTCTCCGCGGCGTTTCGATGGCGTCCGCGTTTCTTCTCCGCGCGAAATCCGGCCCCGAAACGGTCTCGGCGGC
Source organism: Parietaria judaica (assembly GCA_954871525.1). Lineage (NCBI taxonomy): Eukaryota > Viridiplantae > Streptophyta > Magnoliopsida > Rosales > Urticaceae > Parietaria > Parietaria judaica. The sequence goes on along the minus strand of OX940860.1, from coordinate 21,240,484 downwards.
GGTCGGATCGCTCCGGCTAGGGTTTCCTCGAACGGAGCTCGGTTCGGGGATATTTCCGAGGAGAGCGAGGCGCAGGCGCCGAGCTTAGTGGAGTTCATCACGTCGGAGAGGGTCAAGGTGGCGGCGATGCTCGCCCTGGCTCTCGCGCTCTGCAATGCCGATCGGGTCGTCATGTCGGTGGCGATCGTCCCGCTCTCGCTCTCCAACGGTTGGACGAAGGCGTTCGCAGGAATCGTTCAGGTTTGTTTGTTTGATTTGAATTTCGTAATCGTCTGTTCTTGAATTTGTGGCGAACTTGCTTTTCATGAACCATGATTCATTGATTTCTCTACTGTTGACTTGAATGCTGCTAGATTACTGTATGTTAGGTTTCATACTTGAAATTGAACTCATGCAAGGAAACTTATGACAGTCTTCGTTCCTTTGGGGGTACTTGGTGTCTCCCATAGCTGGAGGGACTCTTGTGGACTTGTACGGCGGCAAGGTAGTCATGGCGTGGGGCGTGGCGTTGTGGTCCGTTGCTACCTTCCTCACGCCATGGGCGGCAGAGACGTCTCTGTGGGCTCTCCTTGCTATGAGGGCGCTGCTCGGGGTCGCCGAGGGTGTGGCTCTTCCTTGCATGAACAACATGGTCGCAAGGTAGTAATAATGTTCGGCCGTGAGCTCGAATTTGATTGGTCATTTGTTGCATGGACTGAAGGTTGTTGCTTTTTTATAGATGGTTTCCTCCGACGGAGAGAGCGAGAGCTGTGGGAATCGCGATGGGAGGTTTTCAGTTTGGGAGTGCGATCGGACTCACGCTTTCTCCGATTCTCATGTCACAGAGCGGCATATTTGGGCCCTTCGTGATTTTCGGTTTATCTGGATTTCTTTGGGTGTTGGTGTGGCTGTCTGCGACGTCGAGTACTCCTGATCGAAATAGTCAGATCTCTAAGTATGAATTAAACTACATATTGAAGAAGGCGCCAAAATCCTTTCCAGTTGACGACAAACCGAAAACGACAAAAATCATTCCTCCGTTTAGGCGTTTGCTTTCCAAAATGCCAACATGGTCCGTAATCGTTGCAAACGCCATGCACAGCTGGGTAATTCATACTCATCCATAACTGGCTTGTTTCTTCCTTAATAAAGTGATGAAAGTTCTGTCATAAATTGTAAATCCAATAAGAGCTGGCGTTGACATTTTTATTAGCATTAACGAGCATGTTAACCTTATGTCTAACATTTTATTGTCTTAACGTTTCAGGGGTTCTTCGTCATTCTTTCCTGGATGCCGATTTACTTTAGCTTTGTAAGTATTATGCATTTCCATGAATTTTCTTTTAGAATTTTTCAGTGAGACCTAGCCATAGCATTCTTTAAATAAATCGCTTTCTCTTATTAGGTATATCATGTTGAACTGAGACAAGCAGCTTGGTTTAGCGCTGTTCCGTGGAGTGTGATGGCTATCATGGGATATGTTGGTGGTTCGTGGTCTGACAATTTAATAAAAAATGGTACATCTATCACGTTGACTCGCAAGATCATGCAGGTATGCAATTTTTTAAAATATAGAAACTAATTTTGTGTTTTTTCTTTCTTTCAGCATAATAGAGTTGGCATATTTACATTAGCTACATTATTTCTTGGTTAATGGAACCTACCCTAATTGATTTTATCCATATTAGGTCTTTTGAAGAAAATGAAGGAACTGAGTAAAAGAAGAGAAAAAAACTTATAATTTTGCTAGTTTTAGGATACGTAATCTAATCTGTTATGATTAGAACATAATATTATGTTTCCTTGTCTTGCCATATTATTTTGATTCAAGGAAAAGTAACTCTTGATCTTTTATATACATACATAAATATATACCTTTTTCTTCATCAAAAGAACTTTTTAAGGAAATATTATATCCAACCTTTGCACATTTAGACCTTTTTCTAGGGAATATCATGGAATTTACTGAATGTCATTTAGTGAAAGTTTTTTTTTTTTTTAAATTTATTTATACTGAATCTCTATCTCATTTGTTAAAATTGAACCTCAATTTATTTCCTAATTTAATTCTGTAGTGAAATGCCCAATATGTATTTAGCATAGCAGTTCTATTACTTGCATTGAGATCTGTAATAAATAGTGGTCTCTTCTTCCCTGCAGTCGATTGGTTTCATTGGTCCCGGTATCGCTCTAGCTGCTTTGACCACAGCAAAACGCCCACTCGTAGCCTCGGCTTGGCTAACTATTGCTGTTGGGCTGAAATCTTTCAGTCATTCCGGGTTTCTTGTGAATCTCCAGGTTCTACTCACTAACCTTTTAATTTGGGCTGTAAACTCGTTTCTTTCCGTGCTTAACTTTTCTTTTCTCTCTATTTCTAGGAGATTGCTCCTGAATACTCGGGTGTTCTTCATGGTAATTCTAGATAAACTGTTCTAACTATCAGATATTATTATCTATTTATTACCGCAATAATAATTAAAAATTTGCACTAAACTGCATTTTCTTTTTTAGGAATGTCGAATACTGCAGGAACGCTGGCTGCAATCATGGGAACAGTGGGAGCGGGTTTCTTCGTTGAATTAATGGGCTCTTTCCAAGGATTTCTGCTGCTTACGTCTTTCTTATATATTGTTGCTGCCATTTTCTACAATTTCTTTGCTACCGGGGAGAGGGTAAATTTTGACGAGCCAGGTAAGTATAATAAATCTTATTTATGTGTATCTTGATATTTACTTCCCTATCTTGTGAATGATTCTTACAACATGCTTATCATATGATATTGCTATGGCTATTTCTTACTTCTTAGAGTTTCTGTTACAAATATTCCCTCAAAAGAAAATTACTCACGTAATTATATTGCATTTGTCCATTTTTTGATTATGTAGAAAGACTTAAAGACCTAAACTACTCATGGGGGAAAACGTCATTTTTTACAAATATTAGTTAAGTTAACAATTAAAATCATTTATTAAATAAAAAGTAATAATAAATTACGGTAACAGCATAATTGCTTCGATAGTATATTAATATTACTACCTAGTAAGATACTAATAATTTTTTAAGTAACAACCATTAATTATTTTGTTGTCCAAATAATAAATTTTGCAGACTATGTTTTTGCCTCTAATTAATCAGAACTACAACAATACGCCTATAGTTATAGTAAAATTATGAGAAAAAAATATTTCTGGAAATAAATTTGGCTATCCGACCCTGCTACACATCTTGGTTTCGTCATTGGTTATAGCTTATAGGAATTACATGCGTAATCTTCCGAGTTGAGTAACTATTTGCAGTGGCCATATATGCCAAAAAGCTCTAATTCTAATGGATGGTGTGTTGTGCTGACAGTGCTGTAAACGAGCATAAGTGGTATTAGGAAAGGCGGCATCTCTGTGAATGTTAGTGGAGCAGTACGTGACGTTGAAGCGGGAATTCGTCCGAAATATCAACTGATGCCTCAAAAATCATAAAGATGTCGTCGAATGTACAGTCTTTTGAATCGACGGTGAGGTTTTTTTTTGTCAATAAATTATGCTACAGACTAAATAATGTCTCCAAAAATGTGTAAATACCATGTCCTGTTCTTGTCGCAAAATAAACCATCTTTTTGTAGTTATTCTATGAAATTAGGGAAACGGAAGAGTGTTCTTGTTATTTTGGTGCCTGAATGCTTAAGAAGGTTCCATTTTGAGGGCAAATGGGTCTAAGAAGTTTCTCATTGTGGGAATTGAATTTGGTATGTGTAGAAATAGCGGTACTTGTACATTTCCCCTTAACCCTTTGATTTACACGTTTACACCCTTAGGGTAATTACGCTGTAATGTACCCTTCTGAAATGGGAAAATATATTTTTTCCTCCAATTTCAAGGGTATATAAATAAATTATTTTTCGTAATTATTAACTCAGATGGAAAAATATTTACTATAAATTAAATAGTCACTCACATGATGAGTTCCACTCTCGTTTACGACGTCTTTGTTTATTTAAGTTTCTAAATGCCCAAAACAATTGTGGACGCGCCCATTTTTGAGTTGGCCGGCAGAAAAAATAAACAATTTACAAATTTACGAAAAAGCCGAGGCAATGTTCAAATTATTGCGATAAAGCGGTGAGAAACCACCGGTTTTTCATTAAATTCACACATAAGCGTTATTTTTATGTTATCACCTGTTTCTCGGTTATCGTTCTCCTTATCAATGTGCTTATTATTGATCAAGTTATCGAGGAAAAAAAAAGAGAGAAGAAATTAATACTTCTCGTTCAAATAGCAACTTCTCGCACAAACTGCATATTTTTTGTATTTGGCTATAATTTACTTTTTTTTTCTTTTTCAATTTCGGCGATTCAACTCTCACTTTGAAGTTAAGAGGTAGATTTACAACGTTCTAATTTTATGATTTTGTAAAAATAAATTAAAAAAATTGAAGGGCTAAAAATAGCCCGACAATTCGTCTGAAATAGTTTCGTCAATGTGTCAGTCTTCGCCATCACCAATTATCTCTCACTATATTCTTCCCTTTCAAGCTTCCCAAAGACATTATATTTATCGTTTAAAGGTTTGAAGAGAAAGATACGCGATATTGTTTGGTTATGATTTCTAAGTTTGTTTTCAGTATTCTAAATTTAAATTCTAGAAAACAATGTCAGAAAACATGATTGATTGTTTTGCTTAGAAAACAAATTTAAAATCATATTTTTTTGGCTTTGCAAGACTACAAATATTTATTTTGTATTTTATTCCACTTTATTTCTTTCATTCCCTCTCCAGCTTAACTATTTCAATGTATATTTATTATTTTTCTTTTTATCCAAAATTTTAAAACTCTATGATTTTTTCTACAGACTTACGCCGAGAATAATCAAATGATTAGTGTGAAGCAATAGTTTTGACGTACGTTTTGAAAATATAGTATACAAATTGAACAAAAAACATAACTAAACCGTAAATATTTAAAAAATATAAATCTAAATTTGTTTTTTTGTTTTTAATTTAAAAACATAATACAAATACATAAAAAAAAAAAAACATAAACCAGTAAGTTTCTCAATATCAAAGTTATCTCCTCTCTTTCTTTCATCTCTCTCATTTTCTCTATCATTTCTCCGTCCTCGTTAACGAACAATTATTCTGATTTTCTTCACTTCCCCAATAAGTATAAACAAAAATCTATACGAAGAATTATTTGTAAACAAATTAAAAATAAAAAAATTACACGACAATTACAAAATTCTAAACAGAAAAAACAAAAAAACAATTCGGCTCTCCTTAAAATCGAATTATTATTATTTAAATAGAATTATTCCAGTCAAACAGACTTTCCGAGTTTCGTCACACCCTTTCCTTTCCTTGTTAGGATTTATCACTTGCGGTTGCGTTGAACATTCTTTGGGTATCTATGAATGAACAAAACTCGTTATTTTCATTATTATAATAATCTTGATTGACCGACGACACACAGCTATTAAATGGATATTAAGCGAACGAGGCACACACGACTTGGACGATCAACGGTGGGTCCTACACCCATTAATAACTATTAAATGAGCACAACAAACGAATCAACGATCTATCTTCTCTCCTACGCACACGCAACGCAAAAATGGAGTCAAAATTCTTCATCTTCACCCGATGATGAGAACTCCAAGTCCTCACAGGCCTCACTCATGCCAAGGCAGACCCGAGGACTCCAACCTCCGACATGGCTTTGTTGACAATGGCGGAACCCAGAATTCAAACTCCGCCTTCAAGCTCATCGCCAAGAAAATCGCTGGGATTTTGACGCTCTCCTTCCTCTTCAAGCCCAAGAAGCCCGACGCCAAATCCAGCACCACCCACAGTCGAGGGGTTTCCTGTAAGTTTTCACAAGGTTCTGATGAGGATCTCTTTGATTCGAGGCTGATTGTTTTTCTGGTTCAGTCGATTCTTCCGGTGGAAGCTATTGCAGAGATTCGTCCAAGGTTAGGTATTCGGATTCGTTTGGGTTTGGCTCTCTGAGTATCCCGGAAAGCGGGCCGATCGGGACGCCGAATTTCACGTTTGAAGAGATCAACAAGGCGACACAGAAATTCTCGCCGGCGAACAAGCTGGGCGAAGGCGGCTTCGGAGCGGTGTACAAGGGCGCGCTCGAGAACGGACTTCTGGTTGCTGTGAAGCGCGCCAAAAGGGTAAAATCTCGGGCATTTTGTATCGAACTTTCTCTGGATTGATATGACTATAAATCTTGCTAAAGTCCGTTGTCTTTGTATCGGTGCTCGTTTGAACTTAAAGTGACCGACCTTGGTAGTAGTATGTGTTGCATCTTAAAACCAAATGGCAATAAGGGGTGTTATAAGTTTGTTAAGTGTTATTGTCTATTCATGCCCCGTTAAAATGGTTGTTCTTTCGGCACACTCGTCTTGAGCCGATCTCATTAACATTAAACAAGTGCTTGTTTGAGCTTATTTGGTACAATCTTAAGCATTATGGGGTTTCATCTCAGAACTAATTGGTAATGAGGAGAATAACACGTGACTTTATAACGTTTCGAAGTCCCTCACATTCCTCATTAAGGTGATGAGTCTTTTGTCTCACTCGCGTTGAGCCAGATCTCGTTATCTTTTGACGTATGTTCGTTTAAGCATAAGCGGGAATAAGTCCTGACTTCATAAACCTTGTTAAGTGTCCCATTGTCTTCTTAATGTGCGATTCTGGCAACGCAGATTGCTTGGACCTATATTGCTTTCTCCTGAGTTCAAAAATAGGTTTAATGTCTTTTGTACTATCGGCTAAAGGATTAGGGTTTTATGGCAGAACACGTACGACAAGATTTTGTCCTCGGAGTTCAGGAATGAGATTGTGACGCTTTCGACGATCGAGCATATGAACTTGGTGAGGTTGTATGGTTATCTCGAACACGGGGATGAGCGGATCATTGTGGTCGAGTACGTCGGCAATGGAACACTTCGAGATCACTTGGATGGTAAGTCAGAACTGGTAATTTGTTGGTAATGGCTTTAAAATTTAAGGTTTTCATAATTGTTTTTTGTTTGGTTGCAAAACCGCATTTGATACAAGTTTTGAACAATTTGTCTGAAAACAGAAAAGAAATGGACTGATGTTTAAAAGAAGCAGTTCAGTTGGTACGAACGAGTACTTGACTTAGTATCGTGAGATAAGAGTTCAAGACACGCGACTTATGAACTTTCTAAAAACGCTCACCTCAGCAATAAAATAAAAAAGAAGTTTCTGAAATAAATTCTTCAAAATCTGTTTTGTTGTGTTGTTATTTTGTGCCTTTAGGGTGCCTTAGATGGGGATAAATCTAGGGTTTTCGGGTAAGGAAAATGCTCAATGATATGGTAATGTTAACTGAAAACGGGTTGATTAGAACATGTATTCGTTTCCTCCCCAATGCAGGCAAACGGGGCGACGGGCTTGAAATGGCAGAGCGTCTCGATATTGCGATCGATGTTGCTCATGCAATTACTTACCTCCATATGTATACAGGTAAAATGAGCATACTTATTCTAATCTAAACTCCAAACAGTTAGTTGTTCAAGCAATAAGATCTTCTCTCTTGCGTACTTATTGGATAGTCAACATGTAACCAACATTACAGAACCATTTTGGTTTATGCGTCCATTTGAGTATTTGCAAATAGTCCTTCAAATTAAAAAAATTGCACATATAATCTCTGTAATCCAAAATTCTAGCGTACTTGGCCCTTTTTATTTTTAATTTTATTTTTGTTAAGAAAACTTGGTGATAAAATAATTAGGGGCAAAAACATCATTTTCATATTATTTAGATTTTAAATCATGTAAACTTAGAATATCTTTTTAAATTACAGTCAATAATAAATTATCATCATATTTATGCTATTCTTACGTTGTAGTTATTTGTTATCAATTGTTATTTAATAAGATACTGTTATTTACAAAATAATGACCATCAATTATTTCTTTGAATAGACTATATTACAAAAATTGTACCACAGTCGTGGATTTCTTTAATTATCTGATTTGAAGGATCATTTGCGCAAAAAAACCGTGCGTCAAAAGTGTCATTTGTGCCAAAATCTATATGCATCATTGTCAAGAAAATGATTGAAATATTAATGACGTTATTTCCCAGACCCTCCAATAATCCACAGAGACATTAAAGCATCAAACATTCTCATAACGGAGAAGCTTAAAGCAAAAGTGGCGGATTTTGGGTTTGCACGGGCTGCAGATTCAGACAACGGTGCAACTCACATTTCAACTCAAGTGAAAGGAACGGCGGGCTATTTGGATCCGGAGTACCTCAGAACGTATCAACTCACCGATAAGAGCGATGTTTATTCCTTTGGTGTGTTGCTCGTGGAGCTTGTCACGGGAAGACAGCCCATTGATACAAAGAAGCCTACCAAAGAAAGGCTAACAACGAGATGGGTAAGTGTGTTCTATCTGGTTTTTGGATAAAGTAATTATTATACCCAATTATACTTATGCATTAGAGTTTATTAATGTTGGGCCTGGTCGTAAATTGTAATCATTTTGGTCTATCTAAGAGCGAGAGAATATGATATCTAAGAGTCCTTAAGCTAATGTAAAAGGTAGCCAATAACCATTCATAAAACTTAATCTCTCTCAACAGAGCAGAGATTGAGTTTGATGAAAGTTAACGAAGCTCTCGTTTCGAGAACCGGTCCTGGGTCATATTAGGTACTGGTTGATTTGCATAAACACCCACATATTTCTGCATCACATGCTTTTGCCTTCTCATAAGAAACTAGTATATTATCTTTGCACATACACCAACATGTTCCTTCATCAAATAACTCAGTGACGATCATGAAGTAAGGCTCTAACATGTCTTTGCTTTCTCGCTCCCATGAGAAACAAGTGTACTGTGTTTGCACATGAACCCACATGCTCCTTCATCATATAATTGGAGACAAAGCATAGCTTGAAACAGGACTTGTTACTCCATTTTCCTTCTCACATGACCTCTCCCTTAAAAAGTACAATCTTAGTTTCTGGTTTAAAATGAGCCTAGGCATGTGAGTTGATATTTTAGTTAGAAAAAGATAGAACCCGAGCCAATAATCAAGCCGAATGAAGAATGCGCCTTTATTGATAAACGATAACCCGGTATCTAATTCGAGAGTAAGACCGGGAAACTATCCCAGTAATGTCTTGGAGGAACAAAACCAAACAATCCAAAACACGGGGCTAACCCTCACAATGAGTCCTTATATAGGCTTAGACTTAATCCTAAACCTAAAATGACATAAAATGTGCGGGTCTAAGACGAGAGCTGTTGAAGGGTGTGTCACCAAAAGTATAAAAAAATATACGCATAGTTCATAAGTGTGAGTCAAATATTATAATGCTCAAGTTTTGTGTTATTTTTTTTCCTCTCTAATTGGAAACCAATATCATTTGAGATGCTAATTGTTACTAAATCATAGCGTAAAACCCGAAATTATCTTTCACAATCTTAGCTTTCAAGTCACTCCATTATTAGTTGGCCCGAACTTGTCATATTATTTCAGACCAAAGATGTACTTTGTAAAGACTATTAATCATATGTATGAAAGACCAAATCGTCATTCTCTCTATGGGGTCATTAAATGAAAATACGTATATGACTCGTGTATTCAATATTGTCGTGGATAATAATTATTTTGTGCTTATAATTTAAAGGAAACCCATTGAGATTTTTAAGAAAAAAAGGATGTTACTAATACAGACTGCCGATTGATAAAAATTAGAAGGAAAAAAAAGAAAGAACAGAGAAATGTGAGAACACATTGATAAACACTTATATCCGCTGTTGCAGGCAATGCAGAAGCTGAAACAAGGAGAGAGCGTGCTCGCCATGGACCCTCGGGTCCGGCGAAACCCAGCCTCGACAATGGCGGTGGAGAGAATCCTGAAGCTGGCCCACCAGTGCCTTGCACCGCTGAGACAGTCGAGACCTGCTATGAAGAAATGCGCCGAGGTCTTATGGGAAGTGCGCAAAGAGTTCAGGGACAAAACCGTCCCCGCGTACCCTCCTCCCACGTCTCACCACTCCTCCAATTATCCGGAGAGAGATGCGAGACAGACCCGACACGCCATGTTCGGAAGTGGAGACGTAGATAGCAACAAGTTCATCTCAGCGTAATGAGTCTTTTCTTCTTTTTTTCATTGTTTCTAAATCATGTACACCATATTTTTGAGTGGAAAGTTGTGAATAGTACATACGATTTATATAGTCTTACCTTTTTTTTCTTCTTTTGTTTTGTAAATTCTTTGAGCGATAGAGATATAGTTGTAGGAGCATTGAAAATGGTGTTATATATTTATGATGGTTGAGAAAGTTGCTTTTTGTTAAGGAATCTATTTGGTGTCTTGGAATCTTCCAAATGAACGATGCTTATTTACGCCTCTACAATCTCAAGGATATTTTGAAGTAATGCTCTCGTGCAATTTGTGTACGTTGTATTTAGAAATATCTTTTTTGTTTACGTGCCACACAAGCAAAGAGCGGACGGTGGTAGGATAATCCGACTAAAAGACACATAATCAAATCAATACATATTAAAATAATTATATAAATATAAATGTATATTTTATTTTTTAATTGTGTCTAATCGAGTCATGTCGTGCTTTCGTTTTCGAGTCGTGTTAGACCAACTCCATCCGAACTCTCCATTTCATACTCAATTTTACAATAAACGTCACATCAACCACTACTTTATCTCCATCCGAACTCCATTTTTAACACCAAATAAAATATTCTTTTTATATTCATGTTTCTTCTATTTATCTTTATACCCTTATATTAATTTAATATTTCTCATCTATACCACTAATTCATTATTTTATAATACAAAATTACTCCGTAGACTAATTTAAAATATAAACACATACATCAAAATAAATAATTATTTAATGAAACCAATTACAACACAACACAAATAAAATAAAATAAATTACAACACAAATAAAATAAAATGAATTAAAAAAATAAACTATAATTATGCATCGGAATTAGCATACTCTTCTCACAAATGATCGATCAATGCATTTCGAAGTGCGATGTGTGCATCTTTATCTCTTATTTGCTTGTAGCGAGTTCAGAGCCTTGGAATTAGTAAAGAATTTTAAAGAACATAACACTATGTGTAAATATTAAACTTTAAAAGGATTACATTGTAAATAAATAAATAAATAAAATGTGTTTGTCTACCGTACATACCCATTTGGGTGAATACAATATTCAAATAAGACAAAAAACACCATTTTGGTGTCTTGTTTGGAGGTCGAGTGGAGTGGATTTGAACTCCACTTTTGATTTTTGGAGGTCGAGTGGAGATGCTCTTAGGCCGTGATGGAACTCAACTGCTAATTCTTACTACTACAAATGCGAAGTGAAACCCCTATTTGAAACCTCGACCGGAACTCAACTGCTAATTCTTACTACTACAAATGCGAAGTGAAACCCCTATTTGAAGCATTGACGGCATTGTAAATATTTAAACTTTAATTTATAAAAAGGCATGGATTTAAGATAAAAAAATATTGTGACAAAAGTATTTATGGTCAACAAAATTAAAACGTCGTATATTTCTGTCAATGTTGTTTTACAGACGTTGGTCAAATAACACGTAGCATCAAATTAACTAAAATATAGGTCTCATCAAATTTGTCCAACATCTAATATACCACATATAGTTTACCAATGTCTATAAAAAATAAAAATAAAAAAATGGTCGGAAATATTGGTTGCATCAGTTTTGTTGACTTGAAGTACTTTCATCGCTATTTTTTATATTATTATATCATACTGCTTGAGTTAATCAAAGTTTAGGAATTTATGCCGCTAATAACGCTTAAATTAATCAGAATCGCGAATTTAAAGTCAAACTGACTGTAATCTATTAGCACTCTTTGAGCCACGTGTCCTTAAGCCCGCTTCAACATCTGATCCCGAAAAGCCCAATCTCGCCACGTAATCATGACTCGCTCCTCACTCACTCACTCACTCACTCACTCGCTGAGTTGAATTCTCTCTCCGATTCCATGTGATCTTCACGTTCATTTTCCGCCACTTTCTCGAGAAAAATGAGAGCAAAGCATCACACAAGGATCGACAGAAGCAAAAGCTACCTCTTCTTCCTCGATATTTTGGTATAAAGAAGCTCCCAAAAGTCTCACTTTCTCGACCGAGCCTGTTTGTTTCCCGAGAATCAAGCGTACGTAGCATATTCTCTCGCTCTTGGATTCTTGCTGGTAAAATATCTCCATTCTTTCTCTTTATTGGATCCGCTCCTTTTCCTTTTCTATCGCTTTTAGTTTTCTTCCGACTTTGGAGCTGGTATACGCTTGCAAAAGATCCTAAAAAATGGCGTTGTATGTATAGCTTCACTGTTTTGAATCGCTTTCGTTGTATCTGCTGCAGGATACTGAATAACCGTTGCTGAAAATGGCGGCTTCGGTGAAATCCGACGGCAAGAGCTCTGTTCCAGCCGCTGCTCCGTCGAAGATTCCGGCGATGGCCGTGCCGTTAGCCGAAGAGCCGTCGGGGATCGCGTCGAACATCAACTACCACGCGAAGTACAGTCCTCACTTCTCGCCGTTCAAGTTCGAGCCGGAACAAGCCTTCTACGCCACTGCCGAGAGCGTCCATGACCGTCTCATCCAGGTTTCACTGTCAAGGCCTTGAAAACTTTCTGATACGTTTCCAATCTGGTCGTCTCTTGATTGTTTGAACTGCGTGTTTCTTTGGCAGCAATGGAACGAAACGTACCATCACTTTCACAAGGAAGATCCAAAGCAGACGTACTATTTGTCCATGGAGTATCTTCAAGGACGAGCTTTGACGAACGCTATTGGGAATCTGGGTGTGCAAAGTGCTTATGCTGATGCTCTTAACAAGCTTGGACATGAACTTGAGGAGATTGTTGAGCAGGTAAAGCTTTGTGTTTCGAGTCAAGCTTTGAAGAGTGCGTGATTTTCTTTCATGTTTGAATTGGAGCTGCTAGGTCGTGATTTTTCGGTATTGAATCTTTGTAGGAGAAAGATGCGGCTCTGGGAAATGGTGGTCTGGGAAGGCTTGCTTCTTGTTTTCTGGATTCCATGGCAACACTAAATCTTCCTGCTTGGGGCTACGGTTTACGGTACAGATACGGGCTGTTCAAGCAACGGATAACCAAGGACGGCCAAGAAGAAGAGGCAGATGATTGGCTCGAGGTTCTAATTCCGGTTCCCCTGAAAATATCCGTTTTACATGTACCGTACAATCTTGCAGATTTATATGTCTGTTTTATTTTGACTATGCAGAAATTTAGTCCGTGGGAAGTTGTCAGGCACGATGTCGTGTTCCCTGTCAGATTCTTCGGTCGTGTTGAGGTCAAGCCTGATGGATTGTGAGTGACAAACTTTCGTTTTGGATTCACCTTCTAACCGAACAATTTCTTAGATTGCCTTAAAGCGATTTTTTTCAATGGAACTTTGTCATCTTTAATTGAAATTGAACATAGTAGCTTGAGCATACATATGTTGACACAGTTGAAACTAAATGGCTTGCAGACGAAAATGGGTTGAGGGTGAAGTATTCCAAGCTCTCGCGTATGACGTTCCAATTCCGGGATACAAAACCAAGAACACGATTAGCCTCCGTCTTTGGGAAGCAAAAGCTACTGCACAGGATTTCAACCTATTTCAGTTCAACGACGGACAGTACGAGTCTGCAGCGCAGCTTCATTCTCGAGCCCAGCAGGTGGGTGCTTATCACTATCAGTTCTAGAAGCATGAAAACTTTTATAATGGATCCGCCATCCATGCTTATACTTTTTTAGACTTCTTCACATGGGTGCTAATCGATACTACCGGAATATTTACAGATTTGTGCTGTGTTATATCCTGGAGATGCTACGGAAAGTGGAAAACTCTTACGGCTGAAGCAACAGTATTTCCTCTGCAGTGCGTCGCTTCAGGTTGATTGGCTCTATTTTATTCATCTATTAATTAGTCTTCATTTTCTGTAATATATTATTGACATTAATGATTTCGGAACCTGAAAAAAATTGCAGGATATTATATTTAGGTTCAAGGAGAGGAAAAGCGGGACGGGCTCTCGGGAGTGGTCGGAGTTTCCCAGCAAAGTTGCAGTGCAATTGAATGACACTCATCCTACCCTTGCGATTCCAGAGCTTATGCGTTTGTTAATGGATGTGGAAGGACTTGGATGGGATGAGGCATGGGGTGTTACAACAAGGTGGTTAATATATTCTCAAGATAATTTTAATTAGAAGTTGCTTAAAATAAGATTTCTGTTGTATCTTACTTTCCTCCTCGCATGTGTTTGGACTAAACCGTAAGATATTTTACTTTTGAACCAGGACGGTTGCATATACGAACCACACAGTCCTTCCCGAAGCGCTTGAGAAGTGGTCGCAGCCAGTAATGTGGAAGCTTCTTCCTCGCCATATGGAAATCATCCAAGAAATTGACAAACGGGTATGTCGTGCACCTTTTTCGACTCATACGTTAATTCGAAGAGATGATTTTTTCATGATTCTTGTAAATTCCTTGCAGTTCATTGCAATGATAAAGGCCACACGTCCTGATCTTGAAAGTAAGATTTCCAGCATTTGCATCTTGGACAATAGTCCGCAAAAGCCAGTGGTGCGAATGGCAAATTTATGTGTGGTTTCGGCTCATACGGTAAGACGCACATTAATGTAAAACTTATTTCTTCTGTCCGACACTATGGCATCTTTCTCTTTATATATAAGTTCACTCTTATCTAATGGTGTAACTATAGTAAGCGCCGAAATTCCGGCCTCGAGAAGAAAATTATTCCAGTTCCGGTTTTCCTTCTTCAAAAATACTTTTTATTGAAAAAGTAATTTAATCTTGACCGTCAAATCTAGATCTAAAAATCTAGTCTAAATAATCATTATTATTTAAAAAAAAAAAATTGAACTTTAATAAAATAGTCGATACAGAACCGGAATTCCTTTAATCTGGGATACCGGTTTCCGGGATGGATCCATATTCACAGCATTACTCTCACATGGTTTCACTATAGCTGATGATAGTCACATAGAAAAGAGAAAGAAAAAAACTTATTTCTGCAGCAGTGGACTATTTTAAAACTTAAAAATGTATCGAAAATCCTTCTTTCTGATGGTTTGGAATAAAAAAATTATGATGAGGCAAGTAGTTCTTTAACCTTGATTAATCCATTTTCATTATCACCGTCTGTCTTGTTTACTGATTTACTAAATAATTTCTTTTAATTTCTTGCATAGTTTTTTTTTTTTTGAATGGATTTCTTGCATAGTTACTGACTACAACATCAAATTCAGGTTAACGGTGTTGCCCAATTGCACAGTGATATATTGAAGTCTGAGTTATTTGCAGACTATGTATCCATATGGCCTACCAAATTACAAAATAAAACCAACGGAATTACTCCCCGAAGATGGCTTCGATTCTGCAGTCCCGGTCTGAGTAACATTATCACCAAGTGGCTAAAAACGGACGAATGGACCACCAACCTCGATCTCCTCAGAGGTCTCCGTCAGGTGAGTTGCGAGAATGAAGTATATTTATCTCTGTATAAATATGTGAAGTCAGGTTTAATTAGCTGTAAATAGGGCTCATATGTCCCACAAACAATTACCCTGATCTCATAACTTCAACCGGTTTTATTATTTCTGACAGTATGCTGACAACGAAGATCTACAAGCTGAATGGGCATTGGCCAAGATGTCTAATAAAGAGCGTTTAGCACAGTACATCGAACAAGTGACGGGTGTGGATATCGATCCGAATAGCCTATTCGACATACAAGTGAAGCGTATCCATGAATATAAGAGGCAGTTGCTGAATATTTTGGGTGCGATTTACAGATATAAGAAGTTAAAGGTTCGGTTCTTTCTTTGGATTTTACTCTAAAGTTGGAAAACATAACATGGTGTGTAGTCTTTCTGTGTGATAACTCCACAGGTTTTGAAAAGTTGCATTATTAATTCAAAGAAAGGGAATATTCGGCTAAAGATACTTCTAATATATGTTCACTTTCAAATTTTGTAACAGAGGTTATCTTATCCTTCTTAACAAACCATATAAACCCTAATTTAAACGCCTATTTTCATTTATTTAAGAGATTCTATTAGATTAACAGGGATACTGAGTGACAAATTTTGCAGTATCTCACTGCAATGTGATAGTTATGCAACTGATTATATATTTAGGTGTTTACAAACTTAAAAGTTGAAACATTGTGCTTTTGATTTCATTCTCAGATACTCTGAATAATATTCTCTTAAAATGTTCACCGATAATTTTGTTTTATTTACAAGGTTTATAAGCCTAAATCGTGGATGATTATAACAAGCTTGAAATTTTCACTTTGAAAGGATATGAGCTCCGAAGAGAGGAAGAAAACAACTCCACGAACCATCATGATTGGAGGAAAGGCTTTTGCAACATACACTAACGCCAAACGGATAGTGAAGCTAGTGAATGACGTTGGTGCAGTTGTCAATAACGACCCTGAAGTCAACAACTATTTGAAGGTTAGATATTCAGCCTTAAAAATGGCTGATTTATGAAATTTTCTTGCATGGAATCCTCGCTGCTACTAGTTTTACGTGGATAATGTTTACATATGATTTATTTATAAACACATCAGATTGCCTGGATTTAAGATATAATTTTTCTACAAAATGCTTATAACATAATCTTTTCCTTTTTTTTCCTAACCCGTGTTTTCAGGTAGTATTTGTTCCAAACTACAATGTCTCAGTTGCGGAGATGCTTATCCCAGGAAGTGAGCTGTCACAGCACATAAGCACTGCAGGCATGGAGGCAAGCGGAACGAGCAACATGAAATTCGCACTCAACGGTTGCCTCATCATCGGTACACTGGACGGGGCTAACGTGGAAATCAGGGAAGAGATTGGTGAAGACAACTTCTTCTTATTTGGTGCCACGGCAGACCAGGTCCCGAAACTTCGGGAAGATAGAGCGAACGGGCTGGTAAGAAGTTTTACTCCTGTTGTTTTCTTTCCAAACAAACCTTGCTTATCTGTGTGGTGAACTACCGCAAATTTGGTGCGGTGTTTAAAAAAAAAAAAACCTCTTTACTAATTACCGTCTTTTTAGGGTTCAACCGATTTTGTTTATACAATTTTTTGTTTGTTTGTTAAAATCGGTGCTATCGCAATTTTAGTACTTGTATATAATAATAAAGCCCAAAATATAAATAGTCTATAATTGCATGCCAACATAGCAAAACAAAGTCCAGATCCAAAACAACTAAGTCAATTAGTCTTGTATTAGGGTTTTGGATTTTGGTCTTCGGGGAACTAAATTGTTTATTTAGAACAAACGTCCTATAAATACGGTAAATGCGCTAAGTACCCCCATTTTAAAACGGCAGTGAGAATAAAAATCCTACCGCCACTGAATTTGACTATTGGAGATACCACTTCTACCGCATTTTACTTGAGATAGCAAGTTTATAATTTCGGTAAATTTTGAATAATTTTTGTACAGTCCTATGGGCGTATCTAACGTTTCTTCTGACTCGCTCAGTTCAAGCCGGACCCTCGGTTCGAAGAAGCAAAGAAATTCATCAGAAGCGGAGTGTTTGGAAGCTACGACTACAACCCACTCCTCGATTCCCTTGAGGGAAACTCCGGTTACGGCCGTGGAGACTATTTTCTAGTTGGCTACGATTTCCCGACCTACATGGACGCTCAGGAAAAAGTCGATGAAGCGTACAAGTAAGATTATCCCTAACAATTCACGTTCACATTCTCGACGAGCATCGCGATCAATGTGCGTATCTTCCACTGCAGGGATAGGAAGCGATGGCTAAAGATGTCGATTCTGAGCACCGCGGGGAGTGGGAAGTTCAGCAGCGACAGGACGATCGCACAGTACGCCAAGGAGATATGGAACATCGAAGAGTGCCGTGTGCCATAAAGAGTTGACAAACGAACATAAATGGCAAGAAATCTCGCCAATAAACGCTGCTACGATTACGAGACGGAATAGTCTTACTTTTTATTTTCTGCCTGCGGCGCGAGGATCTCTTGCCCTGATATAAAGGCAAATAAGTATATCGAATAATGTAAGGAATAAATGGTTGTAATTTTTTTTCTTGAGAACTCTTGCACGTCAATTGTACTTCTTCATCTATCACTCTATTCTATTCTAAGGAATAGTTACTTTATTTCTTGGTTTCACTTGTGACTAATTTTCATGTCAAGCAACTACTAGCATTCTCTTCACACTAGAAATTGAAGATATCTGTCTCAAATGTTGGTTTTACAATAGTTTGATCGGGCCCGGAATCTTGAGATCTGGTTATTATGCAACTACCGATTACTGTAATCGAAAAACGAAAAGAAAAGAAAAAATCGTACAATCAATGATAAATTAAGGATGACAAGTTAGGTCAGGACCAAAAGTAACACTTCGCGCATAAAAGAATTGAGTTCGAGTTAACATTAGACATGGATCCGTGGTATTCAATTAGACGATTTGAGAATTGAATGTAATGTATTATTGCATGTATTACGCTTCTCAGTCGGTACGAATTTACTGGTTTTTTTTTTGTTTTGTTTTGTTTTGTATGTCTAGTGTCTTACATAAACTAATTAATTAATTAAATGAGAAAAATTAATTAATTACTCCATTGAAATAGACCAGGATAAGCTAAAATAAAACAAGATTGATAAACAAGACATGTACAAATATATCTTCTAACACAATTAGTTAATGAAGTATTTCTTTCTTTCTCAAACAACATTAAATAAAGATTTTATTTTATCAAACATCAGAAGATCAGAACTCCTAACTCACACTTATGCCCAGATTCCACAAGGATAACCTCCTATCACCAACCGAACATTCAATAAATGCATTTTTGCACTTAAAATTAAAAATACCATATTCAATTTTAATTTTTTTCAATGAACTACAGTATCTTTTAATTATTTAGAATGTATAGCCTACCATTGAATTTTGCTTTATTTATATAAAAAACCCCGCTAATTAACAAAACATGAAACAAACGAACGACTAAAACAAAACTAAAATAATTCGAAAGAAAACAAGGTTCAGCTAAACAGTGCACGAAGCAGCTAAGAAACCATTTACATTATTAAACTTCTAAGTTCCTTCAATATTTGAGCATCTCTACTATATGTCCCTTCAAGATGTAGGTGAACCCGAACCCGGACACGAACTAGGAGATCTCGAAACCGACCTCGAGCTCCGGCTCAGGCTTCTGCTCCTATAGCTTCCGCTGTCAGTAGAAACGCTTTGGGAGTAACTCCTTGCGCACGGAGATGCACTTCGTGAAACAGAACGGTAGCTGCGCCTCCTCTCATAATAGCGGTCGTCCGGTGAATAATCCCTGGAGCGGTATCTTCTTTCGTAGAAACGGTAATCCGGTGAATAATCTCTGGAGCGATATCTTCTTTCGTAGTAGCGGTAATCTGGGGAATAGTCCCTGGCGCGGTATCTTCTTTCGTAGTAGCGGTAATCCGGTGAATAGCCCCTGGAGCGGTGTCTATCTGGCGAACGGATCCTAGAGGAGTAAGGGGAGTAACTCCGATCACGGTGATACTCCGGTGACCTGTCACGAGGGGAACGAGAGCGAGAGTAGGATCTGCAATGACTTCTGCGATGGTATGGAGAATAAGATCTTCCACGGGTGAAGTAGGGCGAGCCTGATCTGCTCCTGCTTCGGTCGGGAGATCGAGGTGAGCGACTCAAACTCCTTTCATAAGGAGAGTAGCTAGGAGACCGGCGGCCAGGAGAATAGCTTAGGGTGCGTCGAGCAACTGCAGCAACAATAAACAAAAATTCGTTACGATGAAGTATGGAACAGGGACAAATCAAACCTTAATCAACCGCACCGAATTCTAGGATTGGACCTGCTTATGCAGTTTTTCTTAAAATTGAATCGATCACCACATTCAACATAAAAAATAAATATAAAAAAATGAAAATACCGATTACAAATATGCAGCACCAGTATCAGTTCTTTAATTTGGCTTTCGTTATATTATATAAACCCGTATATAATTCAATTCAGTACTTGGAAAAATACATTCACTTTTGGTTATTGAAGAAAACTGAAATGTATATAACAAGAGAAATACCATAAAAAAGCAGAACCTGTGACCAAATTAACAACAATGATAACAAAGTCAGCTTACCTCGCTCCGATCTTAGGCCAAGATACCGTCCCGGTGTGGGAGTACGTCCTCTTCTTCTCCTTGCCTGTAATATAAGGATTTTAAGTAAGATCACGAGAACACCACAACAATTAAAAAGTGAAGAGAATGCCTTCAAGACGGTCATAAAAAATTTGAATTAATAGCATTTATAAATTTAACTGGCTAAAAAAAAAAAGAAGAAAGAATTGCAGGGCGTCCAACCCTATGATTTGATACTCAATGTTGTATTTGATTTGTTCATTAGTTGTAGTTTGAATTTCGGTGGCTTCACCGGCTTCATACAGCTAACCCTGCTGCTGCCAAAACACTTCAAAGTGGAAGAAACAAAATAACTTTCAAACACAAATAACCTGTAGTAATTCATTCGAACCCGGAAACCACTTGGCTTCTTTAGAGCATTCGAGTTCAAATATTCAATGAACCAAATTTTACCTTTTCCACAGTAATCACACGCCCCTCAAGCACAGATCGGTCCAAGTACTTAATACAGCGATTGGCTTCCTTGACATTGGCCATTGTAATAAATCCAAACCCACGGGATTCTCTAGTCCGTGGATCAATCACGAGATGCACATCCACCACCTATTAAAAGGAGGGACCAAACAAATGAGGTAAGACAGTAACAATTAACAATTTTAATTCCACAGTGATCCACCAGCAAAAATACACCACTTCGACGTAACAGTGAATTGCAAGGCATACCTTTCCCTCGGTTTCAAAGTGTTTCTCGAGTTCTCTCTTTGTGATCCGAGGCGACAACCCTGTAACATACAGATTATTACCGGGATTGTCTACATCGCTCGACAAACTCCTGCTCAGACATAATTCAACAGATCATTAACCAAAAACAACAGAAAAAACTAGTTATTTCATAACAAGGAACCGGGTAATTCTACCTTGATCGCGATCTCGATCTCGACATTGATCTAGACCTGTAGTGCCTGCTAGGTGACGGGGAACGAGAATACCTGAAACAATGTATCAAATAACATAAGCTCACAAACAAAAGAACAATCAAACTCAATAAATCCCGATTTCCCAGATCAGGACGCACCTCGACCTTCTCGAGTACGACATCTGCCAAGATAAACACACATTACCAGAGTTAGTCTCAAGAATATCTCGTAAAGTGAAACATAAATGATAAACCAACTCAATGATTATCCAATTGGTAATTTTCAGAGAACAATTACGAATTTAAGATCAAAACATTCCATTTCCAAAATCAAATGCTTCTCAAGAACTATTATTTCCTTCCAGTATGCTCCATTTCTAAGTGCGTGACTACGTGGAAATTGACAAACTTAAGGGGTAGCAAAATCATCGGCAAAAAAAAATCTGATGATGATCGATTATCAATTCTTCAAACTCAATTCCACGACACGACAGAATTGCTTATGGAAATCGATAATCCATCTTAGACACTCCATGAAAACAGAAAACGAAAAAAATCGACCAAAATTGATGAAGCAAGAGAACAACTACTCTGCATCAAATCAACCGATCATCAACTCAAACAAACGCATAACGAAGATAGATGATCTTACGTTGTAGCAGAAAGAAGAATTGAGAGGAAACTGCGAATTCGATGTCTCTTGGGCTAAATCAATCGCACGCAATGGCGAAATTTGGTGGTTGGCGCGAGAATTTATAGGGACGAACATTGGAGAAGCTTCTGGAGAAGCGGACGCCAAAAATATTCAAAACCAGTTTTATGTTTTTTGGGGGTTCTTATTTTTGTTGAGCTATCGGCTCGGCTCGGCTCGGCTCGCGGAAGGCAGCTTCAAAAAATGGTGATCGGCGGTGAGAATCTGGTAGTTTGTCTTGACGGGTATTGCCGTATTTTTTGATTTTACAAGCAATAATGACGTGGCATTAAAAAAGGGCCAAACAGGCGCGGTATTACCAAGTTGCGGGATGAAGCGTGAGGAATTCGAGCGGCAACATTACATATGGAGATTTTTCGAGCGATTCCCTAATGATCTATATCTCTACGCCGTGCGGCATTGCATCATTTCAAAGGATTATCGTACTGTTTAAACTTATTGTGCTTTTTATGTGTCTACGCGACGTTTGAGTTATCTTCCACTTATCTTCAATAATGCATATAAAATTTGAATTGATAGATACTTTAATTAGACAAATATTTTTTTATTTTATTTTTTTATCAATAAATTGAAGGAATAAAGATAAGGGAGCTTAAGATAATTAGCCATCTCAACGTTTTAAAATTGTTAAAATAGCTATTGTTTGGTAAATATTGTGACATAGCCAATAAACCACATTAACGCATATAAAATGACGATATTAACCTTTATAATTATTAATTATATAAATTATTTATTAGCAAATAAACACATTCTCTAAATAGATTACACGCAAATTATAAATTAGTACTCGAGATTTTCGGGGATATTGAAATCAATTCAAATAAATTCAGTTTATAATAAATATAAAAAAAATTATCCTATAAAAAAGGAAACTGACTTATTGAGAAATATACCACGATATATTGAAACTGAATTATTGAAAAATTATGCTATAAAAAAGGAAACTGACTTATTTAACAACTATTTTCAAATTAGGCTAAAAATGTGGCAAATATACCACGATATATACACCTTTTTTTTATTTGTTCAGTATAAAGGGTGTATTTTGGGGTTTATCTGTAGTATTAATTTGAGTTTATTTCGATGTTAATTTAAGTTTATGTTTCGATTAATTTTAGTTTATTTTGTGAATATCATTGACGAATTATCTACAATGTTAATTTGAGTTTATTTTGTGATAGTATTACAGTATTACATGTTTATTCTTCTCGATAAATATGGTTTAACTCTGTTAAAATCGTGTAGATATGACTTGTTTATTTTGTTTTTTTTTTCTTCGTTCATTATGGTTTATGTTTATTTTTGAATATGGATCAGTTGCACAATCAGCATTGATTATGATCAAAATATCCCTTGAATATCTCCTACGTGAGCTGTATTATAGGAAGTAAATATTTTTTCAAATTAATCATAAAAAATGCGATTAAACAGCTGCTATTGACAGGCAAATTAATACCTAAAATCATGGAACTTTTCAACAAATTTTGAATTTATACGTGTGTTTTAAATTAAATAAATCAATCATTAATATTGATCGACAAATATTATTGGGAGGGGTAAAATAGGTACATAAATATGGGAGCTTAACGCCACATCATAGAATTTGGCTATTTTGGAAATTATAATCATACGTTTGATAAAACGCAATCTAAACATAGTAAGGAGGCTATTTGCTATGATTTCTCTAAAGATAATAAGAATAGAGAAGTCACTAATATCTCATAAAAAAATAACGGTTTAGACTAGAGTGAATTGATGCGGAAAAAAAGAAGAAGCGAGAAATTGATGATAAACTGTGGATTTATCGCGATAACTTGATTCTTCATCATATATATATATATACTTCTTATAATTTTATTTAATAATTAATTTTAGGGAATTTTATTAATTAATTCTTAGTGTTCACTTCACTTCATCTTCCACACAGAACCCCGCGAAAAGCTAAAAAGAAAGGCATTCCAAATCCAATCAAACTCCACCAGAGTCTTAAACCCTTCCAATTGGTTTTCCGCGAAACCCTAGAATTCGAATTCGGACCTTATGAGCTTTAATGGAGCCGATCAAAGCTGCGAATGAGCTCTACTTCCGGGTCGGGTTTTCCGGCCACAGTGGTCATCTCCGGCTCGAGCCTCTCTCCACCGTCGAGAGCTCCGATCCCGCCAAATCGCTTCCAGATTTCGTCCTGGTCAGTGTCCCGCTTCCTAGTCTAATTGGCGATATCTGGTCACTCCATCCATGGCCTTTGTCTCTGATTATTTGGAGACCGAAGGGAAAATGCCTCAATTCTTTTGGCTCTTAGGGTTTGTGAGATAGTTCTGATTGAATGAAGAAATATAACTATTTTTTTTTTAATAATTTAATTGCGACAATGATACGATGCTCATTCTGGATTCCTTTTGTTATGTATGATATTTCATTTTTTCCTGCATTACAATTTTGTCGACAGAGACAAGCTTTTCAGGTAATAGTAAGGCCATGTTTAATGACATGTTTATATAAAGAAATAATTTAATGAGCATTATAAACGTGTGTTTTTATTTATTTATATATAAGCGGCATAAGTGTTTATGAAGTAGTGTTTTGGGGAGGCTTGATCTTTGTTTAATGTGGGTTAAGTATTTCGTGTTACGATAAATGTGTCTTCCGAACACCCAATCTGAACAATGTTCAGTGAACACTAACAGAACACACGGAGTCGCATCAATCGTAACTTTGGGTATTTCACCCGTGAAACAAACCATAAGATTATGCTGCCATTGTCCTATTTTTTTGGTTTTTTAAATTGAAAACAACTGTTTCGAAAGGGCAATAGCGATTGTAAACTGGGTATAAAAGAGTCGATACTTTATTATCTGTTGTTTATCAAATAAATAGAATGTTGAGATCATAGATTCATAGCCGAAGTGAATAATATCATTCATGTTGATGCATTCCTTTACAGCCACCTGCATTCCCTAAGGAAACACCCGAATCGATAAAATCCCACATCGAGGACACGTATCTGTTGCCCAGTTTGGACTCTGAATTGTTTTCACCGGAGAAAGCCGGTAGGCATTGGGATTTCGACTGGTTTGATAACGCAAATGTACCGCTGGAGCCATCGCTGCCGCAGTCCGTCATAACTCCCACATGGGAATTACCTTTTAGACGCCGGAAGAAAGAAGAATGGGAACCGAGTTTCTCTCAGGTATGAAACTTTCAAATGGAATTTTTCTTCTTTCCTCAAGACCTTTTTCGTACGTGCTTGCAAGTAACGTTTAGGTTTGTGTAATTGGCAACAATGCCCCTGAACTTTTCGAGACAGAGCACTTGCACGTTGAACTTGATTTGTTACAGCATACCTTGTAATTCAAAAATATCGCGGATTGCCCGTTGGTTTGTATTTGTCGCATCAATATCCCGGTACTTTAAATATGTAGCAGGTTGCCCCTTATCCGTTTAAAGATAATAGAGATTAAACGGATTCTGGTCAGTTTTTTTTCTTTCTTTCTTGTTCTGTACTAGTAGTCTCTATATCACTATATTGTATCACTAATAATTACCTACAAGATTGAACAAAATAACAGAATTGACGAAAATACCTGACGCAGATACATTTTCAGCATATAGTAGTTATTTATCTGATCTTTTAGTGCATAAGGAGCAGTTTGCTACATTCTTAAAGTACATGATGTACAAATCAATGAGGGACGACCTGCTATATTTTCAAAGTACAGAGAGTATGCTGCTGCAGTCAAATTTCACGAGGAAAACTGTTCTGTCTTGAAAAATTCGGGGCATTAGTTTCCATTACTCATTCAGGTTTAAAATGCTACAAATTGGCAGCCAGGAAATATATTTGGGGTTACTCGGGGACAATCTTTGGTATCGTCATCACTACTTTTTGTTTCTGATGTTTTCACGGAATTATATTATTATTTTAGGTAGATGTATCAGAAATAACAGTGGGAGCTGAAGAATCCGGTTCATTGCCGCGCATCAGTAGTTCTGTGAAGGATTTTGTGAGAGGAAGTACCAGCTCTTCTCCTTTTCGTCCAGGCGGTTTAGATAATAGTGTTGGGACGATCTTTCCAGAAGGTGTTTCCAATGGTGAATGGATTCATGAACTTCTTAGCGGTAGCTCTGCTCAGGATATTCCTCCGGGCTTTAAGCAGGGATTGGACCTCGGTGATCTCAAGGTTTTTTCATCGACGGGTGAAAATATTTTTTCTTTTTTCAAGTTGTAGAAACACTGTTAGTACTAATTTGTTTGTTTTATATTTTCTATAGGCGTTTCCATCTACATGGAATGTGTACATTGATCGAAGTTTGCCAGAGAGTATATCAGATGAAAAACAGGTTTCTCTTAGTGCTCATTGTCTTTAGAGTATAATAGTTTCACAATTTATTTATTTATTTAACTTATCACTTGTGTTTGATGTATTGTTTCGTGGTATAGACCGATTTATCGGTACAGTTTGATGATTTATTCCAAAAGGCTTGGGAAGAGGATGTCACTGAGTTCAAGGAAGATGGTAATTATGGAATGTTTTTCTAATCTAATCTTATAATGTTGGTAAATACAGCTTGAATTTAATCTAATGTTAAAATGTTTGTCACTAGTTACTTTTAATGTAAATTTATCAACACATGTTCTTGATTAACGTTTTTATGCTGTCTTCGTCTATTGTTTCTGTTTGTTATAGCTACTCTTGGGAAAGTTGTATAAATAGAAAGCTATAATAGCTATGTAAAATAAATAACTGTCTGGTATAATTTTCATAAATTAGAGAGTGACTGGGAGGTTCTTTTTATGAAAAAGCAAAATTTCTAGTTTCTTTGGTCGGTTCAAGTGAAACTGGGTTTGAACGATTTAATTTATATTTACTCATTCTTCTAGTTATGCAAATTGATTTTCATTCACGTAAATCTCATTGTTTAGAAAGGGAAGACGATGCATCCGTTAAGTTAGAAACTCAATGTGATGAATCGGAAGCAGAAACAGAACAGTTAGACGTCAACGTGCAAGTATGTAATGCTGAATTGACTGCATTAGATGAAATTTTATCGCCGAAAACAACTTTGGATGGTGGTGAAAACCAGGAGGTAAAAAAAGTAAACATACGTATCTTTGATTTCATTTGTGTCTATATAATTAACATTAACTAGATTATATAAAATGACTCGTTACATGTTATGTACCTAACAATTAGGATTACGTAGTGTGTTTAATTAAAAAATCTAGGATATATATAATTTTTTTTTTTTTCGTTTGATTATGTCATTTAAATTATTTATTTCCGTTTAGCTTGGTTAATAATGTTTAAGATGTTTATTTTAGTACTTGCTATATTTAAGAGAGCTTAGGCAAATGAAAAAGTTAGCCAATAATCATTCACCAAGTTTAATCTCTCCTCAAAAGAAGGGAGATTGGCCTTGGTAAAAATCAGTCAAACTTCTATCAATTTTGATTGCATTAATTAGGAACAATATAACATCTTGTAACAGGTTACTAATTACAAGATAATTACTTTAACTAATTAGTAATCTTGTACATAAGTATCTAGGTAGCTATAACTACACAAATTAGCTAAACATAAGTTATACTTATGTTACAAAGTCTAACTTTCATATTTCTACACATTTCAGGTGTGGGCTACATCTGAGGGTAGTGAATGGATCTCACAACAGTTCCACAATCTTGTTCCGGATATGGCGCTTGATTTTCCCTTTGAACTTGATACATTTCAAAAGGAGGTAACAGAATGTTTCATTTTTTTTATTGTAAAAAAAAAATGTTTCATTTTTACCATTTTTTTTTTGTGAAACATGATTGAAGGGAATAAAGTTTATGTTAGAGTTTTAAAGTTGTATTTTTTAAAGATGTATTTGGAAGTCATGTTCACTGTCACTGCGAGGTGGCTTGTTGAATTGTTTGTTGTAGATATGATTATTATACAATATTCTATCTTTTATGTGCTGTGTAATTTGCAGGCAATATATTATCTTGAAAAGGGGGAGTCGGTTTTTGTGGCTGCTCATACATCAGCAGGAAAGACGGTTGTGGCAGAATATGCTTTTGCTTTGGCTTCAAAAGTATGAAACTTACTGTTGACATATGTTTATTCATTCATTTTTTTTATAATAAAGTAATTGAATGAGCTTGAGGGCATTAGCTATGTGCAAAAAAAATAATGTTGGTGTTTAAATTATACAGCATTGTACTAGGGCTGTGTACACTGCCCCGATTAAGACGATAAGCAATCAAAAGTACAGAGATTTCAGTGGGAAATTCGATGTGGGACTTTTGACCGGTGATGTTAGCTTGAGGCCAGAGGCGTCTTGTCTCATTATGACCACCGAAATACTGAGGTCAATGCTCTATCGCGGTGCTGATATAATACGTGACATTGAATGGGTAAAAATCGGTTGTTCCTGTCAACTGTAATTCTCCCTCTTACTATTTATATTTTCTCTCATTCGGGCTCTCAATGTGAACTTTGCTTTTGTCATAAAATTTTCGTGAATGGCACGGGATTTTTTTTCTTCTTCTTCTCAACCTCTGTCTATGTGATGATATAGGTTATCTTCGATGAAGTGCACTATGTCAATGATGTTGAAAGAGGTGTTGTTTGGGAAGAAGTTATCATCATGCTTCCGAAACATATTAATATTGTCCTTCTCTCAGCCACGGTAATTGCTCTGCACTGATTGTTTCCATTTTCACATAGAAATAACCAGAATATCTGTTTGTCGTGGGAAAAAACCTTATATTTAGTTTTAACCTAGACTGATTTTAAAATCATTTTTGGTAGTGTTTGGCACCGGTTTTAACTGGAAAAACAAGTTTTGTAACCCGAAACTGGTTTTCAACCAAAATCTTCATTAAGAATTTAAAATATTTTTCTACGCCGTGTTTTATAATTTAGACATTTTCTTATCGTTTGCAGGTTCCTAACACAGTTGAGTTTGCTGACTGGATTGGGCGGACGAAGAAAAAGCAAATTCGTGTTACGGGGTCTGTTTTAAGCTTAACCAACTTCTTGATTTCTTTTCTCGATTCTCTCAAATATTCAGAATCTCTTCCTTTTTTTTTTACGTAATTATAATGAAGAAAGCATCCTGTTTTCAGGACCACAAAAAGGCCAGTCCCTTTGGAGCACTGCCTATTTTACTCTGGAGAACTTCACAAGATATGTGAAAGTGAAGTGTTTATGCCTCAGGGGCTAAAAGTGGCCAAAGATGCTCATAGGAAAAGAAATCTCTCTATCGGCAGTGGTTCAGGATCTTATGGTGGAGCCTCAGCAGCTCATGAGGGAAACCGATCGCAGAAACGTGAAAATTCTGGACGGGGACAGCAGAATAAGCATGTTGGTTCCCAGAATTTGGGGAAATCTTATGGGGCAAATCAAAACAGTGGAAATGGCATGAACAATTGGGGTTTAAGGAGATCAGATGCCTCTTTGCTGCTCTCACTCATCACCAAGCTCTCAAAGAACTCTCTACTACCTGTATGTTTGACTCTGACCGCCTCTAAATTATCTTCACTTATAATTGCTATGCCGTGGCTTTGGTTTTTATTTATAGAAATGAGAAGCTAGCTGATTAATTAGTTTATGACCCAAAATCTGATCTCGTAGCAGGATCTATTTGTTTCGTTTCTGAGCTTCACTCCTAACAAGCCTAGCCCCTCTATCCTAGAGAGAGACTAAGCTAACTAAATAAAAGACTAAAAGAGAATATGTTGGCTTTTTTTTTTCTTCTCATTCATTTATGGTTTCTTAAGTAGACCAAAATATTACAGTCTAATTGGTCCATGCCAAACTTTAAAACCTGAATATGCCAAACCCTTAAAAATATTCAAAATTTATTCAATAACTAACACAACGTATAATATTTGGTGGGGCATGCTGTAACCTAGTACTATTGTCTTCATTGCTAAGTGCTTGAATAGATTTTTATTTTTCAAGAATTTGCAGCTTCCTCTTCTTTTACATATACACAAATTCCTGAACGTTAGTTTCATTCTTGTGTGTAGGTCGTTATATTTTGTTTCTCAAAAAATCGATGTGATAAATCAGCTGATAGTATGACTGCGACAGATCTCACGAGTAGTTCTGAGAAAAGTGAAATCCGTATTTTCTGTGACAAGGCATTTTCCCGGCTGAAGGGATCTGACAGGACCTTACCGCAGGTTTGTTGCATAAATTCTAATTTTCATGGTTTATTTTAGGGTATGCTATAATTTTTAGTGACGGAAAAGGAAGTACACATTTTAGGTTGTCAGAGTCCAAAATCTTCTACGTCGAGGGATCGGTGTGCATCATGCGGGGCTGCTACCTATTGTCAAGGAAGTTGTTGAAATGCTTTTTTGCCGAGGGGTAATCAAGGTAATTTAAATTTTCTTGTGGACTCTTTGACTATAAATTCAAGATTATGAACAACATAAATGCTCTGTGAAAGTCTGAAACTTTAAGTTAAGATGCTTCTTCGCGTGTCATTACTTTGTTTTTGCAGTTGCTAATATTTCAATTCAATCTGTAGGTTTTGTTTTCAACCGAAACATTCGCCATGGGAGTTAATGCTCCTGCAAGAACGGTAAGTTTTTTACTATATTATGTACATCAACAAATCATGAAGAATTTTACATAATTTGGCAGCAAGGATCTTGAATTTTGGATGAAGATGTTGTGTCAATGGTCACGAGTTGTGGATTTTGTCACGGGTCTAGAACCAGTGACACCTTTTTCCTATGACATATACCCTAAAACCCTTTCTAAATAACTTTCTCGAGAATACCTGTCTTCCTTTACTGTTTTCATTGCTTATAGATCAGTAAATAAGCCAGTATTACACTTAGTGAGCCGTGCCGGGCCTTACATAAATAAACCCTAAACATAATTGAGGTAAACCTAAGTAAATGATTTAGACAATAAAATTAAATAACAAAATATAAAAATACATAAAGAAAACATTTCTATTATTTAGGTCTCATGAAAAAGAAAATTACGCTACATTTAAAAATAGAAAATAACTCCCTATAATAACAGTTAAACAATTGCATGTTTACATCCAGTTGCAGAATTTAAATTTCAAGCTTTCGCAGGTGGTTTTTGATACATTAAGGAAATTCGATGGGAAGGAATTCAGAGACTTATTAGCTGGAGAGTACACTCAGATGGCGGGTCGCGCTGGTCGAAGAGGACTTGACAAAATAGGCACGGTTATTGTAATGTGCCGTGATGAAATACCCGGAGAGAGTGATTTGAAACGTGTTATTGTTGGAAGTGCAACAAAATTGGAGTCGCAGTTTCGGCTGACCTACATTATGATCATGCATCTCCTACGTGTTGAGGAATTAAAGGTGAATGAATTAGTTACTCTATTATTTTTCCCAGGGAAACATGCAAGTGAATACAGATTTGGAAATAATACCTAACTTTAGAATATTTGACTTTCATTACCTCATGATAGTGCATTGTGACGAGCCATATAATGACATTGTCAATCAAATAGAAAATGTTCATTAATTTTCATTTTGAATTGCCCTATCATGATTGAATAAAATCCGGATACGTCTAAGGCCGCTTCTGTGACATTCTTAATAAAAATATATTTTCTTAATGTTCCTTTTCTGCTCAAAGTTCAATTCTCCGTTGTTTTATAAGTTTTTGACAGTTCCTTTTGTGGGCCACAACTTCAGGTAGAGGACATGCTGAAAAGAAGTTTTGCGGAGTTTCATGCTCAGAAGAATCTACCAGAAAAGCAGCGGCTTCTAATGCGAAAGCTTGCTGTGCCCAAAAAGGCGATAGAGTAAGTCAACTAGAATAGTAGCAGTTATGTCTTGTAATCAATGGTCTGTTGTCAATCATAAATGTAGAATTAGTTCTATATGCTTATAATTGTATGTGGTAATATCAAATTTTCTAAAATGGTGATTTTATGTTTCTGGCAAAATATGATCGACCATGTAAACTCGGCTGTATATCATTCTCTTTATTTTATTTTTTTATTGAAGTTTGGGGAATACATCTCAATTTATCTGTTTTTTTTTTTTTAATTATGATGTATATGGGCGTAATTGGTATGGCACATTTAATCAATATAATAATAGCGGCCGGTTAAAAATTATATATTTCTTGAATGAAGTCTGGTAGTAAAAGTAGGGTTTCTCAGTCAATTTGTTGTCATTCGTGGTTGTGTGAACGCAGATGCATAAAAGGTGAACCCGCCATTGAAGAATATTATGAGATGTATTCAGAAGCTGAGAAGCACAACAGCGACATATTAGACGCATTCATGCAAACCTCTAGTGCACAAGATTACCTCACTCCGGGAAGAGTGGTTGTCGTCAAATCCGAATCTGTGAGTGCCATTTTTCCAACACAGTCTATGCATCAAAATTTATCAAAATACGAATTCTAGTTTCAAATAATTTTTAACGTCCCAATAAATTATCTAGGCTATACTGAAGTTCTTAATTTGCAACTAGGGGAGTGAAATTTACATATATTCAAAATCTGAACTTCAATCCAGTAAAAAAAACATATATCCTGAACTTATAAAAAGAGCCATCTAAGAGGATACTATACGAGACCTTATGCTATGATAACCATATACTAGAAGTATTAGTAATTATTATAGCCATAGTTGCACACCAACTATTTTGATTTTTCTTGGATTTCTATTACACCTACCCAGCTTGCTTATAAAAAATAAATAAAAATAAAAAATAAAAATCCTAAAAGTTGTTATCCATAGTGTGACAACTGAAGTGAAATTTGGTCGTGTTTGATATTAAAATTAATCAGTTCTTTAATCATTTACTGAAAATTTTGTTAATCAGTTCATTAATGTTTTCCAGCTTTTTCTGATTAGAAGTTATGGTACTAAGCTAATTTTTTCTCCATATAGTCTCAGCAGGCTCAGAACCACTTGCTCGGAGTTGTTGTGAAAGCGCCTTCCACTAATAACAACAACAAGCAGCACATTGTTTTAGTTCTGAGACCAGATTTACCAGCCACGATGCCAAAAAGTGTCGACTCACAAGATGCCAAGAACGGGAGTTTCCTACCAGGATATTTCGTGCTGCCCAAATCAAAACGTGGGCTCGACGAGGACTATCACTCTTCAACCACCTCTCGCAAGGGAACCGCCGCTGTCAAAATAACATTACCGCACTCTGGCGTGGCTTCTGGTGCAAGTTTTGAGGTCAGAAATATGGATAACAAGGAGTTCTTATGCATATGTGCTTGCAAAATAAAGATTGATCAGGCTGGGATTCTTGAGGATGCTAGTAATGGTGCATTTTCCAAGGCGGTTCAACAGCTTCAAGAGAAAAAATCTGATGGAGCTTCATACCCTCCACCTCTGGATCCGGTAAAAGGTATGTCCTGATCGTTGTCGACTACGAGTGAGAAGCAATATGTGCTTGAATTATATGCAGTGATAAATAAAATGTGATAAATATGTCAAATTATTTTAGCGCACTTTATCCCTTGAAATTTCATTTTGATTCAGGGGAAAGTGCACGAAATTGAACTTTCAGCTGGGTAAATTACATCGGAATATAGGTTCAGCTGGGTAAACTGCAGATACCCAAAATGAGGGGAAGGAATAAAATTCCATGTGTGTCGTTTCTTTTACATTTGGTTATTAACAGTTTGAAATTTATTCACAATTTTTCTCAGTTCTGAAGCTGAAAGACATGGATCTCGTCGAGGCATACAAAAAGCGGACAAACCTGCTGCAGAATATGGCGAAGAATAAGTGCCATGGTTGTATCAAGTTGAAGGAGCACCTTAAGTTAGCAGAAGATATTCACAAACATAAAGAGGAAGTTAAATGTCTCACATACGAAATGTCAGACGAAGCACTCAAACAAATGCCTGATTTCCAGGGCCGGGTATGTTTATTACTGTCCGTGCTTTTTGATAATTGCAAATTCGAACAAATTTAATTGATTATGTAAGTTCAAATTTTCAGATAGACGTGCTGAAAACAATCGGCTGTATCGATGATGACCTTGTGGTACAAATAAAAGGCCGTGTTGCCTGTGAGATGAACTCGGGAGAGGAGTTGATATGCACGGAGTGTTTATTCGAGAATCAATTGGATAACCTTGAACCCGAGGAAGTGGTGGCCTTGATGTCGGCCTTTGTATTTCAGCAGAAGAAAGCCTCTGAACCGTCCCTCACACCCAAGCTGTCTCAGGCCTGTAAAAGGTCACCCATACCCTGCAACTCTTGCAAGATGCTCGAGATTTATTTTTATTTTGCGTAATTATGAACCACGTCCTATGTTACGACCCAAAATCATTCTAGAACTTCAACAACCTTCACAAAATCCAATCTCCCGTCTATTAAGAGAGATTAGTTTTATGTGAATGGTTATTATGTTAGATCAAAGATTACAACCGGGCCTGACCAAAATAAACCTCTACTACATAATTAACCAAACCCAAAACATAAATAAATAATTCAAATGACATCATTAAATAGCAAGACCTAATTAAACTGTTTAAATGATTTAAGTAAGTAGCTGTAGCCCTAAATACTCATAAATCTTACGTATGTAACACTTGTCTTGTTGTTTGCCGTTCTTCGCTGATATTTTTTTCCACTAGTTTCTCCCTTGAAATTATAGTAGTAGCAACTAATTCCCAAATCGTTAAAAAAATCAACAGAAACATTGACAGTTTTTTCAAATTTGAAGCCACGTGCAATATCATACTAGTGTTTAGTGATAAAATCAAAGAAGTTCCTACATGTGCACTGCTTGTGGCCATATTTGATGGGTTTGTCGACTTCTCGGAGGAAGTAACGAAAACACGTCAAAGTCAAGGGGCATAGCTGACAATTTAATGAGTTGACATGCAATTTTTATCTGGAATTTTAAGCTTCTACACAAACCATGGCTATTCCGAATTATTGTAGCTTGCCAAAAAAAAAAAAAAGGTATCGTAGCTTGCCAAAAAAAGAGGGGGGGTAGTTTGTAATCTACAAGTATCGGGAAAGCTAATCCGAGCTTTTTATCTTTGCAGATTGTATGATACGGCAATAAGACTAGGCGAGCTCCAACGCAAAATGAAAGTTCAGATAAATCCTGAAGAGTACGCCAGTGAAAACCTCAAGTTTGGACTTGTCGAAGTGGTTTACGAATGGGCTAAGGTACGTTCCACAGAGGCGCTCCTTATTTTACGTTTCTGC
Organism: Parietaria judaica; assembly: GCA_954871525.1. Taxonomy (NCBI): domain Eukaryota; kingdom Viridiplantae; phylum Streptophyta; class Magnoliopsida; order Rosales; family Urticaceae; genus Parietaria; species Parietaria judaica. The sequence continues at coordinate 21,205,482 of OX940860.1, read as the reverse complement.
TCGTTTTGAATGTATCGTCCGCTCACTGATTTTTGCTATTTAGGGCACTCCATTTGCGGAGATATGCAAACTCACGGACGTACCTGAAGGCATGATAGTGCGCACCATCGTCAGACTGGACGAAACGTGTCGCGAGTTCAGAAATGCTGCGTCTATTATGGGCAATTCTGCGCTCTTCAAGAAAATGGAAGCAGCTTCGAACGCCATTAAGCGCGACATCGTATTTGCTGCTAGCTTATACGTCACCGGAGTCTGAGCTTTTTGTTGTAGCTGAAAAGGTATGTGTACCTTTGGCCGTATATATTCTCCGGTTAATACTGAGATTCGAAGATCATTGTAACGTGCTCTGTATATTATTATGTATTTCTTTTAGCAGGCGAAAGTTAACTCAGAGAAAGTTAAAAGAGATTTGCTTTAGTGGCCATTGTTCTTATGGAAATTGTCTAGTCTTTCCTTGTCGTGCTTCACTTACATAATTGAAATAAGGTTATTTGCCGCGTAAGTACCTATATTATTCACTTTTAGTTATAAATATCCAAGTTTTTTACGGCAAAAATATCAAACGTGTTATATTTTTGTTGCTATGTTTATTTTCCTACCTTTTAAACTTCACTCAGCACAACTCATTGTGTTTAACTTAGATGCAAATAACCCATTAAGATACTCTGTAAATGCTCTTCTATCATTTAAAAACAACATGGAAAATAAATATGGCCTCTAAGCCAATGGGATTGGGAATTTGTAGCGAACAATAATAGGCAAGATTTGTATTAGTTTGAGAAACCTCCATTGATGGAAACTACTTAAGTGAATATGAATTGTTCAGGAGATACAAGATGTCCTTCAAAAAAGGTTCAACAAAAGGCATATCACTCTCACAAGAACGCAGCACTTTCAGCTCTCACTCCTATTTGGCTTGCCTGAATCATTGTGTCCCTGAAAATACAACAAAGACCAATTAACAAAAAAAAATCAATTAATTCATGGAAATTAAGTATTAATAATACATTATTATTGAGAGATTCTGGGAGAGGAATCCAGTCGTTGGTGGCAGGGTTAGACATGGAGGAATGATGGGAGGAGGTGAGAGAATCAGACTCCAAACTGTAGCATTTATCTTCTCTATTCTCCATCTTTATGAAACCTGTTCCTGTCTGCATATAACAAACATTTGTCTCATTTATATTTTATCGTGGCAAGTGTATTCAATTTTATATTCAATTAAGACGGTATAATCTTAAAAAAAAAAAAATAGCGCAAATGTACTCAAGTTTTACTTTACTGAGGATTTGATGTTTTTTTAGGCTTAAGGTACATTAAAGCTGCAGCAAAGTTTGAGTATATTCGAGCTACAGTAAAATGAAATTTGAACATTTTGCCACTGAAAAAGACTTGGGTGTATGCGCCTCAGTTGAGTATAACCTAGGTACATTTGCCACCATTAACTCTATTGTCAACTTTTGCAAATTTTCTTGTCAGATAAGTTTTTGCCGGTGCCAGTTCGGTTTCACCACGAGAACTGGACCTCTTGGTAAAAAATTTGCAAACCTAGCTCTGCCCGGTCCAAGTTAATAAATCGGGAACCAGTCCTTAAGAAAATCGGGCAGATTTAGACTAAGGAATATGTTAGTTTTACTTGGTATTACGTAAAATTAACTACTAAAGACGATCATAGAGAAATAAAATTGTAATGGTGCATTGACAAGTTTTTGTCGGTTCGGTTTCAGCACGAAAACTGGGACTCGTTGTAAAAAAACCGCAAACCTAGTCCTCACCAGTCCTGGTTCATAAATCGGGAACCAGGACTTTTAATAACCGGGCAGATTTAGACTAAGGAATGTGTTAGCTTTACTTGGTGTTAAAGTAAAAATTAACAACTAAAGAAGATCATAGCCAAATTAACTCAAGGTTTCTACGTTATTATCTAAAGAAGATCATAGACAAATTAACTCTAGGTTTCTACGTTATTATTAATTTATACATTTTTTGGATTGAAATAAGCAAATAATAACATGGTTTTTGCTAGGATATACCGTATGATGTTGCTTGTCCACAGAGTTGAGATCCGTATAGTATTCCGTCTCTACAAACTCTTCCTCAATTTTGCTTCCTTCATAAACCAACTTCTGCTCTCCAAATAAATTTAAAAAAAAAAAAACTCAATTAAAGAAAATATTGGGTGTCTCAAACACGAAAAAATAACAAAAACGTACTGGGTGAATTTTATGCTGAAATCCAATTCGAGAAAAGAAAAAAGAAAAATCGAAATCGAAGAAATGTTACAAGCGAAAAGTAGAAAAATAAATACGTTATATCTAATCAACTCTAAAACAATCTCAATGTCACAGTTTGAAACTACGAAACGGACCGGTCAAGCTATCATCAATAGACAAACAAATAAAAGAAGAAAACCTGATGATCGCTTTCGAGGCGCTGAAACTCGGTGAGCTCGGGAATACCCGCGTCGGAGGAGAGAGAGAGAGGGAGAGCGTCGACGTATTGCGAGGAGTACTCGCTGCGTTGCGGCTTAGTGTGCCTCTTGGGGACAACATTGTCGAAGTAATCTCTGGTTTGTGCCTCTATCTTTGCCTCTTCCTCCAATGACAACCGAACGTCACTCCTGTTAGGCCTCTCCATCAAAGGATCTTCAAATAGTTCCTTTATTTGTATAAACGAGAGAAGATTTTTGTCAAGGAATGGACCAATAATATCAAGCTTTGATTGAGAAAATATCTTGACATCCTTATCTCTTGCACTGCACTGATTAGGTGGGTGGGTCTACTTTTCTTCTTTTGCTTTTAGTCTTTGAAGTTTGACGTACTATTTTGGTCCCATGCATTCAATAAAATCAACTACTAACATCCATTTTAGCATGAAGCTAAATGGCTTATATCAGATAGATCTTTTTGCTTATCTGTAATTTTGGATAGTTTTTTTTTTCCCTTATGTTTACAAAAAAAAAAGTATAGGGATATAAACTAATATTGTCCGGATCATAGATTTTTATTATTATATCGGGAAAATTTGGTCATATTAGTTAGAGTCGAGATTATACAAAAATATTATTTTATCGAGATTTTATTGTATTTGGGGCACCAATACCTGATAAAATAAAATAATATTTGGGCCATGAATCTTAATAACTTTGAATTCCGGCCTGAGTTTGTCTTGGCCCTAGGCGAAGATCAATTTTGTGGCCCCTTTCGTAATAATAAAATTAAATTTCAATGCTAAGTGTATAACATATATATATATATATATATATATATATATATATATATATATATTTGTCATTTGGGACCCCTCATTATCATTAGGTGAAAACCTATTGTAGGCTCAAGCCTACCATGTATACCCTCAGGGCCGGCCTTAGATAGTAGATGTGGCAATATATTTTACTCTTTTTTTTCTTCCCTCTCGGTGTATATTTTCAGTATTGAAAAAGTGTAAATCCTCGATTACTAGTACTAGACATTGGTATCTAGATGTTTCATTTTTGATACATTGAGAATATAAGCAGCGATATAATAAGAAGTAGCATATGCCGCAACTTTCACTTAACTTATAGGTATTTGTTGGTGTAGAACTACTTCATGTTTTTATAGCCGATAAGCTGTATTGTATCGAGAATATTGTTAATTCGACATTATGTGATTTAACTACACTTAGTTAAATCTAATAACGTATTGGATTATCGTATAATTAACATTATTTGACACATTCATTCGAATTCAAAGTCATTAAGATCCATGGCCCAACACAAAGGTGCAAGCCAAGTTACCCAACCCAAAAGCCTATAGAAATTAAGCCCAAGGCTAAGTTGGTAATTGACCATATAATGTACAATTTATTTGAATTATATATGAATTGGCAAACGGGTTAAAGGGACACGAATTCATTTTCCAAGGGGAGTATTTTATTCAAGCGCCCAAATCGGAGTTAAAGGAGTAATTCCACGGGAGTATGTTTTTGTCACTTTTTTTTTTTTAAACTCGTAAAAGCGTGTTGTAATTTGTAATTATAATTGCGCTTGTCCTGTTAAATGAAATATTTAGGTATGAGATCAGCACAATAGGATATCATTTTGAATATCGCGAATTGTGCTGACAAATATCGTGTATCAAATCATTTTGCAATAACTTACGCGTATTTAAGTTGGCATGTTTTCATAAATAACGGAATTCTTAGGCCAATAAAAATTAAGCAAACCCTATGGAGAGCCAACGGTCTCTCCTCGAGTCATGAGATTACATCAAATGTTGCATAAATGCGTCCAAACACTTGTGTGCCAAAAACTCATTGTCTCCAATACAACAACTTGTCTCCTAAATTGTGTGTTTGTCGCATTGTACTTTGTAAATCAACCCCAAATACCATAGATTAATTCATTTACACAGAATAAAAAAAATCAATCAATAATCTGCACATGTTTTCTGACTGTCGATCAATTGATGGTCACATCACATCAAAATCTACTAGTTACTATATATGTTAAAACACTGCTCAATTTTCAAAAGTAAAATGTGTACATATGGAGTGGAACACAACATATATAATAAAATTATAAATATTTATTTGCTGTCCAACGGCTGTGTTTAATTTGATTGACAAGAATGGAATTTAACACTCACTAAATTGCATGAAGAAGTGTTCGGGGACAGTCAGCGGCCCTGGCCAAGGCTCTTCTTCAGCATGACGCGTGTGTGTATATGTCTTTGCAATATTAGCGGCACAAATAGCTATTCTCTTCCAAAAACTAATGGTAAGTACTTTTTCTTAAAGGAGACGTATTTTCCCGCCTGAAGACATAGGCAAGCCTATGATCGATCTATGTGAATTGCCAGCCCAGTCGCATTGGAGAATGCGAAGAAGGTGGTTAACGGTTCCGACGTGATAGTTAGGCATCAACAAAGCAAGGCCCCCGTTGAGCTTGGCCTAGAGCAGATAAAAAAGGTCTCGTGAACACGGGTTGTTTTGTTTCGGGTATGAAGTCTCATTCAAAGCTTTAATGAAGTGCTATATTGAGATATTGTGGCTATTCCCATAGGCGGAAGCACTTGTAGTGCTAAGGGGACTATAGCCCCCCTTAAATTTCTATTTTTGCACTTTTTAACCCTTGAAATTTATGTTTTTGTATTTTTTTTTAGTGTTAAATTTATTAAAACTACAAATTAGCCCCTCCTTTCCAAAAAAAAATTTAAACCAGCCCCCTCTATGATTAAATCCTAGTTCCGCCACTGGCTATTCCTATATTATCTCAAAGCCTTTCGATGTTTCTGGTCGAACATAATTATCAAACTCTAAAAATATGTCGCATGTACCAAATATACTTGTGGAATGTTAGAGTTTGACAATTAAACGTTTTGAAAGAAAAAAAAAAGTATTTATGCCGCTAATTATATGTCTATATCTTTTGATACGTTTTATTAACTTATTTACGGATATTCTTTTGTTATCATCTCTTTAGAAACTTTAATGATATTGAACTTTAGTCCATGTCGATATATAAGAAGAAGTATTATATGCACGTTTAATTAAAGCTTAAATTTATGGCTTTACTGCAAACTTTTTACTTAGAAATGCGACGTGATTGATAACGTTACAAAATTTGGCGATTAGACTTAGAGCCCTTACTTTGATATCCACTAAATCGATTTTCTAATAACTTAAATAATATTAATTATTTATGTACGATTCCGTCGTCCAAATTGTATACACGATAAAATCTATTTAAGACATATTTGAGCTCGGTTAATACATTAAAAGTCCGGCACAAGGAAAGAGTCAACGAGGGCTGGTCGAAAAGGTGGGCCCATCTAAAAAAAAGCTCATCGAATAGGGCAATCCGGTCCATGAAACAACCTCGTTGACTCCAGGATTCTCAATCGACAAGGTTATCAGTAAAGTGGCAAGGAGAGCATTGGATTCCAGCAAGAACATGGCGTTGGATACTGGTGATAAGAGCATTGGAGATTCTAGTAATTAATTAAGTGTTAATTACAGTAGTTTAAGGGGAATTAATGAGCCAATTAAGCTCAGGCATTAAGAGAGGCATTAAATCATTACATTTATGGATGAGAAACTTCCTTAGCATAAAAAAGGCGACGAAGAAGGCATCTTCTCGACGAAGAATCCTAGGCCAACTAGTCTAGGAACTCTATAAATAGTAGACCGTGGCCATGAAACAAGTATCCGAAAATCATTGTATGTGATTGTAATCTGTACTTTTATTCATGCAATAAACACCTTCAACCATTATCTTCACATGTTATCTTTATTTTTTTTAAGCTTAATCTGAATTACTTGATTTCTTAGCTAGTCTCAGTTAGTTTTAACGGAAAACTTGAGCTCATACTTTCTTATAATAAATCGGATTGTTCACCACGTGTCACTTCGTGACTCGAGAGACGATGTTCACCGTCAACATTAATGGAATTATCTGAATCTAGTCTTAAGAATTCATGCTATGACCAAAAGATATTAAACTCAAGATATAGTCGAAAGCTATATTTATTGTATGTGATTGTAATCTGTACTTTGATATCCACTAAAAGATATTAAACAACTTTATTTATTTTTCAAAATTAATAAAAAGTTTCACAGTTTTGAATCCCATATACACAGTTTTTGCCTCCCGGGACAACAGTTTTTTAATTAAATTGTACGAATCTAATAAAAATTTACACAGTTTTGAATCCCATATACACAGTTTTTTGAACGAGGTTACACGGTTTTTTTTTGCACAAAAACTGCCATGAGTCTTTTGAAAATTAACCGTAAATTCCACAAAGATACGGTAGTCCTTTTCCACGCTTTCAAAAGTCACAAGAGTCACAAAATATCCTTTCGCGCGTTAACGAAAAGGTTCACAAAAGTGTCACAAAGTATCAAAATATCCTTTCGCGCGTTAACGAAAGGTTCACAAAAGTGTCACAAAATATCCAAAAGTCTTTAAATTATCCTGCGCTATACATCACAATTTACAACAGAACGCTAAGCCTTTCCTGAGATTCAACAGTTTGCGACTAGCTCCATTAAAAGTAAACTTAACAACAGAGAAGGGTAATGATCAAAATGAACATGTCTTCTGTTTGACATTTTATCAAACATATAGTGGCTAAAAAATCCACGTCAAAATATTAGAACAATGTGTTCATAAAAGTTTCCCTAATGTCATCAAAGAAGCATATAAACAATTCCATTTCCATTGTATCTTCATAATTTGCAGATTCAGAGAGTGAAAAAGAGAGGACATAGGAGCTGTGGCGTAAGCTTCTCTCCACGACGGTGACGGCGGCGAGATCGGGCGAATTAGTTCCTGTACATACCGAAAAAAAGAGAGGACATAGGAGCTGTGGCGTAAGTTCATGATTTCTGATTCATGTACATACCGGAAAAAAAAAAAAAGGACATAGGAGCTGTGGCGTAAGTTAACCATGGAAACCAGTAAAAGCAAGCATCAGACCTGCTTCGAATCACATTAAAACGAATGAACATTACCTGCAAATAATCCTTGTTCAGAGCTTCCCAAAGAACCCTTTTGTATTGCGCATCCTTCTTGTTGTTCAGGTATTATTTGGCAACCTACACAACTGAAACAAAACCAAACTTAACTAACCTAAAATTCAGCAAAAAATGTAAGCCCTAAATCAACAACTGATCAAAATGGAAGAAGAAAAACTAACCGAAACGAATGAGCAAAGCGGAGGCCGAGCAGCGAAAGGCTCCGACGAAGGGGGCCGAGCAGTCGAACCTTTGTCGGGCAAGAGTCGAAGGCGAGGGCTGGGTTTGGGCACTCGGTTTCGCGCGACGGAGAGAGTGAAGAAAAACGAGGGAAAACGAGGGCTGGTTTCGGCGACGGCTGTGCGACCTCTGAGCGAGCTTCTTCTCCTCACCGGAAGCGAGCGACGGCTGGGCAAACTCGGAGCTCTCAGGCCATCTTCGCCGGAGGGTGAGAGAAGTCGCCGAAGAATCTCTTGGACCTCAAGCATGTTTTCATCGAGAAAATCATGTGTGGCTGGATTTATGCCTAAATCAAAACTGAAGTTAAACCTATGGGCAAACCCGAAACAAAACCAACGAAATCAAGCCATTAATCAACGAAATCAACGAGCGACAGAAGCATGGGTTTCGATGCCTAACCTGAGCGAGCGACGGAAGCTGGGTTTCGTCGTGCAGAGAGAAGGGGGAGGGTTGGCTGGCGTCGTGCAGAGAGAAGAGCAACGGAAGCTGGGTTTCGGTGTCGCCTGGGTTTCGTCGGCGAGGGCAAGGGTTGGCTGGCGTCGAAGGCGAGGGTTCAGCTTCTTCGTGGGTCGCGCGGGAGAGAAAGAAAAAAGGAGTTTGAATTTTTATTTTTTTTTAATGCTGAAATGGGGAAACCGAAGGAGAGAGAGTGGGTTTTTTGGGCTGGTTAGTTTAACCATAGCTTAGGGTTAAAAATGATATTCGGGCATATTTTTGTAACTTAACAAAGTCGGGTATTTTTCCGTTCAAACATGCTTCGCGGGGCACATTTTTTGTAGTTTCCCTATATATATATATATATATATATATGCATTTGATTGTGATTTGAGGCAAATCCCATGTGATATATGTCGGAGTAAAGGATCAGCCTCAACTCCAAATACCTCCGCCAAATACTTTGAAAGCTCATTCAGATACGTTCCTTTCCAATAAGTCTTCCCATGCACCATTTTATTGTCCTTTTCCCAGCTCAATAATATTTATTAGGGATATTTACAGCAAAAATATTGATATATATATATTTATGATAAATATGACTTATATTCTCAATATTTTTTTTTGGCAAAAATTCTTAATGATATCCTTTTTTGGTAAAAGTAATTAAACTTTTTCATTAACTCCCTACCATGAAGTCTTACGTGGTTACATATAACTTGTTTACGTTTTCGCTCATTTCCACCAAGTTTTGACCCCTTTTTACCACCTAGCGACATGACTAACTTATACTATCTTAGTTTTCATATTTTGGAACATGTTTTGGCTACATTGAAAGAATTTAGTTTTTGTTGTCAAATTTTTGAAGTTCTTATAGCTCATATACGGTCAAAATGGCGCATACGTGGACAAATTATCATACATCGTCACTTGAAACTTCACGGTAGAGAGTTAATAGAGAAACCTAAGATTGAAAATTGTCATATCTCTCGTCACATGTAGTTATTTTTGCCGCTAATATCCCCATTTAATATTACCATATACATACACGTAACATATATAGAAATAGTTATGATCTGGCCAAGTAACACCTGCGATAGTTTCTAAATTAATTTATACATTAACAAGAGCATATATTAATACGACACTGTCGTTGGCCCGTTGCATTGCCATTTACCGTACTAAAGTGCGGTTTTTCATAATAGAATTGCTCTAGAATTTGGAGCTTCTTCATATTTGGAGATCATAATTAGAAAGTGGTCTTTTTCCGAGCTGTCAATTTAATGATGTTTTTTTTTTAATTATTATTATCACTACTTTTATAACGGAACATGACCCTTTTATGTACTTCATACAGAATCGGAACACTTTAAAACCATTCTTTTCATTGCACATTATTCAACAGAAATCTTGAGTCCTACATGTCGGTATAGCAAGTTGTGTTCTTCGTATCTATCTCAATAATAGGAAGAATACTTGCACTAGAAAAACAACAAACTATTATATATTATTTCACAATAATTTAATTTACACCATGAGAGAGAGCTTTCAATGGACGTCCCTATAAATAATGGTGCACTTCTCGTATTATTAATCATTTCATCATAGCTCTCTCTCTCTCAGCCAACTGCAATGATGTTTCCTAAAATCCTACTGTGCTCCTCCAATATTGAAAGGTAATAATCAATTCTATCATTTCTAAATTTATGTTTCAACGTGTATCCATGCATGCATGCATCGATCGTATATATATATATATATATATATATATATATATATATATATATATTATATGGTAGATTTCGCTTCCTTCTGTTTAATTAGCTTTCGACTATAAACGACTATAAAGGAAATTAAAAAAAAAAAAAGTAATTATCACTTAAGTGTAGTCTTTATGTTATTATTATTATTATTTTTTACTTCAGAATTACATATGTTGTCGTTTTGTAATTGGCAGATGAGTCTCTTGATAAGCCGTTGGACATTAATTTAGATTTTAGACGATAAATCGATAAGTGTAAACATGTGTATTGCGATTAATTTCTGTAATATAAGTACTTTTAAAGTAAAAAATCCAACATGCATCAACGTCTATAGTCTTATGTTTGCCAACAAAATAATAATATATGTCCTTTTTCCGTTAAAAAAACATATATAAGGACTAAACTCCACTAAATGATGAGCATATATACTTTTGGAGTCAATTATTGTGGTGACTAAAAAAACGAATTTACTTCTGCCTGTCAACAAAACAATACAAGGACTTATCTGTTAATTTAATAACTAATGTATATGTAGCGCTCTCTAAAAACAATTAAAGAATTAATCCGCACTAAGTATCAAAATATAAGTACTTTCGCCGCTAATCAGCCAATTAAAAAAGATAGACCAATAATTAACATACATATGTCTCAAGAACGAGGGCATTATTGTAAACTCACTCGGCTATAGTTTAACCGTTGGCACGGCCACGCAGTGACGGAGCCAGCCTTTCAACATAGAAAGAGCACCGAGTAAATATTTTACAAAAATAAATAACTTTAAAATAATGCAAAATAATATCATATCTTAGATAATCGAAAATCATTCTAAAAAAAATATCTTACAACGTACGACGTCGAGACTTCTATAGATTAGTCATAGACTTATAGTGTGGATTAGTTATAGACTTATAGTATATATATATATACACAATACACGAACTCTTTTATTTTCTTTAAAGAAACCAATACTCTTATTTAGTTTTATTTTTAAGGATTATACGAAGAAGAAAGAGGAAACCGAAGAAAAAAGAACGTGGGAAAAATGAAAGAAATATTCAGATTAGTTCTGTAGAGCAAAATAATAAGAATTTATATCCTTCCAATTATAAATCACGTATACAAAAATTATTTCACCCAAAAAATAAGATTATGTACGTATAAATATATATTTTTACGAGAATGAGGGAGGGCAGGGGTCCATACATGGTGGGTCCCCTCCCTCCGTCACTGCGGCCAAGGTATCATGCCATGATGGGCTTCTTTGGTTTCCTTCACAAATAAATGATATTCTATTATTCCTTTCCTACCATATCTTATCTTCACTATTTGTTTGTATTTAGATTTTGACATAGTCCAAAAACTATATCTAATTAATTAAATTCAATATAATAAAACTTCTCTGAGCCATAGTAATATAGTATACAAACGCACGCAGATCTTAAGAAAATCTCACTTAATATATATTGTAACTATCTAGAATATTATATCTAGTATACTATATACTATATATATATATATTTATATATATATTATATAGCCTTGACAGTGACCGGTGATTGCCGGTGTCGTAGGAAGAGAAAGAAGAAGAAAGCCGAGTTTCACCTCGAGTCGGCTCGGAGAAGCCTGGAAACGGGAACACAAGACCCACAACTGTCAAACTCCAACCCGACAAAACTCTCTTTCTCCTCCGACCTCTACAGTAACAGGTAATTATGATATTTATTCACGCAATTCTATTTGATTTAATTAATCATAACATAATATAGAGTAATTATTGGCTCTTAATTTTGAGGATACACGGGCAAATGACTTTCTCAACTTGCAAATTAGTATTATTGTTTATTATATATATATATATATATATATATTATAACCAACATGCAATTCATTATTATTCATGCTTGCTTTCTTGATTGTTATTCATTGTTAACATGCAATTCATTGTTTTTTTTTTTTTTTTGAAAGCAACATGCAATTCATTGTTATTCATGCTTGCCTATGTTGAATTTTATTTTCTTCCTAATTTCTAGGGAATATTCAATCTTAATATTCAGCATTATAATTAATTAATTAATATCAATGTTTTTCCCATTTTATATTTCTTTCTCTCTAATTAGCTTCCCTCAAATATGTAAACTTTAATTAAACTCTTCAGTTTTACAAATTATTGGATATTATAAAAAAAAACAGCATTGATATGTAAAGTTGAGGGGTTAAAAACTTAAGGGTAAACTGCGGCTAAGGTACCTAATGTTTGTTTTTCTGCGGATTATGTACTCAATGTTTATTTTCGACGGCTAATGTACCCAAACTTTATTCTGTTAGATTTTTTCGTGTTTTCCGTCACTTGACCGTCAGCGAGTGTTATGTACACTTTTTGTATTTTTGACATAACTCACTCATTTTTTGTCGAAATTTTATGCACAACATACGGTTGGAAAGATAAGAGATAGATCTACAACTTTTGTGTTTTAAGTTTTTGTAAAAAAAGTTTTTAAAAAATACGAAATTTCAATTACAACGTAAAACTGAATATTACTTTAATACAAAATATTTGTTTCGAGCAAATTTTAATATACATAATGATTTTTTCTGATAAAACGTAAAACTAAAATATTGTAGATAAATCTTTTATCTTTCCAACGGTAGTTTATTTATAAATTTTGGATAAAAAATGAGTAAGTTATACCAAAAATACGAAAGTTTTTTTCACATTACATCTTTCATATTTTTGGCATAACTCACTATTTTTTTGTCCAAAATGTATAAATAAACTACCGTTGGAAAGATAAAAGATTTGACTACAACTTTGTAGTTTAACATTTCATCATAAAAAGTCATTAAGTATATTAAAATTTGCTCGAAATAAAATTTTTGTATTAAACTAATGTCCAGTTTTACATTGTAATTGAAATATTGGAATAATAAAAAACTTTTTTTACAAAACTTAAAACACAAAAGTTGTAGATCTATCTCTTATCTTTCCAACCGTAGGTCGTGCATAAAATTTGGACAAAAATTGAGTGAGTTATGTCAAAAATACAAAAAGTTTACATATCAATCGCTAACGGTCAAGTGACGGAAAACACGAAAAAATCTAACGGAATAAAGTTTGGGTACATTAGCCGTCGAAAATAAACATTGGGTACATAATCCGCAGAAAAACAAATATTAGGTACATTAGCCACAGTTTACCCAAAACTTAATGAATAAATTGAGAAGGGTCCAAACAAGTGTGATTTTTCTTAAAAAATTTATGTAACCTGAAAATATTAAATACTAATGACGCAATTAACCTTAATATATTATAATCCATTTGACACCACCTTATAGCATGGGTCCCGAGAAAAAGAATTATATTATGTATATATATATATGTGTGTGTGTTAAGTGTTAACTCGTGCTCGCTCACTGAGTCGTTCACTCGCTGAGCAAGCTAAATCTGGTTCATTCGAGCAGTTTCAGAGAGACGAAGAGAGCTGGGGAAGCGAGAATGAGCAAGGTCTCCAATCTCTCCGATCTGCTCCAGCGAGTCACCGCCTCCTGCCTCCTCCACCCCCTCGCCGGCGCCGAACGCCAGCACTCCGGCGAGATCCGCGACGCCGCCGAGGTCTACGAATACGAAACTGACGAAGCCTACGGAGAGGTAGAGCAAGAAGAAGAAGAAGAAGTGATCGACGCCGCTAGGGTTAGGGGCAGCGGAATGGAAGCGCCGGAGGAGGCGGAGGAGGAGGGGATACTGTGGGAGGTGTTCGACGCCGTGGCGGCGATGAAGAAGGCGTACGTGCGGCTCCAGGAGGCGCACTCGCCGTGGGACGCCGAGAGGATGCGCGCGGCGGACGCGGCCGTGGTGGCGGAGATGCGGAGGATCGGCGTGCTGCGAGAGAGGTTCCGGCGCGGCGGCGCGGGGAGAGGAGGAGGAGCGAGGGGAATGGCGGCGGCGGGGGCGACGGTGAGGGAGGTGGTGGCGCCGTACGAGGCGGCGCTGGCGGAGCTGCGGAGGGAGGCGAAGGCGAGGGACGCCGAGGTGGAGAGCCTGAAGGAGAAGCTCAAGAGCTTCGGTGGGTTCGACAATGGCGGTGGCGGGAAGAAGGGAAGGTCTCTGTCGAGGAGGAAAGTCAGCTGCGTTCAGGCTCAAGGTCAGTTCTCGGCTTCGCCGGAAAACTTTTTCGCCGTTTGCTTGGAATTACGTAAATGCCCTCGAACTTTACGGGGCTGTGTCTATGGAAAAGTCGTCGTGCTTTTGTGTTTCCGAAGCTCTGACGTGGCGCGTATTCATTGGTTCTTGTTCTTTGACTGTGAAAGTCTTATCTTTTGGTCTCCGTAAAGATTATCAGAGGCCAGAAGTGAACCAGTTAATAAATATACGTGACAACAAGCAATCTTCTTACAAAAAAATCCCCAATGATTTCAAAATGTATATATTTTTTCCTTTCTTTTACGATGAATAATAATTTTTACAATCCTAAACATTTTTCAAACTAGAGAAACCGTTGAATATATTGTTAGTTGACGATCAAATGGTCAAATCCACACCAATCAGACCATAATCATAAGTGAAAAATGTCATTTCCTTTACACGATGGGTTAATTTTGCATATCCATTATAAAGAGAGGGCTATTTCAGCTATTTTTATAACGAAAGGGTAAATGCGTACATTCTTCATAATAGAGGGACCAATAACGTCAATAATTCAAATTAAATTTGTTTAAAGGGTTCCTCTTTATTGACTTTGTTGCATTGCTTCACAATTAAATCAAAACTAAGACAAGTTAGCAACCTTTACGTCAATCTTCTAACAATAATTTGGAATGACCTTACAGTTGCGCTGTCACCGTCGCCGGAGATCTTCGAAGCGATGATGAGCAAAGTAAATGACGGGCTGAAATCTTTCACATCGCTGCTGCTCTCCCTGATGCGCTCCGCTCACTGGGACATCGCCGCGGCTGTGCGCTCCATCGAAGCCGCCTCCGACGGTGGAGGCTTCGGCTTTGGCTCCGGCGTGATGATCTCGGCGCAGCACGCGAAGTTCGCACTGGAGTCGTATGTGTCGCGCAAGGTGTTCCAGGGATTCGACCATGAGACGTTCTACATGGACGGTAGCCTGTCGTCGCTGCTGAACCCAGAGCAGTTCCGGCGCGGCTGCTTCACGCAGTACCGCGACATGAAGGCCATGGCGCCCGGCGAGCTCCTCGGTGTGCTTCCCACGTGCCACTTCGGGCAGTTCTGCTCCAAGAAGTACCTCTCCCTCATCCACCCCAAGATGGAGGAGTCCTTATTCGGGAACCTCGACCAGCACCGCCAGGTCATCGCCGGGGCCCACCCCCGAAGCCGCTTCTACGGCGAATTCCTCGAGCTCGCCAAGGCCGCGTGGCTGCTCCACCTGCTCGCCTTCTCGCTTGACCCCGTCCCCAGCCAGTTTGTCGCCTCCAGGGGCGCGGAGTTTCACCCCGAATACATGGAGAGCGTGGTGAAGATCCCTGCCGGGAGGCATCCGGCGGGCCTTGCTGTCGGGCTTCCGGTGAGCCCGGGGTTCAAGATGTGGACTGGCTCGGTCATCAAGGCCCGGGTTTACCTGGTGTCGTCTAGGAGTTGAAGGTGGTGTCGTTCGTGTTCAGCCAGGGTCTGGGTCCTTAAGTGTTGGTACTTAGTTGTTGTGTTAGTGACGTAATTAATGTGTACTTAATGTTTGATGTGGAATGTGATCTATATATATAGTTCTACAATAATGTGTAATTTGGGACTTGTTTACTGGACCTGTTAGTTTGTTTCGCTGATGCCCTCATATAATGAACTTGCTTGTTAAGCAAACCAAATTTGAATTTGTAACGTTGAGAATTGAGATAGCAGAGTAATTAAAATTATTTTAAAAAAGAATTATATTGACAAAGATAAATTTACAAATGCAAAGATAGAGAATAGTTTACAATTATCCGACCATGAAACGGCCTGGCTATATAGACCAAACTCCACTAGAGAAGCGAAGACTATCCTCATTGAAGAAAGCCAGCTCGACCACTCGAAAGATCCTCATAAGAATACAACGAAAACTCATAGCATAAGTAAAAAAGCCAAAAAGTAATACAATGGTTACTTGTCCCCTATTATCTTTTAGAACGATGTAGAAAGTTTGATACTTAATTATGATGATAATATCATGCTTTTGTTCAATGGACGTGTTAGTTTTCTTCAGTGATACCATACTCCATTGTTAAGCAAATCAAAACTGGAAAAATATTTCAAATTGACTTGTGAGTGTTTTGAGTAATTGAATTTGTACCATTGAGATACAAATTCATATAACAATATGGTGTATTCATTCATATAAATAAAAATGCTTGTCCGAACGAATAGATATGGCTTATTATTGCTACTAATACTATATATATTGATACAATACAATCGAGTAGAACAAATAATGAAATATTATAGCGATGTTTAATACAACCTGTTAGGGAAAAAGAATAAGACTTCAGCAATCTCCCAGGAACACATTCATGGAGACCCTCGCACAAATTTCTTCGTCTGTCATCAAGAATTACACGAAATTAGTCTCTTTTTTTAAGCAGAGAAAAATATTTGAAAAATAAAATAAAATAATAAACTCTAGCTTGCTTATCTTACCTGCTCGAATGTCAGAAACATAATCACGCTCCAAGTTCCGATCCGACCGAAGTTTGGGAGGAAACCTTTGTAGAAGGCAAAAAGTCCCTGCAATGTTGGGGTAAACAATGCATGATTTAAGCTCTATCAATGACATTATAATATTGTGGTACACAATACATAATTTATATTTATGGCAGGGTTGAAATATACATTATGGAGGAATATTTTGGTAAAAGATAAGGGTGAGGTCTAACTTATCCCCTCAATCAATGCTTAAATAACACCTAACTGCGGCAATTAGTTGAGACGAGAAATATAATAAAATTGAAAGTATTCTGATAGGACCCGTCCCGAGGTAGAAATTAAACACAAACCAACGGAAATTCACCAAAGAGATTAATTCCCGACTATTTTATTGAATAAAATAAAACTGACCTGAGTTTTAAGAAAATATGGGAAAACTCATTTTCCGTTTTACATTGTGGTAGGTGCCTAATAGTAAGGAAACCATAAACCATACTTATTACAAACATCTTAAGGCCCCTAATTATGGCCTTAATAACCTAAGATAAATCTGAGGGTTTTATTTAATTAATTACTAATAAATAAAGGTCTAACATATTCAGAAATTAGACAAATGAGCTTACCTCGGTCTTAAAAGTTTTGACAAAACAATCAAGTGTGTTTTTATAGGTTGAAATTGAATCTCCCATCATCCTTGACTTAACCTGAAGAAAAGAAAAAGTAACCTTAAAAATTTGGTCACTTGGTTTCCATTAAAACTAAAGAAAAATGCTTAAAATCAGAAGAAAAACATGACCGATGTCAATGGAGATTTCACGAGCGCACAGTAAAATTTACAGACCAGAAACCGGAAAAGTTCGGTTTGTAAGGTAATCATATAAACAGTTTTTTACCAGTACAAGTTTTCGGTCCACGTCAAAAACCAGTAACCGGTCAGAAATAGAATGCCTTCCCTAAATGACTAGTTTAGGTGATTTTATGTTTTTATAGTATATGTTATTTCATTTGGACTTTGGATTTTGACACGTTATTATGATATAGAGTATGGACAACGGACAGTTCGACACGTATGATTTGGAATATTTGTTATTTCTTGGAAACAAAACAAGTTTTCAAGAAATAAAAACCAGTTCTAGTTTTAAGTTAATAAACCAGAAAACCAGCACAAACATTGAAAACGTCAAAAACCGTAACCGTTTACGGTTTCACCCATACATACCACATCGACAGGAGAACCTATACAGACAGCAAAGAATCCTGATCCTACGCCAGCAAGGAGGTGAGTCAGCACATTGTCCGTGAACCCTGGAATTTCCAAAATCGTCTGCATGAGTATCGCGAAGACAGAAAACCGAGTGATCAACACAAATCTACAGACCAGCTATGAACTGCGTATTGTAATTATACTTCAAACACTTGGCAATTACCTGTTTCACTTGGTCATAGCTCGCCAGCTCAGCAGCGTTTATGGTGGCATTTCTTAGTACATTTGGTCCTAACCCAGTCCATAGAGCCCTCAATCCTTCCTAAAGTTTGTGCCAAGAAAAAAAAATGGCACATTCGATTTCCGTCAATTTAAACAGCACGAAAACGAACACAGTGTAGTAGATAAACTAACCTGTCTAACTATGGTATAGTACGCATTTAGAGCTCCAGAATAACGCTTCGGAACTCCAGAAGGCAACTTCCCCTCCGCTTGGAGTCGGATTTTCACAAGATCCGTCGGATTCGCCACTGCAATGGCGAAAGCACCTGGATTGAAGTAAAACAACGCTACTGAATCAGTTTACGCTCCCGAACAGCATAAATTTCAATTCAAAAAGCTCGTTTTACATGCTTCAAATGCGATGTTTATTCACGAGTCATTTCACGCTATACTAACCGGTTATCAGAGCAGCAAGTATTTTACACAACAAAGGAAAATCGCCAACAAAAGCACTGCCCACAAAGAAAGTCTTGACCTGTATAAATACCATATTTTCACATATCACACATAAAAATCACCTATATCTATCTTATCAATCAACGAATACTACATTTTCGGGTCGGGTCGCTCACCGGATCGTACAAGCCAATCCTCAAGCCGCCATAGATACACTGGCGCTGCAGCCCCGGGACAATGCCTTTCCAGAGAGCAGACAGACCTTCTTCACTGGCAATGGTGGCAACAGTACCCAACAAGCCCTTGTATTTCGGAGACGGCGCTCCGTCGCCCTGAGGCGCCTTCCTCTGGAGTTGCAGCCTCACCTTAGCAATGTCCAAAGGAATCGTGCAAAACTGCAAAAAAATAAATTGAATAACAATGAGCTTGAGCAAATTTAGCAACGAGCTTGAACAATTCAGAAGCGAAGTGACAATGGCGTTACCTCGGCGAAGCAGGCGGCGAAAGCGCTGCACAGGAAGGTATCGGCGAAGGAGATCTCGGGCTTGGGTCCGAGATCCGCCATGGGAGATCGCGGGAAGCTCAGAAGGGGAGAGATTGAGGAGAGGAAGGGTGTAAATGAAAGAAAAAGTTGAGAGAGAGGCGGAAATGAGTGAAAGAGAAGGAAAGGGGCTTGAAGTTGAAGAACGTGTTCATTTGTGGCTATTTGAAGAAATGAAACCAAGCTTTACTCACACCTGATTCGTTGTTGTGGTAGTTGATGGAGACTCTCCATCTCTCTCTGAGTGACTATTTGTTTATTCATTCCACTAACTAGTGGACCGGCACCGCGCTTCGCGCGGTGACTTAAAAATATTAGTTAAAAATATAGTTGAATTTTTTGAATGAGTTTGCGTTAAAAAAATGTGTTGTAATTGAAAATTTACGTCGACAAATAGTTTTACGTTGACACACATATGAATTAAAAATATTTAAAGTAAATAGGTGAAAGAATACTATCCTCAAATAAAGCGATAGTAGAATAAAAAGGTACTTTTAATTTGATATGGAAAATTATGGGTAAAACCCCGCATTAATAATAACAGCAATTGAATACTTGAAAAATAAAATTAAAAATTCTTATATTTTATAAGAAGTTGTTTTCAGTCGAATGGTTAATTTTTTTTATCCTTTAAAATGATCTAATTTACAAATTGTCAAAGAGCCATAAACTAATGTTTCTATTTTTATTTTGTCTTAGTATTTTTAAATTTTAACTAATATATTTATATTTTTAATATTCATAAAATTGTTCGGTAAATTTTTATTTAATGGTTTTTAATTTTATGTTCATTATGTATACATTCGTCATTCTTTGACCTTGTAAATTAAAATAAAACTTAAAAAAAATGCGGTGACACCCCTTTAAATTATGTGTTTGTATAATGCTTTAAATGAAATATTGAAATGGAAAATTTGTTTTTTTATATTCTTAACTTTCATTTTTGATAAAAATATACCCTCAAGTTTTAAAAACACCTAAAGTACTTCTGAAACAATTATTATAAAATCTGGATGAGTTACAAATCCTTCCACCCTTCTTTTTTATTTTCACCTTTATTAAATATCTACCAACTCATTTAAAAAAATATTAAAAAAACAAATACGGCAATTATATTCCTTATGAAATTATTCAACATAGGATAAACGATCAATCAGACGAATTTTATATATGATTTAAAAACATTGCTACTGAGACTTACAATCAATTCTTATTTTTACTTTTATGTAGCGATGAAAATTTTTAAGTGAATTAAAGAATGAGTGAGTGGTCACTTAATCAATCATTTATCTTGTCTAATTTTATTTAGAGATTAATAATATAAGTGAGTGAAAATTTGTCAAATTTTCTTTATATATTCGTCATTCTTTTTCGTGTTGAGAATCCACAATAACCATCATTCTAGAAGATCTAGATTTAGATAAAGTTTCTCATTCTTTAAATATATGAAACAATATCAATACAATTATGTTGAATATATAATTAATTATGAAAGCTTATCGTTAACAAAGGAAAAAAAGGAATAAAACAAAAGCTTTGTTGCTCCTAACAATCAGTATTTAGATATAATACTAACGATGGAAACCTACTAAAAGAAAACATTTGATCGGAGAAAAGATTATCCACTTTATAGAGATAACAAAGTATATTATCAATTGTACTTAGCCTCATCAATGAAGATGTCATCAAATAATAAGAAACACATGTTTGATCATGTGTATCACAATGATAACCGTACCAAGAAACCAATACATCTACTCCGTACAGATCTGAAAAACAATTGATCTCAAAACTTATTAGTGATAAAAGGGGTATCTAACATAACACATCATATGAGTGCCATATACAGTTTGCTTTTATTTTTCTTCATCAGTAACATTTTCAAATGAGTCATCTCAGACAAAGCAGGTGAATATATAATATTCATATGACTTATGTAAAGTTTACGTTATTGAATTACCTAAAGCTTATACCCTTATCTAAAAATTAAGATCATGATTATAAAGAAAAGATGGACAGAAAGGATTACTTAGAACGTTATACCTTTAAGTGATTGATTATCCTGAATTACCATTCTGCGCCGGGGGAGTCGTAGTAGTTACGCTTGTCCGTGCCGATAGAACTCCGTAGTCTCACGAAAATGGCTGACTAATGAGGCAAGGAGTTGAATCCGAGATGGTGGTTAACGACACTGGAAGATTTAATCTGAGCGAAATAAAAAGGTTGAAGTTGATTACTCGTAACACACTTCCTCACTAACTAAAAAAAAAAAAAAAAAACTCTTCATAAGAGGGCATGCCTCCTCACTAATATGAAACTTATATATAGGAAAATGTAACATATATTAATATTTCTTAAATTGTAAAGCATATTTTAAAGTTACTGCCATGTTGGATATAAGTGAAAGTATAAGTAATTTTTATTAAAACGGAATCAACTCCACCAACTTTTGTGCGATGTTTATTTAAAATCTTAGAATATTCATCAAAACAGCAAACTAACTACGTACTCATTCTTACCAAAAAAAAATCACTTTTCATTCTATTTTGCGCCAAAATATACACCTATATTGTCATGAATTTTAGTTTTATAATTTCAACTTTAGTATAAACTGTAAGAAATTAGAGTTAAATGAGGCAGACCTTAAGTGCTCAATTAAAGCTTCATACCAGGATCGTCTTTGCCTCTGGTACTTGTTCAGTTGATGACGTTGGAAGAGCCTCATCAATATCTAGCTTTATCACCAATAGGCAAAGAAAATAAATTTCATGTGTTTGTATGTAAGCAAGGAATATATGTAGACATGAAAGTGACGGCTGACAACTTTGATCGCAGTTCTTAGAGCTGACATTTCATACATAGAACAATCTACATGGAATTAAATGGTTGTAAATCCTTAATCCAAAATTTTGAAATAATTGGTAAGGCCTAAATGGGGTTTATAGACAGACAACTTAGAAAGCTTACCAAGAACAAAAAATATAAGTTGGATCAGTATGGTATATAAGCAAGAAGCTCAAGCACATATATGTCCCCACAACCTATAATACAAATTTATAAATTTAAATAAGTTTGCAGAGCTAAGTATAAAAGTTAAAAAGTTGTATTGAGCTAGTAAACGATGAAGCAAGCTCATAGAAACTATAATGCTATGCTATTTTTTGCAGATCCCTTCTTAAGGTAACAAAAGAATCTGAATGATCGTATGATGAGCTATCGAACACTTTGATTGATGATCATCGACCACAATTATCAGCAGATCAGTAAATAAAACATATAAGAAGATTTAAAAACCATTAAAGATACAAACTTCTATACTCATACCTAGACTTTGTTTACTGATTTCAGATTCCCGGCCAAAATAATGCATATGCAAACCCTGTCTGCACAATGCTTCAGCAGAATCATGAAGCTTCAATAAACACTGTCAGGACCGTAAGTAAATAAACACAACAAAGTTAGCAATTAACCGAAATAACATTTGAAACTTCTAATGTGGTTCCAACTAATAAAACGCAACAAAGACTTGGCTCCGGCTTATATAAGTAAATGAACTTGTGATTTAATAAACGAAAGAAAGAAAATAAACCAAAGCTATAAGTAATCTGTTAGAAATGAGAGCTCGATATACCTAGATAGCTAGCAGGAGTGGTCAATCTTTTTCTTATAAACCAAAGCTATAAGTAATCTGTTAGAAATGAGAGCTCGATATACCTAGATAGCTAGCAGGAGTGGTCAATCTTTTTCTTCATTTGAAGCATTAAGGAGTAAAAAGAGTTACCTTATCCACCAAAATTTTCAACAAAAGCTCTGTTAGACCTGCAACCATATAAGAAACACATTGAAAAATTACACAATTGATCACGTTAGAACTAAATGGAAGGTCATATTTCTAGAGACGATGAAAATAAATAAAATTTCTATTTAAGATACTTCCACATTGAAGATTCTCACATGCTTAAATTTCTTAACTTTAAGTAGAACTGCACAACCAAATGATTGATTAAAACCTAACCTTGTCACATGTATAAACAGAGTCAAGACTATTACAGAGAATCAAAAGCTCACCTGATGTATGCCAGAAGTACTTGAATAAAAAAATATGTACAATTAAATCTAAATTTTAATGGCAGAAATCCTTAAAAATTGTAAAATGAAAATTTATGACTTATAGATGTACAATTAAAATTTAATGGCCAAAATCCTTAAGAAATTGTATAATTAAATTTTATTACTAATAGTTTTTCGTTTTGTTATTACCATGAGTTTCCCCTGAAATCAAAGCAAATGCTAGATTCTAATAACTCCCTCACATTCAAAACATCTATAATCATAAGCACGTTCATAAATATATATAAAATGCTAATATCAGAAATCATCCCAACCAAAGTTATCGTTGACTAACTTGGCCGTGCTTCCAAAAAAGTTTCCGAGTGCAAATTGGTGTAATCTGAATGAAGCACACTTTTTTTTTTTGGAAGGGTGAATGAAGCACACTCTAGCCCAGTGAAAAATGACGGCAATCCAAAAGCTATACATAATGAAAGAAAAACCTAAATTACAATTATCTATACTAAAAGAACAACACCGGGGAGACTACGGACCTCTGTAACCATTTGCACCACATTGGCACCCAAACTAAAAATATAGCCAATATTATGTAGAAGACATGCTTTTCATTTTTATTTTTTATTATTATTATAAGAAACATCATTATATTGATAAAAACAAATGTAAGATGCAAGGCCAAATAATGATTTACGATAAAGAGAGGCTCATTAAAAAATGAAATCGGTAAAAACATTATATTGAACATGTCATCATCAAATTAATAAATATAGTATTTGTAATGAGCCATATAAGCATAAGAAGGATATAAGAGAATCAATTTCTTATTTACCTGTGAATGATTAGTGTCAAATACATTGGGAGTATGAGTCGGTCTTGCAGCATCGTTCACCCCACCGCGCGAGAATCAAGAATCACAGATAGAGTGCAGAGTTTCAGGAACTGAACCTGGGAGTCGGGAGAAAATATTAAGCTTTAGAGTTGAGTTCCGTTGAGGACTTTCCTCAAACAAATACAATGCTTAAGAAAAAGTTTTATTACCAGACTTCTTAGTGAAAATTTTCAAATACAACTCAAAAAACCTTCACGAGAAGTAGTCCAAATACATCTCGAAACGAATAAATGATGAAAAAAGACCAAACAATTAAAATCTAAAACTAAGAAAGCAAACCTCAAAGGCAATTTCTGTAATGAAGCACCATTTTGGCAAGGAGCAGAGTCTCAAATTTGAGAGAGAGATGAACATAGCCGAAGGGCCGTAGGCAGGGTTTGACTTTGGCCTCAGAGGCGTAGCAGATGGCAGGATTGACTGTAAGGTTTTGTGGTAACGCAACACTTGACGGACATGGCGATGGCGGTGGGCGTGGTAGATACACTTGGCCGAGTGACGCAGCGGCAGAGAGAGAAACCGAACTGCCTGGTAGGACTTTGGGCGACCCAGCGTGCTCGGTTGTCAGCGAGGAATGGAGACGGAGGGTGGAGAATAACGAAGATGGAAATCAAGCGGAGAAAGAGAGGGGATAAAATCAATTAGACAGTTATTCATTGGAATCGATACAACTTTTGGTCAAGAGTTTCTAATGATACATTGGCTTCCATTCATACTTGGTGAAGAGGTGCATGATTTTTTGAAAAGAGAGAGAAGAGAGAGTGATATCAGAGATAAGAGAGTGAGAGTGTGAATGAGCGTTAACCGAATGGCAGTTGATATTAGTTGTGAGGAGATGCCTCCCTTCGAAAGAGGAATTTCTTTTGTTCTCAAAAGAAACGACGAGCGAGATTCATCTATTAATTTTTGCAATTAAAAATAATTCAAAAAAAGGAGAAAAAAGAATAAGGTAAAAATTTGGTGTTTTTAGACCGGAAGTTATTTTGCTTTTATATATATATAGATTCTCGATTTCACTCTGTTATAGTGGACAAAATAACGGACATAACCTTCGAATTATTAGCAAGGTGATCCACATGAGTACCAAAATTAATGTAAAATTAGAAAATAATTTATTGAAAGTAGTGAGAGCTTCCGAATAAAACTTACAGTGATTGTTTTTAAAATTTTGTATCAAGATATAAAGGTAGACCATGTTATATCTTATCATTTGAAGTAGACAACAACTTGTCAACTTCATTTTTAGACCAGGAAGTTCTATAAAATTATCAAGTTGCATAATTTCTTAGTATATATCTCATGTTCTGTGAAACAATTTTACTTTAGCTACGTAGCAAACGATAATTATTGCATCTCATATTCTAATTTTCTGTTATACACTTCTACATAGGCAAAGAATAGTTACTAAATATCTCATAGTGTATCATGGAAATTGTCTAGTCTTTCCTTGTCGTGCTTCACTTACATAATTGAAATAAGGTTATTTGCCGCGTAAGTACCTATATTATTCACTTTTAGTTATAAATATCCAAGTTTTTTACGGCAAAAATATCAAACGTGTTATATTTTTGTTGCTATGTTTATTTTCCTACCTTTTAAACTTCACTCAGCACAACTCATTGTGTTTAACTTAGATGCAAATAACCCATTAAGATACTCTGTAAATGCTCTTCTATCATTTAAAAACAACATGGAAAATAAATATGGCCTCTAAGCCAATGGGATTGGGAATTTGTAGCGAACAATAATAGGCAAGATTTGTATTAGTTTGAGAAACCTCCATTGATGGAAACTACTTAAGTGAATATGAATTGTTCAGGAGATACAAGATGTCCTTCAAAAAAGGTTCAACAAAAGGCATATCACTCTCACAAGAACGCAGCACTTTCAGCTCTCACTCCTATTTGGCTTGCCTGAATCATTGTGTCCCTGAAAATACAACAAAGACCAATTAACAAAAAAAAATCAATTAATTCATGGAAATTAAGTATTAATAATACATTATTATTGAGAGATTCTGGGAGAGGAATCCAGTCGTTGGTGGCAGGGTTAGACATGGAGGAATGATGGGAGGAGGTGAGAGAATCAGACTCCAAACTGTAGCATTTATCTTCTCTATTCTCCATCTTTATGAAACCTGTTCCTGTCTGCATATAACAAACATTTGTCTCATTTATATTTTATCGTGGCAAGTGTATTCAATTTTATATTCAATTAAGACGGTATAATCTTAAAAAAAAAAAAATAGCGCAAATGTACTCAAGTTTTACTTTACTGAGGATTTGATGTTTTTTTAGGCTTAAGGTACATTAAAGCTGCAGCAAAGTTTGAGTATATTCGAGCTACAGTAAAATGAAATTTGAACATTTTGCCACTGAAAAAGACTTGGGTGTATGCGCCTCAGTTGAGTATAACCTAGGTACATTTGCCACCATTAACTCTATTGTCAACTTTTGCAAATTTTCTTGTCAGATAAGTTTTTGCCGGTGCCAGTTCGGTTTCACCACGAGAACTGGACCTCTTGGTAAAAAATTTGCAAACCTAGCTCTGCCCGGTCCAAGTTAATAAATCGGGAACCAGTCCTTAAGAAAATCGGGCAGATTTAGACTAAGGAATATGTTAGTTTTACTTGGTATTACGTAAAATTAACTACTAAAGACGATCATAGAGAAATAAAATTGTAATGGTGCATTGACAAGTTTTTGTCGGTTCGGTTTCAGCACGAAAACTGGGACTCGTTGTAAAAAAACCGCAAACCTAGTCCTCACCAGTCCTGGTTCATAAATCGGGAACCAGGACTTTTAATAACCGGGCAGATTTAGACTAAGGAATGTGTTAGCTTTACTTGGTGTTAAAGTAAAAATTAACAACTAAAGAAGATCATAGCCAAATTAACTCAAGGTTTCTACGTTATTATCTAAAGAAGATCATAGACAAATTAACTCTAGGTTTCTACGTTATTATTAATTTATACATTTTTTGGATTGAAATAAGCAAATAATAACATGGTTTTTGCTAGGATATACCGTATGATGTTGCTTGTCCACAGAGTTGAGATCCGTATAGTATTCCGTCTCTACAAACTCTTCCTCAATTTTGCTTCCTTCATAAACCAACTTCTGCTCTCCAAATAAATTTAAAAAAAAAAAAACTCAATTAAAGAAAATATTGGGTGTCTCAAACACGAAAAAATAACAAAAACGTACTGGGTGAATTTTATGCTGAAATCCAATTCGAGAAAAGAAAAAAGAAAAATCGAAATCGAAGAAATGTTACAAGCGAAAAGTAGAAAAATAAATACGTTATATCTAATCAACTCTAAAACAATCTCAATGTCACAGTTTGAAACTACGAAACGGACCGGTCAAGCTATCATCAATAGACAAACAAATAAAAGAAGAAAACCTGATGATCGCTTTCGAGGCGCTGAAACTCGGTGAGCTCGGGAATACCCGCGTCGGAGGAGAGAGAGAGAGGGAGAGCGTCGACGTATTGCGAGGAGTACTCGCTGCGTTGCGGCTTAGTGTGCCTCTTGGGGACAACATTGTCGAAGTAATCTCTGGTTTGTGCCTCTATCTTTGCCTCTTCCTCCAATGACAACCGAACGTCACTCCTGTTAGGCCTCTCCATCAAAGGATCTTCAAATAGTTCCTTTATTTGTATAAACGAGAGAAGATTTTTGTCAAGGAATGGACCAATAATATCAAGCTTTGATTGAGAAAATATCTTGACATCCTTATCTCTTGCACTGCACTGATTAGGTGGGTGGGTCTACTTTTCTTCTTTTGCTTTTAGTCTTTGAAGTTTGACGTACTATTTTGGTCCCATGCATTCAATAAAATCAACTACTAACATCCATTTTAGCATGAAGCTAAATGGCTTATATCAGATAGATCTTTTTGCTTATCTGTAATTTTGGATAGTTTTTTTTTTCCCTTATGTTTACAAAAAAAAAAGTATAGGGATATAAACTAATATTGTCCGGATCATAGATTTTTATTATTATATCGGGAAAATTTGGTCATATTAGTTAGAGTCGAGATTATACAAAAATATTATTTTATCGAGATTTTATTGTATTTGGGGCACCAATACCTGATAAAATAAAATAATATTTGGGCCATGAATCTTAATAACTTTGAATTCCGGCCTGAGTTTGTCTTGGCCCTAGGCGAAGATCAATTTTGTGGCCCCTTTCGTAATAATAAAATTAAATTTCAATGCTAAGTGTATAACATATATATATATATATATATATATATATATATATTTGTCATTTGGGACCCCTCATTATCATTAGGTGAAAACCTATTGTAGGCTCAAGCCTACCATGTATACCCTCAGGGCCGGCCTTAGATAGTAGATGTGGCAATATATTTTACTCTTTTTTTTCTTCCCTCTCGGTGTATATTTTCAGTATTGAAAAAGTGTAAATCCTCGATTACTAGTACTAGACATTGGTATCTAGATGTTTCATTTTTGATACATTGAGAATATAAGCAGCGATATAATAAGAAGTAGCATATGCCGCAACTTTCACTTAACTTATAGGTATTTGTTGGTGTAGAACTACTTCATGTTTTTATAGCCGATAAGCTGTATTGTATCGAGAATATTGTTAATTCGACATTATGTGATTTAACTACACTTAGTTAAATCTAATAACGTATTGGATTATCGTATAATTAACATTATTTGACACATTCATTCGAATTCAAAGTCATTAAGATCCATGGCCCAACACAAAGGTGCAAGCCAAGTTACCCAACCCAAAAGCCTATAGAAATTAAGCCCAAGGCTAAGTTGGTAATTGACCATATAATGTACAATTTATTTGAATTATATATGAATTGGCAAACGGGTTAAAGGGACACGAATTCATTTTCCAAGGGGAGTATTTTATTCAAGCGCCCAAATCGGAGTTAAAGGAGTAATTCCACGGGAGTATGTTTTTGTCACTTTTTTTTTTTTAAACTCGTAAAAGCGTGTTGTAATTTGTAATTATAATTGCGCTTGTCCTGTTAAATGAAATATTTAGGTATGAGATCAGCACAATAGGATATCATTTTGAATATCGCGAATTGTGCTGACAAATATCGTGTATCAAATCATTTTGCAATAACTTACGCGTATTTAAGTTGGCATGTTTTCATAAATAACGGAATTCTTAGGCCAATAAAAATTAAGCAAACCCTATGGAGAGCCAACGGTCTCTCCTCGAGTCATGAGATTACATCAAATGTTGCATAAATGCGTCCAAACACTTGTGTGCCAAAAACTCATTGTCTCCAATACAACAACTTGTCTCCTAAATTGTGTGTTTGTCGCATTGTACTTTGTAAATCAACCCCAAATACCATAGATTAATTCATTTACACAGAATAAAAAAAATCAATCAATAATCTGCACATGTTTTCTGACTGTCGATCAATTGATGGTCACATCACATCAAAATCTACTAGTTACTATATATGTTAAAACACTGCTCAATTTTCAAAAGTAAAATGTGTACATATGGAGTGGAACACAACATATATAATAAAATTATAAATATTTATTTGCTGTCCAACGGCTGTGTTTAATTTGATTGACAAGAATGGAATTTAACACTCACTAAATTGCATGAAGAAGTGTTCGGGGACAGTCAGCGGCCCTGGCCAAGGCTCTTCTTCAGCATGACGCGTGTGTGTATATGTCTTTGCAATATTAGCGGCACAAATAGCTATTCTCTTCCAAAAACTAATGGTAAGTACTTTTTCTTAAAGGAGACGTATTTTCCCGCCTGAAGACATAGGCAAGCCTATGATCGATCTATGTGAATTGCCAGCCCAGTCGCATTGGAGAATGCGAAGAAGGTGGTTAACGGTTCCGACGTGATAGTTAGGCATCAACAAAGCAAGGCCCCCGTTGAGCTTGGCCTAGAGCAGATAAAAAAGGTCTCGTGAACACGGGTTGTTTTGTTTCGGGTATGAAGTCTCATTCAAAGCTTTAATGAAGTGCTATATTGAGATATTGTGGCTATTCCCATAGGCGGAAGCACTTGTAGTGCTAAGGGGACTATAGCCCCCCTTAAATTTCTATTTTTGCACTTTTTAACCCTTGAAATTTATGTTTTTGTATTTTTTTTTAGTGTTAAATTTATTAAAACTACAAATTAGCCCCTCCTTTCCAAAAAAAAATTTAAACCAGCCCCCTCTATGATTAAATCCTAGTTCCGCCACTGGCTATTCCTATATTATCTCAAAGCCTTTCGATGTTTCTGGTCGAACATAATTATCAAACTCTAAAAATATGTCGCATGTACCAAATATACTTGTGGAATGTTAGAGTTTGACAATTAAACGTTTTGAAAGAAAAAAAAAAGTATTTATGCCGCTAATTATATGTCTATATCTTTTGATACGTTTTATTAACTTATTTACGGATATTCTTTTGTTATCATCTCTTTAGAAACTTTAATGATATTGAACTTTAGTCCATGTCGATATATAAGAAGAAGTATTATATGCACGTTTAATTAAAGCTTAAATTTATGGCTTTACTGCAAACTTTTTACTTAGAAATGCGACGTGATTGATAACGTTACAAAATTTGGCGATTAGACTTAGAGCCCTTACTTTGATATCCACTAAATCGATTTTCTAATAACTTAAATAATATTAATTATTTATGTACGATTCCGTCGTCCAAATTGTATACACGATAAAATCTATTTAAGACATATTTGAGCTCGGTTAATACATTAAAAGTCCGGCACAAGGAAAGAGTCAACGAGGGCTGGTCGAAAAGGTGGGCCCATCTAAAAAAAAGCTCATCGAATAGGGCAATCCGGTCCATGAAACAACCTCGTTGACTCCAGGATTCTCAATCGACAAGGTTATCAGTAAAGTGGCAAGGAGAGCATTGGATTCCAGCAAGAACATGGCGTTGGATACTGGTGATAAGAGCATTGGAGATTCTAGTAATTAATTAAGTGTTAATTACAGTAGTTTAAGGGGAATTAATGAGCCAATTAAGCTCAGGCATTAAGAGAGGCATTAAATCATTACATTTATGGATGAGAAACTTCCTTAGCATAAAAAAGGCGACGAAGAAGGCATCTTCTCGACGAAGAATCCTAGGCCAACTAGTCTAGGAACTCTATAAATAGTAGACCGTGGCCATGAAACAAGTATCCGAAAATCATTGTATGTGATTGTAATCTGTACTTTTATTCATGCAATAAACACCTTCAACCATTATCTTCACATGTTATCTTTATTTTTTTTAAGCTTAATCTGAATTACTTGATTTCTTAGCTAGTCTCAGTTAGTTTTAACGGAAAACTTGAGCTCATACTTTCTTATAATAAATCGGATTGTTCACCACGTGTCACTTCGTGACTCGAGAGACGATGTTCACCGTCAACATTAATGGAATTATCTGAATCTAGTCTTAAGAATTCATGCTATGACCAAAAGATATTAAACTCAAGATATAGTCGAAAGCTATATTTATTGTATGTGATTGTAATCTGTACTTTGATATCCACTAAAAGATATTAAACAACTTTATTTATTTTTCAAAATTAATAAAAAGTTTCACAGTTTTGAATCCCATATACACAGTTTTTGCCTCCCGGGACAACAGTTTTTTAATTAAATTGTACGAATCTAATAAAAATTTACACAGTTTTGAATCCCATATACACAGTTTTTTGAACGAGGTTACACGGTTTTTTTTTGCACAAAAACTGCCATGAGTCTTTTGAAAATTAACCGTAAATTCCACAAAGATACGGTAGTCCTTTTCCACGCTTTCAAAAGTCACAAGAGTCACAAAATATCCTTTCGCGCGTTAACGAAAAGGTTCACAAAAGTGTCACAAAGTATCAAAATATCCTTTCGCGCGTTAACGAAAGGTTCACAAAAGTGTCACAAAATATCCAAAAGTCTTTAAATTATCCTGCGCTATACATCACAATTTACAACAGAACGCTAAGCCTTTCCTGAGATTCAACAGTTTGCGACTAGCTCCATTAAAAGTAAACTTAACAACAGAGAAGGGTAATGATCAAAATGAACATGTCTTCTGTTTGACATTTTATCAAACATATAGTGGCTAAAAAATCCACGTCAAAATATTAGAACAATGTGTTCATAAAAGTTTCCCTAATGTCATCAAAGAAGCATATAAACAATTCCATTTCCATTGTATCTTCATAATTTGCAGATTCAGAGAGTGAAAAAGAGAGGACATAGGAGCTGTGGCGTAAGCTTCTCTCCACGACGGTGACGGCGGCGAGATCGGGCGAATTAGTTCCTGTACATACCGAAAAAAAGAGAGGACATAGGAGCTGTGGCGTAAGTTCATGATTTCTGATTCATGTACATACCGGAAAAAAAAAAAAAGGACATAGGAGCTGTGGCGTAAGTTAACCATGGAAACCAGTAAAAGCAAGCATCAGACCTGCTTCGAATCACATTAAAACGAATGAACATTACCTGCAAATAATCCTTGTTCAGAGCTTCCCAAAGAACCCTTTTGTATTGCGCATCCTTCTTGTTGTTCAGGTATTATTTGGCAACCTACACAACTGAAACAAAACCAAACTTAACTAACCTAAAATTCAGCAAAAAATGTAAGCCCTAAATCAACAACTGATCAAAATGGAAGAAGAAAAACTAACCGAAACGAATGAGCAAAGCGGAGGCCGAGCAGCGAAAGGCTCCGACGAAGGGGGCCGAGCAGTCGAACCTTTGTCGGGCAAGAGTCGAAGGCGAGGGCTGGGTTTGGGCACTCGGTTTCGCGCGACGGAGAGAGTGAAGAAAAACGAGGGAAAACGAGGGCTGGTTTCGGCGACGGCTGTGCGACCTCTGAGCGAGCTTCTTCTCCTCACCGGAAGCGAGCGACGGCTGGGCAAACTCGGAGCTCTCAGGCCATCTTCGCCGGAGGGTGAGAGAAGTCGCCGAAGAATCTCTTGGACCTCAAGCATGTTTTCATCGAGAAAATCATGTGTGGCTGGATTTATGCCTAAATCAAAACTGAAGTTAAACCTATGGGCAAACCCGAAACAAAACCAACGAAATCAAGCCATTAATCAACGAAATCAACGAGCGACAGAAGCATGGGTTTCGATGCCTAACCTGAGCGAGCGACGGAAGCTGGGTTTCGTCGTGCAGAGAGAAGGGGGAGGGTTGGCTGGCGTCGTGCAGAGAGAAGAGCAACGGAAGCTGGGTTTCGGTGTCGCCTGGGTTTCGTCGGCGAGGGCAAGGGTTGGCTGGCGTCGAAGGCGAGGGTTCAGCTTCTTCGTGGGTCGCGCGGGAGAGAAAGAAAAAAGGAGTTTGAATTTTTATTTTTTTTTAATGCTGAAATGGGGAAACCGAAGGAGAGAGAGTGGGTTTTTTGGGCTGGTTAGTTTAACCATAGCTTAGGGTTAAAAATGATATTCGGGCATATTTTTGTAACTTAACAAAGTCGGGTATTTTTCCGTTCAAACATGCTTCGCGGGGCACATTTTTTGTAGTTTCCCTATATATATATATATATATATATATGCATTTGATTGTGATTTGAGGCAAATCCCATGTGATATATGTCGGAGTAAAGGATCAGCCTCAACTCCAAATACCTCCGCCAAATACTTTGAAAGCTCATTCAGATACGTTCCTTTCCAATAAGTCTTCCCATGCACCATTTTATTGTCCTTTTCCCAGCTCAATAATATTTATTAGGGATATTTACAGCAAAAATATTGATATATATATATTTATGATAAATATGACTTATATTCTCAATATTTTTTTTTGGCAAAAATTCTTAATGATATCCTTTTTTGGTAAAAGTAATTAAACTTTTTCATTAACTCCCTACCATGAAGTCTTACGTGGTTACATATAACTTGTTTACGTTTTCGCTCATTTCCACCAAGTTTTGACCCCTTTTTACCACCTAGCGACATGACTAACTTATACTATCTTAGTTTTCATATTTTGGAACATGTTTTGGCTACATTGAAAGAATTTAGTTTTTGTTGTCAAATTTTTGAAGTTCTTATAGCTCATATACGGTCAAAATGGCGCATACGTGGACAAATTATCATACATCGTCACTTGAAACTTCACGGTAGAGAGTTAATAGAGAAACCTAAGATTGAAAATTGTCATATCTCTCGTCACATGTAGTTATTGTCCTTTTTATTGTCCTTTTCCCAGCTCAATAATATTTATTAGGGATATTTACAGCAAAAATATTGATATATATATATTTATGATAAATATGACTTATATTCTCAATATTTTTTTTTGGCAAAAATTCTTAATGATATCCTTTTTTGGTAAAAGTAATTAAACTTTTTCATTAACTCCCTACCATGAAGTCTTACGTGGTTACATATAACTTGTTTACGTTTTCGCTCATTTCCACCAAGTTTTGACCCCTTTTTACCACCTAGCGACATGACTAACTTATACTATCTTAGTTTTCATATTTTGGAACATGTTTTGGCTACATTGAAAGAATTTAGTTTTTGTTGTCAAATTTTTGAAGTTCTTATAGCTCATATACGGTCAAAATGGCGCATACGTGGACAAATTATCATACATCGTCACTTGAAACTTCACGGTAGAGAGTTAATAGAGAAACCTAAGATTGAAAATTGTCATATCTCTCGTCACATGTAGTTATTTTTGCCGCTAATATCCCCATTTAATATTACCATATACATACACGTAACATATATAGAAATAGTTATGATCTGGCCAAGTAACACCTGCGATAGTTTCTAAATTAATTTATACATTAACAAGAGCATATATTAATACGACACTGTCGTTGGCCCGTTGCATTGCCATTTACCGTACTAAAGTGCGGTTTTTCATAATAGAATTGCTCTAGAATTTGGAGCTTCTTCATATTTGGAGATCATAATTAGAAAGTGGTCTTTTTCCGAGCTGTCAATTTAATGATGTTTTTTTTTTAATTATTATTATCACTACTTTTATAACGGAACATGACCCTTTTATGTACTTCATACAGAATCGGAACACTTTAAAACCATTCTTTTCATTGCACATTATTCAACAGAAATCTTGAGTCCTACATGTCGGTATAGCAAGTTGTGTTCTTCGTATCTATCTCAATAATAGGAAGAATACTTGCACTAGAAAAACAACAAACTATTATATATTATTTCACAATAATTTAATTTACACCATGAGAGAGAGCTTTCAATGGACGTCCCTATAAATAATGGTGCACTTCTCGTATTATTAATCATTTCATCATAGCTCTCTCTCTCTCAGCCAACTGCAATGATGTTTCCTAAAATCCTACTGTGCTCCTCCAATATTGAAAGGTAATAATCAATTCTATCATTTCTAAATTTATGTTTCAACGTGTATCCATGCATGCATGCATCGATCGTATATATATATATATATATATATATATATATATTATATGGTAGATTTCGCTTCCTTCTGTTTAATTAGCTTTCGACTATAAACGACTATAAAGGAAATTAAAAAAAAAAAAAGTAATTATCACTTAAGTGTAGTCTTTATGTTATTATTATTATTATTTTTTACTTCAGAATTACATATGTTGTCGTTTTGTAATTGGCAGATGAGTCTCTTGATAAGCCGTTGGACATTAATTTAGATTTTAGACGATAAATCGATAAGTGTAAACATGTGTATTGCGATTAATTTCTGTAATATAAGTACTTTTAAAGTAAAAAATCCAACATGCATCAACGTCTATAGTCTTATGTTTGCCAACAAAATAATAATATATGTCCTTTTTCCGTTAAAAAAACATATATAAGGACTAAACTCCACTAAATGATGAGCATATATACTTTTGGAGTCAATTATTGTGGTGACTAAAAAAACGAATTTACTTCTGCCTGTCAACAAAACAATACAAGGACTTATCTGTTAATTTAATAACTAATGTATATGTAGCGCTCTCTAAAAACAATTAAAGAATTAATCCGCACTAAGTATCAAAATATAAGTACTTTCGCCGCTAATCAGCCAATTAAAAAAGATAGACCAATAATTAACATACATATGTCTCAAGAACGAGGGCATTATTGTAAACTCACTCGGCTATAGTTTAACCGTTGGCACGGCCACGCAGTGACGGAGCCAGCCTTTCAACATAGAAAGAGCACCGAGTAAATATTTTACAAAAATAAATAACTTTAAAATAATGCAAAATAATATCATATCTTAGATAATCGAAAATCATTCTAAAAAAAATATCTTACAACGTACGACGTCGAGACTTCTATAGATTAGTCATAGACTTATAGTGTGGATTAGTTATAGACTTATAGTATATATATATATACACAATACACGAACTCTTTTATTTTCTTTAAAGAAACCAATACTCTTATTTAGTTTTATTTTTAAGGATTATACGAAGAAGAAAGAGGAAACCGAAGAAAAAAGAACGTGGGAAAAATGAAAGAAATATTCAGATTAGTTCTGTAGAGCAAAATAATAAGAATTTATATCCTTCCAATTATAAATCACGTATACAAAAATTATTTCACCCAAAAAATAAGATTATGTACGTATAAATATATATTTTTACGAGAATGAGGGAGGGCAGGGGTCCATACATGGTGGGTCCCCTCCCTCCGTCACTGCGGCCAAGGTATCATGCCATGATGGGCTTCTTTGGTTTCCTTCACAA
The DNA here is from genome assembly GCA_954871525.1 of Parietaria judaica. Lineage (NCBI taxonomy): Eukaryota > Viridiplantae > Streptophyta > Magnoliopsida > Rosales > Urticaceae > Parietaria > Parietaria judaica. The sequence continues at coordinate 21,168,843 of OX940860.1, read as the reverse complement.
ATAAATGATATTCTATTATTCCTTTCCTACCATATCTTATCTTCACTATTTGTTTGTATTTAGATTTTGACATAGTCCAAAAACTATATCTAATTAATTAAATTCAATATAATAAAACTTCTCTGAGCCATAGTAATATAGTATACAAACGCACGCAGATCTTAAGAAAATCTCACTTAATATATATTGTAACTATCTAGAATATTATATCTAGTATACTATATACTATATATATATATATTTATATATATATTATATAGCCTTGACAGTGACCGGTGATTGCCGGTGTCGTAGGAAGAGAAAGAAGAAGAAAGCCGAGTTTCACCTCGAGTCGGCTCGGAGAAGCCTGGAAACGGGAACACAAGACCCACAACTGTCAAACTCCAACCCGACAAAACTCTCTTTCTCCTCCGACCTCTACAGTAACAGGTAATTATGATATTTATTCACGCAATTCTATTTGATTTAATTAATCATAACATAATATAGAGTAATTATTGGCTCTTAATTTTGAGGATACACGGGCAAATGACTTTCTCAACTTGCAAATTAGTATTATTGTTTATTATATATATATATATATATATATATATTATAACCAACATGCAATTCATTATTATTCATGCTTGCTTTCTTGATTGTTATTCATTGTTAACATGCAATTCATTGTTTTTTTTTTTTTTTTGAAAGCAACATGCAATTCATTGTTATTCATGCTTGCCTATGTTGAATTTTATTTTCTTCCTAATTTCTAGGGAATATTCAATCTTAATATTCAGCATTATAATTAATTAATTAATATCAATGTTTTTCCCATTTTATATTTCTTTCTCTCTAATTAGCTTCCCTCAAATATGTAAACTTTAATTAAACTCTTCAGTTTTACAAATTATTGGATATTATAAAAAAAAACAGCATTGATATGTAAAGTTGAGGGGTTAAAAACTTAAGGGTAAACTGCGGCTAAGGTACCTAATGTTTGTTTTTCTGCGGATTATGTACTCAATGTTTATTTTCGACGGCTAATGTACCCAAACTTTATTCTGTTAGATTTTTTCGTGTTTTCCGTCACTTGACCGTCAGCGAGTGTTATGTACACTTTTTGTATTTTTGACATAACTCACTCATTTTTTGTCGAAATTTTATGCACAACATACGGTTGGAAAGATAAGAGATAGATCTACAACTTTTGTGTTTTAAGTTTTTGTAAAAAAAGTTTTTAAAAAATACGAAATTTCAATTACAACGTAAAACTGAATATTACTTTAATACAAAATATTTGTTTCGAGCAAATTTTAATATACATAATGATTTTTTCTGATAAAACGTAAAACTAAAATATTGTAGATAAATCTTTTATCTTTCCAACGGTAGTTTATTTATAAATTTTGGATAAAAAATGAGTAAGTTATACCAAAAATACGAAAGTTTTTTTCACATTACATCTTTCATATTTTTGGCATAACTCACTATTTTTTTGTCCAAAATGTATAAATAAACTACCGTTGGAAAGATAAAAGATTTGACTACAACTTTGTAGTTTAACATTTCATCATAAAAAGTCATTAAGTATATTAAAATTTGCTCGAAATAAAATTTTTGTATTAAACTAATGTCCAGTTTTACATTGTAATTGAAATATTGGAATAATAAAAAACTTTTTTTACAAAACTTAAAACACAAAAGTTGTAGATCTATCTCTTATCTTTCCAACCGTAGGTCGTGCATAAAATTTGGACAAAAATTGAGTGAGTTATGTCAAAAATACAAAAAGTTTACATATCAATCGCTAACGGTCAAGTGACGGAAAACACGAAAAAATCTAACGGAATAAAGTTTGGGTACATTAGCCGTCGAAAATAAACATTGGGTACATAATCCGCAGAAAAACAAATATTAGGTACATTAGCCACAGTTTACCCAAAACTTAATGAATAAATTGAGAAGGGTCCAAACAAGTGTGATTTTTCTTAAAAAATTTATGTAACCTGAAAATATTAAATACTAATGACGCAATTAACCTTAATATATTATAATCCATTTGACACCACCTTATAGCATGGGTCCCGAGAAAAAGAATTATATTATGTATATATATATATGTGTGTGTGTTAAGTGTTAACTCGTGCTCGCTCACTGAGTCGTTCACTCGCTGAGCAAGCTAAATCTGGTTCATTCGAGCAGTTTCAGAGAGACGAAGAGAGCTGGGGAAGCGAGAATGAGCAAGGTCTCCAATCTCTCCGATCTGCTCCAGCGAGTCACCGCCTCCTGCCTCCTCCACCCCCTCGCCGGCGCCGAACGCCAGCACTCCGGCGAGATCCGCGACGCCGCCGAGGTCTACGAATACGAAACTGACGAAGCCTACGGAGAGGTAGAGCAAGAAGAAGAAGAAGAAGTGATCGACGCCGCTAGGGTTAGGGGCAGCGGAATGGAAGCGCCGGAGGAGGCGGAGGAGGAGGGGATACTGTGGGAGGTGTTCGACGCCGTGGCGGCGATGAAGAAGGCGTACGTGCGGCTCCAGGAGGCGCACTCGCCGTGGGACGCCGAGAGGATGCGCGCGGCGGACGCGGCCGTGGTGGCGGAGATGCGGAGGATCGGCGTGCTGCGAGAGAGGTTCCGGCGCGGCGGCGCGGGGAGAGGAGGAGGAGCGAGGGGAATGGCGGCGGCGGGGGCGACGGTGAGGGAGGTGGTGGCGCCGTACGAGGCGGCGCTGGCGGAGCTGCGGAGGGAGGCGAAGGCGAGGGACGCCGAGGTGGAGAGCCTGAAGGAGAAGCTCAAGAGCTTCGGTGGGTTCGACAATGGCGGTGGCGGGAAGAAGGGAAGGTCTCTGTCGAGGAGGAAAGTCAGCTGCGTTCAGGCTCAAGGTCAGTTCTCGGCTTCGCCGGAAAACTTTTTCGCCGTTTGCTTGGAATTACGTAAATGCCCTCGAACTTTACGGGGCTGTGTCTATGGAAAAGTCGTCGTGCTTTTGTGTTTCCGAAGCTCTGACGTGGCGCGTATTCATTGGTTCTTGTTCTTTGACTGTGAAAGTCTTATCTTTTGGTCTCCGTAAAGATGATCAGAGGCCAGAAGTGAACCAGTTAATAAATATACGTGACAAGCAATCTTCTTACAAAAAAATCCCCAATGATTTCAAAATGTATATATTTTTTCCTTTCTTTTACGATGAATAATAATTTTTACAATCCTAAACATTTTTCAAACTAGAGAAACCGTTGAATATATTGTTAGTTGACGATCAAATGGTCAAATCCACACCAATCAGACCATAATCATAAGTGAAAAATGTCATTTCCTTTACACGATGGGTTAATTTTGCATATCCATTATAAAGAGAGGGCTATTTCAGCTATTTTTATAACGAAAGGGTAAATGCGTACATTCTTCATAATAGAGGGACCAATAACGTCAATAATTCAAATTAAATTTGTTTAAAGGGTTCCTCTTTATTGACTTTGTTGCATTGCTTCACAATTAAATCAAAACTAAGACAAGTTAGCAACCTTTACGTCAATCTTCTAACAATAATTTGGAATGACCTTACAGTTGCGCTGTCACCGTCGCCGGAGATCTTCGAAGCGATGATGAGCAAAGTAAATGACGGGCTGAAATCTTTCACATCGCTGCTGCTCTCCCTGATGCGCTCCGCTCACTGGGACATCGCCGCGGCTGTGCGCTCCATCGAAGCCGCCTCCGACGGTGGAGGCTTCGGCTTTGGCTCCGGCGTGATGATCTCGGCGCAGCACGCGAAGTTCGCACTGGAGTCGTATGTGTCGCGCAAGGTGTTCCAGGGATTCGACCATGAGACGTTCTACATGGACGGTAGCCTGTCGTCGCTGCTGAACCCAGAGCAGTTCCGGCGCGGCTGCTTCACGCAGTACCGCGACATGAAGGCCATGGCGCCCGGCGAGCTCCTCGGTGTGCTTCCCACGTGCCACTTCGGGCAGTTCTGCTCCAAGAAGTACCTCTCCCTCATCCACCCCAAGATGGAGGAGTCCTTATTCGGGAACCTCGACCAGCACCGCCAGGTCATCGCCGGGGCCCACCCCCGAAGCCGCTTCTACGGCGAATTCCTCGAGCTCGCCAAGGCCGCGTGGCTGCTCCACCTGCTCGCCTTCTCGCTTGACCCCGTCCCCAGCCAGTTTGTCGCCTCCAGGGGCGCGGAGTTTCACCCCGAATACATGGAGAGCGTGGTGAAGATCCCTGCCGGGAGGCATCCGGCGGGCCTTGCTGTCGGGCTTCCGGTGAGCCCGGGGTTCAAGATGTGGACTGGCTCGGTCATCAAGGCCCGGGTTTACCTGGTGTCGTCTAGGAGTTGAAGGTGGTGTCGTTCGTGTTCAGCCAGGGTCTGGGTCCTTAAGTGTTGGTACTTAGTTGTTGTGTTAGTGACGTAATTAATGTGTACTTAATGTTTGATGTGGAATGTGATCTATATATATAGTTCTACAATAATGTGTAATTTGGGACTTGTTTACTGGACCTGTTAGTTTGTTTCGCTGATGCCCTCATATAATGAACTTGCTTGTTAAGCAAACCAAATTTGAATTTGTAACGTTGAGAATTGAGATAGCAGAGTAATTAAAATTATTTTAAAAAAGAATTATATTGACAAAGATAAATTTACAAATGCAAAGATAGAGAATAGTTTACAATTATCCGACCATGAAACGGCCTGGCTATATAGACCAAACTCCACTAGAGAAGCGAAGACTATCCTCATTGAAGAAAGCCAGCTCGACCACTCGAAAGATCCTCATAAGAATACAACGAAAACTCATAGCATAAGTAAAAAAGCCAAAAAGTAATACAATGGTTACTTGTCCCCTATTATCTTTTAGAACGATGTAGAAAGTTTGATACTTAATTATGATGATAATATCATGCTTTTGTTCAATGGACGTGTTAGTTTTCTTCAGTGATACCATACTCCATTGTTAAGCAAATCAAAACTGGAAAAATATTTCAAATTGACTTGTGAGTGTTTTGAGTAATTGAATTTGTACCATTGAGATACAAATTCATATAACAATATGGTGTATTCATTCATATAAATAAAAATGCTTGTCCGAACGAATAGATATGGCTTATTATTGCTACTAATACTATATATATTGATACAATACAATCGAGTAGAACAAATAATGAAATATTATAGCGATGTTTAATACAACCTGTTAGGGAAAAAGAATAAGACTTCAGCAATCTCCCAGGAACACATTCATGGAGACCCTCGCACAAATTTCTTCGTCTGTCATCAAGAATTACACGAAATTAGTCTCTTTTTTTAAGCAGAGAAAAATATTTGAAAAATAAAATAAAATAATAAACTCTAGCTTGCTTATCTTACCTGCTCGAATGTCAGAAACATAATCACGCTCCAAGTTCCGATCCGACCGAAGTTTGGGAGGAAACCTTTGTAGAAGGCAAAAAGTCCCTGCAATGTTGGGGTAAACAATGCATGATTTAAGCTCTATCAATGACATTATAATATTGTGGTACACAATACATAATTTATATTTATGGCAGGGTTGAAATATACATTATGGAGGAATATTTTGGTAAAAGATAAGGGTGAGGTCTAACTTATCCCCTCAATCAATGCTTAAATAACACCTAACTGCGGCAATTAGTTGAGACGAGAAATATAATAAAATTGAAAGTATTCTGATAGGACCCGTCCCGAGGTAGAAATTAAACACAAACCAACGGAAATTCACCAAAGAGATTAATTCCCGACTATTTTATTGAATAAAATAAAACTGACCTGAGTTTTAAGAAAATATGGGAAAACTCATTTTCCGTTTTACATTGTGGTAGGTGCCTAATAGTAAGGAAACCATAAACCATACTTATTACAAACATCTTAAGGCCCCTAATTATGGCCTTAATAACCTAAGATAAATCTGAGGGTTTTATTTAATTAATTACTAATAAATAAAGGTCTAACATATTCAGAAATTAGACAAATGAGCTTACCTCGGTCTTAAAAGTTTTGACAAAACAATCAAGTGTGTTTTTATAGGTTGAAATTGAATCTCCCATCATCCTTGACTTAACCTGAAGAAAAGAAAAAGTAACCTTAAAAATTTGGTCACTTGGTTTCCATTAAAACTAAAGAAAAATGCTTAAAATCAGAAGAAAAACATGACCGATGTCAATGGAGATTTCACGAGCGCACAGTAAAATTTACAGACCAGAAACCGGAAAAGTTCGGTTTGTAAGGTAATCATATAAACAGTTTTTTACCAGTACAAGTTTTCGGTCCACGTCAAAAACCAGTAACCGGTCAGAAATAGAATGCCTTCCCTAAATGACTAGTTTAGGTGATTTTATGTTTTTATAGTATATGTTATTTCATTTGGACTTTGGATTTTGACACGTTATTATGATATAGAGTATGGACAACGGACAGTTCGACACGTATGATTTGGAATATTTGTTATTTCTTGGAAACAAAACAAGTTTTCAAGAAATAAAAACCAGTTCTAGTTTTAAGTTAATAAACCAGAAAACCAGCACAAACATTGAAAACGTCAAAAACCGTAACCGTTTACGGTTTCACCCATACATACCACATCGACAGGAGAACCTATACAGACAGCAAAGAATCCTGATCCTACGCCAGCAAGGAGGTGAGTCAGCACATTGTCCGTGAACCCTGGAATTTCCAAAATCGTCTGCATGAGTATCGCGAAGACAGAAAACCGAGTGATCAACACAAATCTACAGACCAGCTATGAACTGCGTATTGTAATTATACTTCAAACACTTGGCAATTACCTGTTTCACTTGGTCATAGCTCGCCAGCTCAGCAGCGTTTATGGTGGCATTTCTTAGTACATTTGGTCCTAACCCAGTCCATAGAGCCCTCAATCCTTCCTAAAGTTTGTGCCAAGAAAAAAAAATGGCACATTCGATTTCCGTCAATTTAAACAGCACGAAAACGAACACAGTGTAGTAGATAAACTAACCTGTCTAACTATGGTATAGTACGCATTTAGAGCTCCAGAATAACGCTTCGGAACTCCAGAAGGCAACTTCCCCTCCGCTTGGAGTCGGATTTTCACAAGATCCGTCGGATTCGCCACTGCAATGGCGAAAGCACCTGGATTGAAGTAAAACAACGCTACTGAATCAGTTTACGCTCCCGAACAGCATAAATTTCAATTCAAAAAGCTCGTTTTACATGCTTCAAATGCGATGTTTATTCACGAGTCATTTCACGCTATACTAACCGGTTATCAGAGCAGCAAGTATTTTACACAACAAAGGAAAATCGCCAACAAAAGCACTGCCCACAAAGAAAGTCTTGACCTGTATAAATACCATATTTTCACATATCACACATAAAAATCACCTATATCTATCTTATCAATCAACGAATACTACATTTTCGGGTCGGGTCGCTCACCGGATCGTACAAGCCAATCCTCAAGCCGCCATAGATACACTGGCGCTGCAGCCCCGGGACAATGCCTTTCCAGAGAGCAGACAGACCTTCTTCACTGGCAATGGTGGCAACAGTACCCAACAAGCCCTTGTATTTCGGAGACGGCGCTCCGTCGCCCTGAGGCGCCTTCCTCTGGAGTTGCAGCCTCACCTTAGCAATGTCCAAAGGAATCGTGCAAAACTGCAAAAAAATAAATTGAATAACAATGAGCTTGAGCAAATTTAGCAACGAGCTTGAACAATTCAGAAGCGAAGTGACAATGGCGTTACCTCGGCGAAGCAGGCGGCGAAAGCGCTGCACAGGAAGGTATCGGCGAAGGAGATCTCGGGCTTGGGTCCGAGATCCGCCATGGGAGATCGCGGGAAGCTCAGAAGGGGAGAGATTGAGGAGAGGAAGGGTGTAAATGAAAGAAAAAGTTGAGAGAGAGGCGGAAATGAGTGAAAGAGAAGGAAAGGGGCTTGAAGTTGAAGAACGTGTTCATTTGTGGCTATTTGAAGAAATGAAACCAAGCTTTACTCACACCTGATTCGTTGTTGTGGTAGTTGATGGAGACTCTCCATCTCTCTCTGAGTGACTATTTGTTTATTCATTCCACTAACTAGTGGACCGGCACCGCGCTTCGCGCGGTGACTTAAAAATATTAGTTAAAAATATAGTTGAATTTTTTGAATGAGTTTGCGTTAAAAAAATGTGTTGTAATTGAAAATTTACGTCGACAAATAGTTTTACGTTGACACACATATGAATTAAAAATATTTAAAGTAAATAGGTGAAAGAATACTATCCTCAAATAAAGCGATAGTAGAATAAAAAGGTACTTTTAATTTGATATGGAAAATTATGGGTAAAACCCCGCATTAATAATAACAGCAATTGAATACTTGAAAAATAAAATTAAAAATTCTTATATTTTATAAGAAGTTGTTTTCAGTCGAATGGTTAATTTTTTTTATCCTTTAAAATGATCTAATTTACAAATTGTCAAAGAGCCATAAACTAATGTTTCTATTTTTATTTTGTCTTAGTATTTTTAAATTTTAACTAATATATTTATATTTTTAATATTCATAAAATTGTTCGGTAAATTTTTATTTAATGGTTTTTAATTTTATGTTCATTATGTATACATTCGTCATTCTTTGACCTTGTAAATTAAAATAAAACTTAAAAAAAATGCGGTGACACCCCTTTAAATTATGTGTTTGTATAATGCTTTAAATGAAATATTGAAATGGAAAATTTGTTTTTTTATATTCTTAACTTTCATTTTTGATAAAAATATACCCTCAAGTTTTAAAAACACCTAAAGTACTTCTGAAACAATTATTATAAAATCTGGATGAGTTACAAATCCTTCCACCCTTCTTTTTTATTTTCACCTTTATTAAATATCTACCAACTCATTTAAAAAAATATTAAAAAAACAAATACGGCAATTATATTCCTTATGAAATTATTCAACATAGGATAAACGATCAATCAGACGAATTTTATATATGATTTAAAAACATTGCTACTGAGACTTACAATCAATTCTTATTTTTACTTTTATGTAGCGATGAAAATTTTTAAGTGAATTAAAGAATGAGTGAGTGGTCACTTAATCAATCATTTATCTTGTCTAATTTTATTTAGAGATTAATAATATAAGTGAGTGAAAATTTGTCAAATTTTCTTTATATATTCGTCATTCTTTTTCGTGTTGAGAATCCACAATAACCATCATTCTAGAAGATCTAGATTTAGATAAAGTTTCTCATTCTTTAAATATATGAAACAATATCAATACAATTATGTTGAATATATAATTAATTATGAAAGCTTATCGTTAACAAAGGAAAAAAAGGAATAAAACAAAAGCTTTGTTGCTCCTAACAATCAGTATTTAGATATAATACTAACGATGGAAACCTACTAAAAGAAAACATTTGATCGGAGAAAAGATTATCCACTTTATAGAGATAACAAAGTATATTATCAATTGTACTTAGCCTCATCAATGAAGATGTCATCAAATAATAAGAAACACATGTTTGATCATGTGTATCACAATGATAACCGTACCAAGAAACCAATACATCTACTCCGTACAGATCTGAAAAACAATTGATCTCAAAACTTATTAGTGATAAAAGGGGTATCTAACATAACACATCATATGAGTGCCATATACAGTTTGCTTTTATTTTTCTTCATCAGTAACATTTTCAAATGAGTCATCTCAGACAAAGCAGGTGAATATATAATATTCATATGACTTATGTAAAGTTTACGTTATTGAATTACCTAAAGCTTATACCCTTATCTAAAAATTAAGATCATGATTATAAAGAAAAGATGGACAGAAAGGATTACTTAGAACGTTATACCTTTAAGTGATTGATTATCCTGAATTACCATTCTGCGCCGGGGGAGTCGTAGTAGTTACGCTTGTCCGTGCCGATAGAACTCCGTAGTCTCACGAAAATGGCTGACTAATGAGGCAAGGAGTTGAATCCGAGATGGTGGTTAACGACACTGGAAGATTTAATCTGAGCGAAATAAAAAGGTTGAAGTTGATTACTCGTAACACACTTCCTCACTAACTAAAAAAAAAAAAAAAAAACTCTTCATAAGAGGGCATGCCTCCTCACTAATATGAAACTTATATATAGGAAAATGTAACATATATTAATATTTCTTAAATTGTAAAGCATATTTTAAAGTTACTGCCATGTTGGATATAAGTGAAAGTATAAGTAATTTTTATTAAAACGGAATCAACTCCACCAACTTTTGTGCGATGTTTATTTAAAATCTTAGAATATTCATCAAAACAGCAAACTAACTACGTACTCATTCTTACCAAAAAAAAATCACTTTTCATTCTATTTTGCGCCAAAATATACACCTATATTGTCATGAATTTTAGTTTTATAATTTCAACTTTAGTATAAACTGTAAGAAATTAGAGTTAAATGAGGCAGACCTTAAGTGCTCAATTAAAGCTTCATACCAGGATCGTCTTTGCCTCTGGTACTTGTTCAGTTGATGACGTTGGAAGAGCCTCATCAATATCTAGCTTTATCACCAATAGGCAAAGAAAATAAATTTCATGTGTTTGTATGTAAGCAAGGAATATATGTAGACATGAAAGTGACGGCTGACAACTTTGATCGCAGTTCTTAGAGCTGACATTTCATACATAGAACAATCTACATGGAATTAAATGGTTGTAAATCCTTAATCCAAAATTTTGAAATAATTGGTAAGGCCTAAATGGGGTTTATAGACAGACAACTTAGAAAGCTTACCAAGAACAAAAAATATAAGTTGGATCAGTATGGTATATAAGCAAGAAGCTCAAGCACATATATGTCCCCACAACCTATAATACAAATTTATAAATTTAAATAAGTTTGCAGAGCTAAGTATAAAAGTTAAAAAGTTGTATTGAGCTAGTAAACGATGAAGCAAGCTCATAGAAACTATAATGCTATGCTATTTTTTGCAGATCCCTTCTTAAGGTAACAAAAGAATCTGAATGATCGTATGATGAGCTATCGAACACTTTGATTGATGATCATCGACCACAATTATCAGCAGATCAGTAAATAAAACATATAAGAAGATTTAAAAACCATTAAAGATACAAACTTCTATACTCATACCTAGACTTTGTTTACTGATTTCAGATTCCCGGCCAAAATAATGCATATGCAAACCCTGTCTGCACAATGCTTCAGCAGAATCATGAAGCTTCAATAAACACTGTCAGGACCGTAAGTAAATAAACACAACAAAGTTAGCAATTAACCGAAATAACATTTGAAACTTCTAATGTGGTTCCAACTAATAAAACGCAACAAAGACTTGGCTCCGGCTTATATAAGTAAATGAACTTGTGATTTAATAAACGAAAGAAAGAAAATAAACCAAAGCTATAAGTAATCTGTTAGAAATGAGAGCTCGATATACCTAGATAGCTAGCAGGAGTGGTCAATCTTTTTCTTATAAACCAAAGCTATAAGTAATCTGTTAGAAATGAGAGCTCGATATACCTAGATAGCTAGCAGGAGTGGTCAATCTTTTTCTTCATTTGAAGCATTAAGGAGTAAAAAGAGTTACCTTATCCACCAAAATTTTCAACAAAAGCTCTGTTAGACCTGCAACCATATAAGAAACACATTGAAAAATTACACAATTGATCACGTTAGAACTAAATGGAAGGTCATATTTCTAGAGACGATGAAAATAAATAAAATTTCTATTTAAGATACTTCCACATTGAAGATTCTCACATGCTTAAATTTCTTAACTTTAAGTAGAACTGCACAACCAAATGATTGATTAAAACCTAACCTTGTCACATGTATAAACAGAGTCAAGACTATTACAGAGAATCAAAAGCTCACCTGATGTATGCCAGAAGTACTTGAATAAAAAAATATGTACAATTAAATCTAAATTTTAATGGCAGAAATCCTTAAAAATTGTAAAATGAAAATTTATGACTTATAGATGTACAATTAAAATTTAATGGCCAAAATCCTTAAGAAATTGTATAATTAAATTTTATTACTAATAGTTTTTCGTTTTGTTATTACCATGAGTTTCCCCTGAAATCAAAGCAAATGCTAGATTCTAATAACTCCCTCACATTCAAAACATCTATAATCATAAGCACGTTCATAAATATATATAAAATGCTAATATCAGAAATCATCCCAACCAAAGTTATCGTTGACTAACTTGGCCGTGCTTCCAAAAAAGTTTCCGAGTGCAAATTGGTGTAATCTGAATGAAGCACACTTTTTTTTTTTGGAAGGGTGAATGAAGCACACTCTAGCCCAGTGAAAAATGACGGCAATCCAAAAGCTATACATAATGAAAGAAAAACCTAAATTACAATTATCTATACTAAAAGAACAACACCGGGGAGACTACGGACCTCTGTAACCATTTGCACCACATTGGCACCCAAACTAAAAATATAGCCAATATTATGTAGAAGACATGCTTTTCATTTTTATTTTTTATTATTATTATAAGAAACATCATTATATTGATAAAAACAAATGTAAGATGCAAGGCCAAATAATGATTTACGATAAAGAGAGGCTCATTAAAAAATGAAATCGGTAAAAACATTATATTGAACATGTCATCATCAAATTAATAAATATAGTATTTGTAATGAGCCATATAAGCATAAGAAGGATATAAGAGAATCAATTTCTTATTTACCTGTGAATGATTAGTGTCAAATACATTGGGAGTATGAGTCGGTCTTGCAGCATCGTTCACCCCACCGCGCGAGAATCAAGAATCACAGATAGAGTGCAGAGTTTCAGGAACTGAACCTGGGAGTCGGGAGAAAATATTAAGCTTTAGAGTTGAGTTCCGTTGAGGACTTTCCTCAAACAAATACAATGCTTAAGAAAAAGTTTTATTACCAGACTTCTTAGTGAAAATTTTCAAATACAACTCAAAAAACCTTCACGAGAAGTAGTCCAAATACATCTCGAAACGAATAAATGATGAAAAAAGACCAAACAATTAAAATCTAAAACTAAGAAAGCAAACCTCAAAGGCAATTTCTGTAATGAAGCACCATTTTGGCAAGGAGCAGAGTCTCAAATTTGAGAGAGAGATGAACATAGCCGAAGGGCCGTAGGCAGGGTTTGACTTTGGCCTCAGAGGCGTAGCAGATGGCAGGATTGACTGTAAGGTTTTGTGGTAACGCAACACTTGACGGACATGGCGATGGCGGTGGGCGTGGTAGATACACTTGGCCGAGTGACGCAGCGGCAGAGAGAGAAACCGAACTGCCTGGTAGGACTTTGGGCGACCCAGCGTGCTCGGTTGTCAGCGAGGAATGGAGACGGAGGGTGGAGAATAACGAAGATGGAAATCAAGCGGAGAAAGAGAGGGGATAAAATCAATTAGACAGTTATTCATTGGAATCGATACAACTTTTGGTCAAGAGTTTCTAATGATACATTGGCTTCCATTCATACTTGGTGAAGAGGTGCATGATTTTTTGAAAAGAGAGAGAAGAGAGAGTGATATCAGAGATAAGAGAGTGAGAGTGTGAATGAGCGTTAACCGAATGGCAGTTGATATTAGTTGTGAGGAGATGCCTCCCTTCGAAAGAGGAATTTCTTTTGTTCTCAAAAGAAACGACGAGCGAGATTCATCTATTAATTTTTGCAATTAAAAATAATTCAAAAAAAGGAGAAAAAAGAATAAGGTAAAAATTTGGTGTTTTTAGACCGGAAGTTATTTTGCTTTTATATATATATAGATTCTCGATTTCACTCTGTTATAGTGGACAAAATAACGGACATAACCTTCGAATTATTAGCAAGGTGATCCACATGAGTACCAAAATTAATGTAAAATTAGAAAATAATTTATTGAAAGTAGTGAGAGCTTCCGAATAAAACTTACAGTGATTGTTTTTAAAATTTTGTATCAAGATATAAAGGTAGACCATGTTATATCTTATCATTTGAAGTAGACAACAACTTGTCAACTTCATTTTTAGACCAGGAAGTTCTATAAAATTATCAAGTTGCATAATTTCTTAGTATATATCTCATGTTCTGTGAAACAATTTTACTTTAGCTACGTAGCAAACGATAATTATTGCATCTCATATTCTAATTTTCTGTTATACACTTCTACATAGGCAAAGAATAGTTACTAAATATCTCATAGTGTATCATGTAATAATGAGTGTATAATAGTGCATCAACTGGCGATGGAAGATGAACTCGTTATGCCAAGGTTGAACATAAAAAACTCAAGATTAAATTAAACATACATAACAAATATGACTTATACGTATTTCATCTTCAATTAGTAAGGTTTATATAAGCGCAAGAACAGTTTCACCAACAATTAAAAAGTAAAAGAAAAACAGAAAGTATGAACTTCTGATTTGACGTACCCAGCCACTAATTACGAATTCAGTAGCAACACAATGGAGTTATAAATTATAATTGCACTTGCAAAGGGCAATATCGCACATTATTATGCTAGCGATTTCAAAGTCCAATGTGTCAATCCACATCGAGAGACTTAGTCTGCAATATGAAAACACAATTAATAATGTACCGGAAGACTAAATGGCAAAGCAAGGAAGTTCATTAAGTGCCACAAAGTTATAAATTAGCAATAACACAAACACGCAGCTAATTTAAACTAATTTTAAACAAAATGAAGAAAAACATCTTAGGTCACAAACAAATGAACAATATACATAAGGAAAAAAAAAAAAAGAAACATAAACATTAGTCATAAAATAAACATTGCCAATCCACCATCATAAACAATACTTTGTCAGACATTCTTTCATTGGCATTACACATATTCACCGATTCTTAAAAATATGGCCAGCAATTTAAACTTAAATAATCACTTTGAGCAACATCATTAAAGCTCTAATACAACCTTAATACCCAATATTACGTAATAAGCTAAGATTCAACCACTCTAACCCAAAATGCATTAAACTTCTAGAGCTCGATATACCAAAACAACTTAGAGAGGCCAATCACGGGAGAAATAGAAGAAGAAGAGAGTAGAATTTTGATACTTTTGAGTTTGATCTTTTACTTAACGGAGAAATAACAGAGAGGCCAATCCCGTCGGAGAAATGGGCATTAATCCGATTTACTGAACCAGCAAACCTAAGCAAAATAGAGATTGTCAGAGAAATCAAGACGAAGACATATGCAGTTGTGTAAATCGGAAGCATCAGATGAAGAAATAGCAATGAGCAATGAACAGCGAGCACTTTTTACCCAATGGGTTGGATTAACACGAAACAACAAAAAAAAACATCGAAACAGGAAGAACCAAGAAATGAATTGCTTCAAATGAAACCAAAGTGGATTAGAAAATAGCCATTGATGGAAGAAGAGAGGTTTATCTGATGAAAGAGAAGATCTGAAAGCCAAGTTAGGGTTTCACTATTTTTATTTTATTTTATCAGAGGCGAGACTCGAGACTCGAGTCGAAGACACGGCTGAAGGCCGAAGATGCGAGATAGAAAGATGGGCGAGCAAGCGAGAGAGATAACAGAATAAAAGTTTATATCAGAAAAGTTGTGAGGACATGCTGCTCTTCAGAAAGACACGATTTACTCAACAGGGTGAAAATTGTTGACTTTTTGGGCCCATATATATATAGATAGATTTCTAGAGGATAACTAATTGACTTGAAGAGGAGCAAGGGTGTTGCAATCTCGGTTTCATTGAGCACTTTTCATATCCAGAAGCGATAGGTAAATCGAAACTATCTCCTGCAACAACAAACAATTTTAAAGATTACTAATAAATAAAAAATCATGATTGGAGAATAATGCAGAAAAGAATTTTGGGCTTCAAAACATTCTTCTTGTAAGAAAATATTTTGTTTGATTTGTGATTCAGGTTTCAATTCGGATCAAATGACATCATCAACCCATCAATAAAAATACAGTTCGTAGTTTAAAGATAAATAATAAATTGATAAAATAGTAGTTTCGATTATGTAATCAATCAACGAAGCAACACACATTATGTTCATATCTGAAGATAAAATCATTAACTCTAACACGTATAATGCACGACGTACACAAAATCAAGTTGAAAAAGATAATGTTTTCAATCAAACAATCCAAAAAACCAAAAAGATTTCTGTAGTTTTGGTTAATGAAATGTTATCTCTAGTTATGTTCAATAATAGGTAGTAGGGACCACATACTATTCCTCTCAATTTATCAAGAAAAAACTAAAACCAAACCCTATAAATTAAAAGAACAACCTTAATAAAACCGCAATAAATACAGTACAAATCAGTTATATAATAAACCGAAATAACTAATTTAACTCTAATTTTCTATAATTCTATAAGATCATTGACTCAGCATGATATCCATTCGAGAAAAAAAATACATTCTTATTGACTCCAATATTATTATTAATGCAAAAACGGTTTACGATTTGGGAACCAAGTTGGATCAATAGATAGGAACTAAAATTTTTGTAAAAAAAAAAGAGGAAACAAAAATCACAAGATTATAGTTACTACAAAAACCTTGAAATATCCAACTGATTTTACCTTTGGCTTGCTGCTAAAGGAAGGTTCGGGTCCTGCACTTAGAGCCTGTTGAGCAAGTCCACCACTATGGATCTCCATGTGCAACTCCGGGTCTTATAAATGTCAGTGAGTTAAGGGTCTGCATTTCACTGAAACCTGGTACAATGTTGAAAATCAATGTAAACATCCAAACACTCTCAAATCTATACAAGTAAATATATATGCATATTGATCACATAGAGTCATGGTTTTTTCGAAGTAGGTGCTCTCTTGCTCACAATTCGGAGGAAGAACGGAAAATCAAAAGAATAAATAGCCATGACCAATAATCAAAAATCCAAAATGAAGATCAAACATTCAAATAATTTGTACCTAGAACTCAAGTTTCAGAAGCAGAACACAGTTTCAGCTAAAAGACAGTTTTAGCAAATCACACGAATTGTTGTACCATTACTTGGAGAAGAAAGAAAGAAAAAAAGCGAGAGAAAGAAATAAAGACAAACCAGAGAGTTTACGGGGCAATCGAGAACGCAAGAGAAGCCATCAACAAATAATTCATCATAATTAATACCTATTGTTTATCTTATTTTCATCTTAGTATTATTAGAACTTTTTCATTTAATTTTTATATACTTCTTATGTCAAAAAGTATATGTTAACAATTAGCCGATACAAAATGACATTACCGATGCTACGAATGTTGAACAATAATTTTCAATCTTTAATATATTTCCTCTAAGTGATAAATTTAGGACTTGTTATAGAAGACTAAAATTATTGTCTAATAAATTTGTGTCATTTTGAACCTGTGAGGGAACACACAAGAACATAGCAAAGAAACACTCACATGGCCTCGCGAAACGGTACAACGGCCCCTACATTCTCGTCTAAAGCGAAGCAAAAACCAAGATGCAAAAGAGAAGAGAACTGCTATGAACAAATGAAACCACATTCCAATCAGAAACTTCACCAATAAATCCAAAAACAAAACAAAAAACCACAAAATCAAAGCTGCTAAACCACAAAAACAAAACAAAAATCGTTTAGATACCTTACCTTATCGATCTTCCACGAACAACAATGGATATCGAATCACGTCGGAGAAGAAAAGGAGTGAGCTTCGATCGCCGGATTCGCGAGAAAGAGAGAGAATCGCGAACATAAATTTTAAATTCTAATAAGTATTTTATCGCATCTTTCATTGCAAGTCAATTTTCAATGATAAACGAAGATGAAAATGGGAAATGTTTGGTTTTCCAGTATTACATCGATCCAGGTAGCATAAATTTTTTTCCCGAATTTGTCTCAATTAATTAAAAACGAATAATCTAGTAAAATCCTTATTTTAAAGTCAGAATCTAGCACCAAATCTACCAAACAAAAGAAGAAAAAAAGCATCCACAAAAAGAACAGAGCAAAGAAACACTCTCATGGCCTTGCGAAAATGTCCAACAACCCCGACATTCTTCTCCGAAGCGAAGCAGAAAACGCAGATACGAAAACGCTCCAAACAAAGCAAATCGAAAGCGAATTGGCAAGAACAAATCAAACCAACTCTGATCAGAAACCTCATAAAGCGACCCAAAAAAAAAAAAACTTGATTCAGCCCCAACTAACCACAATTGAAATCCTTTGGAACGAAATCTCCGCAGAGAAAGACGGGAAAAGACTCAAATGGCAGTTGAGAGAGGAAGCGAAACGGAGAGAGGGAGGAACCTCCAAAACACCCTAGAAGGAAACCGTCCCATCAATCGCGATACAAAATCACTATTTACTAACTCCCTTTTTTTTTAAAAGAAACATCGCTTATATTGATAAAAAGTAAATTACAAGCCATTTACTAAATTCCATCAATCGCGATACAAATCACTATTTACTAACCTACTTTTACTTTAATAAAAAAAATTCAAAGTGCAGTTTTGTTTCCTTTGAATGAATCGTTCCAGTAAGCATTAACCAAAATTAAATAGAAACTGGTATACTAATAAAAGAGAAACTGGTGTACCAAGAAAACTAATAAGTAAATATTAACTATGTTTAGAACTAATAAACATATGATATATTCCCCTCCACCGATTTGTTCATCTTAATATTCATAATAAATTAATAAAAAATAAATAAGAACACAAATTTAAGTTTAGCCTACTTGATTACAATTTTCCCACTAAGAAAACTGTATTCAAAGCAATGGAGTCTTAATCACAAAGAGAAAAAGTGCATAGCCAATTCCTATTATGTGTAAAACCATAAAAATAAGGTTATCATACGTATTGTTATTTTTCTCATATTTCACATCTGATCCTATTCTTTTACAAAACGATCATGAAACTGAAATCGGAAATAGATCAGAATAAGGATTCAGGACATACCAGCATTGGAGGAACGAAAGATAACAGTTATGTTCACGGTGATGGTGATGGTGATGGTGATGGTGATGGTGATGGTGATGAGAATCGTAGTGATAGGGCTGGTGATACGGTTGAGGAAGCGGATGCGTGTAGCCTCCACCGAAATATCCTCCCTCCAAGCGGCATAAATTACGACGGCGCGCTGACTAAAATCACGACGGAGGCTGTGCTTGACCTAATTAATCATTAAAACAAAAAGCTCAAACACAACTCCAGAGTTCAGTTGTAGGCTGTCGTTAATCCCATGGAGAGTAAAGAGAGAAAGAGGGGTTTTGGGTTTTGTCGATGGGTTCCGATGCGAGGAAGGGATACCTATCATAATCAATAATTACTGTCTATCACAAATTTGTGTTCTTGACAGTGAAAATCCACGATTGGATGCAAAATAAGCGAAATAGAAATGAAAATCGTCGTACCGGGGAGCAGAATCGTCAATCGGAGTGACGGAAGATTATGATGATTCAATGAGCGATGCTTGGCAGACTTGACGATGTCTGATTCACTGTGGAAGAGAGAGATGAATCTAAGTAACCAAGTAGCGTCAATGTAAATCGATGAGCATCATCCAAATCCAAGTCTCTCGGATAATTTCGGAGAGCGAGACTAACGCAACGCCGGTAATCTATATATAAAAGCTAAACTTTTTTTTTTTAAGTCAAATATATATATATATATGTTTATTGTATCTATCAGTCACAATTATATATATATATATATATATATCTTAATTGTATTTATCAGAACTCTTAGCAATATAAGAGATTTGAAGATAAAATATCTTGCAGTGGACTTTTGTCATACGGTTAGAATGCTACGAAAACAACCTTCAGTGGGAAAGAACATAGAGTCAGATGGACTCAACACTCCGAAGAAAAGAGTTGTGGCTAGGCTACGCTTGACGAATTGGAGATGGCGGCGGATTCGCCGGAGATGCCGTGACAGAGATTTGGGAAAGGCTTAAGGGAAATATATGTGGAAGGAAGGAGAGTATTGTCGAACGCCTTCGCCGAAGACATAGAAGAGACAAAGGATGGAAAATATGAGAATTGTCTGAATGGGGAAACTAACGGAGAAGGATCAATTAAAAAGGAAAAACAACGTAACCGCCAAATACGAAGGGTTACCACTAAAAAATACAAAAAAATAAAATAAAAATACTCACCGATAATCACAGATTTCTGACAGGCCGGTCTAAACACGGCCGTTCTGCAACACAGCAGGCTTGAGCGCTTGGTCTCCATCAGGGAGAGAAGAATGATGAAGAGCAAGCGAGGGTTTGCTCGGTAGAGGAATTGATATGGGAAAGGCCGTGAATCGTTTCGTATTCATACAGAGGGGAGGAAACGCGACTTTTGCTTCAGGAGGTACCATTGAAAACTTTTGAGAGAAAAGTCGCCATCTCTCATCTCAATTCTTCATGAGGTGCCATAGATTTTTTTAACCGACACTTGAAGAATCACTTTGGAAGAATATAAAGACACAACCTCTCTTTCCCAGAGGAAGGACTTCGGAAAAGACACGACGAGCGAGCAACGAGCGAGGGTGGAATGGTTTTAGATTTTTAGTTATTAAAAATAATTTGAAAAAAGAAGAAAAAAGAATGAGGTAAAAATTAGTGTTTTTTGGACCCCGAGATTATTTTGCTTTTATATATATATAGATTTAATATATAAAATATAGGGTTAATGACGGTAAAAATACCCAAAGTATGGTTAAAGAACCCCTCGTGTACTCAAAGTTTAAAAGTGGTGGCAAAAATACCCAAAGTCACATTTGGGGAGTTGACCACTCCATTCTCGTAACGCAGTTAATTTACTCGTTAACTCTGGCCACGTAAACAAATGTGGGTTGCTGACATGACAATGTTTTGCCACGTGGACGAGCCCAATTAGGGGTTTAATTCGTTGTTTTGTCATAAACGAGGCTAATGTGGACTCATCCACGTGACAAAAAATTTCTATGTCAGCAACCCACGTTTGTCCATGTCGTCAGAGTTAACGGATAAGTTAACTGCGTTACGAGAATTGAGTGGTCAACTCCCCAAATGTGACTTTTGGTACTTTTGCCACCACTTTTAAACTTTGGGTACACAAGGGGTTCTTTGACCAAACTTTGGGTATTTTTACCGTTATTAACTCTAAAATATATTTTAGCTGTAAAACGACACGTCGTTTATGGGTTTAAGCTCAACTGTCGGTTGATGATTTTTTTTGTTGTTGGAAAATTAATGATTCTAATTGATCTTCTGTCCTCTTAAAAGAATAGCATTAAGTTTATCCAACATTAATATAATGTTATAAACGGCAAAAGTATATATACTATTTAACAAATAAGTCCTTAAATGTTGAACAGAGCCGGCTTAAAGTTTGGGAGTTTTTTGTGGAGTTCTAGGTTAAATATATTTTGGGCCCTTAAAATATATAAAAATTAAATTTTAATATTAATTAAATATTAAATAATATATACAAAATTTAGCCCCTATAAATTTAGTAGATTGAGGCGCCGACCTTGCTTGTCAATAATTAGGGCCAACCTTGACGTTGAATATTGATTTTTGACATTGTATTTTTGTTCTTAAGATTGTTGGATAATTCTACATAAAAAATATTTATATTTTATAATAATTTAAACGTCAAAAACAAATTTATTTTTATTTTTAAAGGCTAATTTGTTTACAAAATAAAGATACTACTAGAAAATAATATAAAAACTAAATCGCTTAGTATATATAGTTTTTTTTTTTATAAATTAGTATATATAGTTATATACTGTTGTGGCAAATTTCTCAAAATAAAACTACATGTCGGCCACATGACAAGACAAAATCCTCCTCTCACACGTGGAGGGTATCGGCAACAAGGGTACAGGAACACTTCATACACCTACGTCGCACTGGATTACAATCCCAGCAGCGCACTTTAAGCCCCAAATCACATGGCGGGAACTAAAGTACGCCAAAACCCGCCCAATTATTTTCATTTTATTTTAAAAACCACTAAAATCCTTGTATATATAAACCGAACCGGCTTATCGCGATAAATCAATTCGTCATTTCCCTCCAAAATCCCCATTTCGAAACCCTAATCCTAGAAATTCTCAAGAGAAGATGTTGGAGCTTCGTCTGGTTCAGGGATCGCTGTTGAAGAAAGTCCTCGAGTCGCTCAAGGACCTGGTCACCGATGCCAACTTCGACTGCTCGGCGACTGGGCTGTCGCTGCAGGCCATGGATTCCAGCCACGTCGCGCTGGTGGGCCTCCTCCTCAGATCGGAGGGCTTCGAGCACTACCGCTGCGACCGGAACCTCTCCATGGGCATGAACCTCTCCAACATGGCCAAGATGCTCAAGTGCGCCGGGAACGATGACATCATCACCATCAAGGCCGACGATGGCAGCGACACCGTCACCTTCATGTTCGAAAGTCCAAGTATGTTTCCTTTTCTCTCTCTCTCTCTGGTCTTTCGAGTTGGGAGATCTAGCTTGATGCTGTTAGTTTCGTGATTGCGAATGCTGTATGAAACTCGTTTACTTTGATTTGACTGCTGTGTCCGTTCTGTTGAAAAGTCTACTTGAAGAAATTGATTTAGTTTTACTAGTTTCAATCGTTATTAACATAGGATTTTGTCTGTCTGAATCTGGATTTAGATCTTCAACATATGGAATCATGCCCTATAATTTGGCTTTAACTGCTCTGTTTCTTGTATGAATTCTGATTGAGGGTTGATCGATTACAGCCCAAGACAAAATTTCCGACTTTGAGATGAAGCTAATGGATATCGATAGCGAGCATCTTGGTATCCCGGAAGCTGAGTACCATGCTATTGTCAGGATGCCATCAGCCGAGTTCGCTAGAATATGCAAAGATCTCAGCAGCATTGGCGATACCGGTATTTCATAAGTGATTGCTTGTTGAATTTATTCAATTCATGGTCGGTATTGGTTATCTAAATCAGAGGTTTCTTTTTTCGTGTAGTTGTTATCTCTGTTACTAAGGATGGTGTGAAGTTCTCTACAAGAGGTGATATTGGAACTGCCAATATAGTATGCAGGCAAAATACCACAGTTGACAAGGTAATATTAATTTTGCCTAGTTATCGTTTTGTTTGATTGCAACTTGTAAGTTGTAATGATTTGACATTCTTCTTTGGGATATATTGCAGCCGGAAGAGGCGACAGTCATAGAGATGAATGAGCCGGTCTCTCTAACATTCGCTCTGCGATACATGAACTCCTTCACAAAGGCAACTCCGTTGTCTAACACTGTTACCATCAGCTTGTCATCAGAGTTGCCCGTTGTCGTTGAGTACAAGATTGCAGAGATGGGCTACGTCAGGTTCTACCTTGCTCCCAAGATAGAGGAGGAAGAAGAAGATACCAAGCCTGCAGTTTAGGCAATAGAAACCGAAACCGTTTGTTTTTCGTATTTTCCCGGATGCTCTTTCTAACTTCATTATGGAATTGCTCAATGGTAGCTCTAGATGTTTTATGAGATTCATGTAGTTATAGCTTTCTTGTTATGTACTATTTTGAGTATTGGGTGTTATATATATGTTATTGAGACTGCAACATTTTGGTCATTGTCTTGATATGTAACAAAGTTCATCTGTTTTACAATTTGTGCTTTGTTTTTCTAAAAGGGTTTCCTTTGGTAGCTAATTCAAAAATGACTTTTTTATTTTTTAATTCTTTATAATTGTAGTGTAATAAAGTATTATAGTTGTTTTCGAATAATCGTGGGATACAGATTTTAGTACATTAGTAATATTTTAGTACAGTAATGTTTTTTTTTTTCAAACTAATTTTGTAAACATCAATAATATAAAATATAGAAAACTCAAATGCCCAAAAAATTACTAAGGTTTATGAGAATTATTCATACTTTCAAATAATTCATTTATACTCATTAATAAACTTTTTTGGACCATATTAATCCTAATATTAATTATATTTATTAATTTTTGTATATTAATTATTTATAAAATATATCAATTTTAAAATTAAATTATCATATAATTACGGTTGACAACTCCCCCTATTAATTACGTTTTCATTTAATTTTGTTATTTTTTCCCAAAATCTTTTTTATTTATATCATATTTACTTTCACTTCCATGCACACACTCTCTCTCTCTCACGATATCCTCGTCGAATTGAATAAATTTGGCTATACAAGGTCAGTTTTCCGTGAAAAAATTACGAAAATGGGCATTCCAACGACATGCTCCCGACATGTGGGTAGACGAGAGCGACACTCGAGGGTTTTCCTACCGCATTCCATTGACATTCGGCGAGCGGCATGCCCACCAAGTTTTCCCCAAATTTTACACATGGTGCTGCTAACTGCTAACCAAGTCATATATAATAAATAATAAATGTACATAGTTGAGGAGAGAGAATAGGAAGGTAAAAAGTATCAATAGTCTTAAAAAAAAATAAAAAAAATCATTGTTCATTCCACAAAATACCAACACTCATATAGATTAGAGAGTTAGAATTTTGTCCAGATAAAAGAATTTGAAACTTATTGATACTTTTTCAAAGACTTGGCAATTTACTGCCTGCTATGAGCTGGCTATCTCAGTATGAGCAGTTGACTTGCCTTTGACTCACAATATCTCTACTCAAACGAGCGGCTCATCTGTGCAACGTTAATGGCAGAGGCTGTTGTCTCCTTCCTCGTGGAAAGGATCGGAGACTCGATAACCAGCGAGGCCAGGTTCTTGGCTTCCGTCAGTGACCTCGTCGAAGACGCCAGAGCCGAGCTCCAGCGAATCCGGTGCCTCTTAGAAGACGCCGATGCGCGCGCAAGGCACGGGGACAAGACCGTTCGCAACCATGTCGCGGAAATTCGAGAAGCCGCTTACGACCTCGACGACGCCATCCTCACCTTCTCTGAAAGAAAAGCCAGGGGTTCAACTAGTGGAAGAAACCGCTTTTCTTGCTGCCTGGTCGATCTGCACCGAGTTGGACCCAAAATCGAGAGAATTTCCGCTAAGTTGTCCAAGTCCAGGTCGAGTCTCGTGGCTTACGGAGTTGCGACGAAGGAAGCTGCGACGAGTTCGGAAGCGGTCGAGAGGCAGAGACAGGATCTTCGCAGGACGTTCTCGCACAACATCGAATCCGATTTCGTGGGATTTGAAGACGATGTCAACGAACTTGTTGCGTGCTTGACAAGCAAGTCAGGTTTTCACAGAGTCGCTTCCATTTGCGGTATGGGCGGATTGGGGAAGACCACTCTCGCCAGGCAGGTTTACTATCACCCCGGCGTTCGGAATCATTTCGACTGCTTCGCCTGGGTGTCTGTGTCTCAGAAGTGTCAACCTAGAGATATTTGGGAGGGAATCCTGGTGAAGCTGGTTTCGCCCACCGCGGAGAAGAGGAGAGAAATCAAGGAGATGATGGACGGCGAGATCTCGAAGGCGCTTTTCGATCAGCAGAACGAGAAGAGGTGTTTGGTGGTTCTTGATGACATTTGGACTACTCTCACATGGGACTGTCTCAAGTCTGCATTCCCCGATGCAAGGACGGAAAGCAAGCTGCTCTTTACTACCCGCAACCGAGACGTGGCTTCGCACGCTGATCAGAATAGCTTCCTCCATGAACCCAAGTGTTTCAGCGACGCTCAAAGTTGGGAGTTGTTTGCCAAGAAAGCGCAACTGGGAAAGAACGGTAATGTCTTCTCATTACAACTCAACGGCAGCGAGAATGTTTTAGTTTATGTTCTGTTTATTCAATAGTTATCCCTTCGGATTTTGCAGATTCGGAAGAGGACCGAACTAAGGAAAATTTAGGACGAAATATGCTTGAATTCTGTGGAGGTTTGCCATTAGCCATTACAGTGCTGGGAGGACTCCTTTCTAATAAAGAAACAGTTGAAGAGTGGGAGTCTTTGCACAAGAGCATTAAGACTTACATGAGGAAGGGCAAAATCAACGAGCAAGAAGACGCCAACTTCGGTATTTCCTGGGTTCTCGGTTTAAGTTTTGACGAGTTGCCGTATTACTTGAAGCCCTGCTTTTTGCACTTGGCTTATTACCCCGAAGATTATGAAATAAGGGCCAAAGAACTATGCCGGATTTGGATAGCAGAAGGCTTTGTGTCCACCGAGGAAAGAGCGTACGAATGTTTGAGTGAATTGGTAGAAAGGTGCATTCTTCAGGTGCCAGAGTGGGGCTCAACCAAAAGAATCAAAGCGTGTCGCATTCACGACCTCATGCGAGACTTGTGCTTGGTGAAGGCTCGGGAGGACAACTTTCTTCGAACTCTCGATCTCTCTAACCAACATGAGACGATGGATTCTTCTACTACAAACTTGACGCCGACCAACAAGGTGCGTCGACTCTCCATCTATATGAACAGCGACGATATCGAGGAAGTGCTTTCTTTAGTTAGAAAAATCGATGGTTGCGTTAGGTCTCTCATGTGCTTCAACCCAGAACCAGGTTCTTCGTATTATCAAGTAGTGAGGCCTATACTCAGTCGCTTTCATTTGCTCAGAGTCCTTAAGTTTGAAAATCTCGGTCCCGGTTTCGTTGGAACATTTCCTGCAGAAATTGGAAAGCTCATCCACTTGAGGCTGTTCAGTCTGAGAGACAGCTATATGGAAAAGTTTCCGGAATCCATAGGCGATTTGAGGCGTCTAGAAACGTTAGACTTACGGGTAAAATCATTATATGATGGGAAATCTGTTAAATATTCTGAGATACCACCTGTCTTATGGAAATTGGAACAGTTGAGGCATCTCTATCTACCGCGATACCATACTGTTGGCCGAATTCAAAGAAGCTTTCTCACAATAGGTCATTCTGAAAATATTTTGAGGCTCGAGAATCTTGCCAATTTACAAACCGTTGTGAACGTGTTTGCTAATTACTCTTACTTGGCTGGGCTGCAGCGTCTGACTAATCTCACCAAATTGAAAGTTAATTTGGGTGATCACTTTGAGGGTGTGGGAATTAAATTTAACAACCTTCGATCGCTGGCCATCTATTTATCTGATCTCAGTTTCAATGAAGTCTCAGCTGAAGATTCAGCTGAAAATTGCGAGGGACAGAGAGTTACGTCTAGATTTACTAAAGATGTCTTTTCATTTATCTCGAAGAGTCCACATATATGTAAGCTTCATGTGGATGTACCTATTCTCAAGCTACCTGAAGCCAGCGGGTTCTCTCCGAATCTAATCAAGTTAACCCTGGTCCGAACCTGCCTTAAAAATGATCCAATGGTGACGCTAGAAAAGCTTCCGAGTCTGAGGATCCTTTTCCTTGATTACGACGCCTTCATAGGCAATACGCTGGTTTGCAGAAAGAAAGGATTTCTTCGGCTCGAATCGCTTTACATTTGCTACATTAACGGACTGAAAGAGTGGGAAGTGGAAGAAGGGGCATTGCCCAGTCTTCAGCGTTTGCACATCGTGAACTGTTTAAGATTGAAAACGGTTCCGGAAGGGCTGAGGCACGTGATCACGCTCAAGGAAATGGTGATCCAACACATGCTCAGGCAGTTCAAGAAGAGGACCGAGCAAGGCGGCGAAGATTTCTACAAAGTGCGGCACGTGCCTTCCCTCACGTTCATGAACACCCTCGAGTTTTAGCTCTTAGGTATACTGCCTCTGATTATCATTTGTTTTGCTTTGCTCTTGTTTTAGTAATCATCAATTGTTTCGTACAAATGGGGTTGCAGGTGTAAAGAGTTGAACGACACTTTCAAACATGAAGGACGTTTGGATATTGCACTCAAGTTCGAACAAAGTAGTTGTATGTTTGTGTGTGATTGTGTTATTTGGATATACACTACGTTTGCTTGTGTGATTGTTTTTCCTTAGAGGAACTTATGTATTTTAATACTATTTATTTTACCAAAACAGATCAAAGTCTGTGTTGATCATTGTTAAGGTACTATTTAATTTGATACCACTTGTAATGTATATCGAGCTCCCAATTGTTATGAATAAGTTCTTGTGATGTTGAAAACTACTCATACATCCTTCGAACTTCTGAGAATCAATATCTAAAATCAGAATCACAAGTTCCAACAATATTACCACCAAAATGATATACATACAACTACAACTCCAGTTACAACCGAAAGTATCCGGCACTGAAGCCCCCTCTCGAAGCGTCAACGACGACAAATTCCTCTTCAAGTTCTCCAAAAATTCCAACGCCTGACACAATGATTAAGTGATTAACAGTGGTCAGTGGCAGAGTGTGGGCGTGGAGCAAGGATGGACGTGTGCTGGTGGTGGTGGTGATCGGAAGCGGTGCCCCCGGTCTCTGCTGCGGCGCACTTTGAGAAAGGGCTTCAGTGCTGGATAATACATTACATGAACCTGATTGTTAGAACTTGTGGCATAATTTAATTTAGACAGTGCTGCAGCTTGAGAATACAGATTAAAAATGTAGGGACATGACGTTAATTAGGTAGTTTTACTGGTATTTTATATACTTTTCCAAGTCTGATAGGATCTGAAGGTAAATTAGAAGTAGCGAGCTAGAGAGAGAGGATAATGCTTGAGAGAAGAGAGAGAAAACAAGATTGACCGAGAACTTTGCAAAATTCTCAAAAAAGCTTTGATTTTGGATGTTGACTCTCGGAATTCAAAAAGATGTAAGTATGATATTCAACTTAGTCATTACGAGTGGTATCAACGAGTGGTATCAGAGCTCGATTAAAAAAAAAAAAAAAAAAAAGTGGTATCGATGATTAACACAGACTTGCTCTGTTTTGGTAAAAATAAATAGTATTAAAATACATAAGGTACTCTTAAGGATAAATAATCACAAATGCAAACCAAGTGTGTATATAAATATATATATATATATATATATATATATATATATAATACATTATGTGATATATCAGACACAAAAATACAACTACTTTGTTCGAACTTGAACGCAATTTCCAAAGTGTCCTTCATGTTTGAGAGTGTTGTTCAACTCTTACACCTGCAAGCAACTGCAACACCATTGTACGAAACAATTGAAGAAAACTAAAACAAAAGCAAAGCAAAGCAAAACAATTGATAATGAGACACAATATACCTACGAGCTAAAACTCGAGGGTGTTCATGAATGTGAGGGACGGCACGTGCTGCACTTTGTAGAAATCTTCGCCGCCTTGCTCGGTCCTCTTCTTGAACTGCCTGAGCATGTGGTGGATCACCATTTCCTTGAGCGTGATCACGTGCCTCATCCCTTCCGGAACCGTTTTCAATCTTAAACAGTTCACGACGTGCAAATGCTGAAGACCGGGCAACGCCCCTTCTTCCATTTCCCACTCTCTCAGAGTGTTAATGTAGCCAATGTAGAGCGAATCGAGCCGAGGAAATCCTTTCTTTCTGCAAACCAGCGTGTCGCCTCGGAAGGAGGCGTAATCAAGGAAAGGATCCTCAGACTCGGAAGCTTTTCTAGTGTCACCATTGGGTCATTTTCGAGGCAGGTTCGGACCAGGGTTAACATGATTAGATTCGGAGAGAACTCGCTGGCTTCCGGCAGCTCGACAATAGGCATATGCAGATGAAGCTTATATATACGTGGACTATTCGAGATTCAGCGAAACGATATATCCTTGTGAAGTAAATCTAACCCTGTGTCTTAAGTCATCTTCAGTTGAGACTTCAATGGAACCGATCCTCGAAAAATAAATGGCCAGGGATCGAAGGACTTAAATCTAATTCTCACACCCTCAAATTGAGAACCCAAGTTAACTTTCAATTTGGTGAGATTAGTCAGTCTCTGCTGCTCAGCCATGTATGAGTAACCGGCGGCGATCGCGCAACCGGGGACGAGGCTCGCAAGACTGCTGCGCTCGATCGGGGGCGACGGAGAAGACGGTGGAGTGATCGGAGGCACCACTGCACGCCCTAGCAGACGGAGAGGGATGCGATGAACTCGTATCGGTCCTTCTGCGAGGAGAATCGACGAGCTCCCCATTTCCAGCTCCGGCTCGTTCGGGTTCCTGTATGGAACACGGATCGCAACCTTCCCGCCATGAACTTACTCGGCCGGAATGAGAGTCCAAAAAGCGCGCACGAGAGTGGAGTGGCGGGACCTACGAGTAAAAAATTACTTACATAAAAATTAAAATTTGGTATCACACGCCGCTGGACTGCCACGTGTCGACGCACTAACAGTTTTACCGGTGGGTGTGGTAAACGCTCCAAAAGTATTTTAAACATTTTGCTCTCGAAATTTAAGTCTCACAAAGGGGGATTTAGGTTAAGTTTGCTTGTGTTCAGTTTCCGGTGTGGACCTGTTGCTTATCGGAGCGGAGTGTTTTACTTGTGCAGGAATGACGCTGGAACTTCCGGAGATCCTTTCGGCCAATCACGAGGGACAGATCTAGGTTCATAACAGTGTATTACACCAAAATACAAAAATGGCAGGTTTAAAGCGTACAAGAATTAAGTATTGTGTGATATTTCATATATTATGATAAAAAGACTTGTTTCAATTTTGAAGTGTACAATTCAGCTCTCGTTATAAATGTCAAACAGAGATCTATAGCTTTGTAGTTAGATTTTCAAGACTACTTTTAAATGGATTCGAAGAATTTCAAAGGTCTCATAAAAGAGCTTGCCTTCGTGGCAGGGTTCTTTCAAGCAAATGTGTATTCCCCTAGCATTGATGGATAAAAATTGAATTTTTCTTTTCACTATCACGTTTCACATGACACTCAAATCGCTTACAAGTTACAATACATATAATGTTCCATAGTTTCATTTTTCTCCTCCATAGAACACCAAAAAGAAGAAAGAGTGTTTCTGATTAATGTAATACGTCACTGCCTCCAATCTTCACCGGCATATATTGCATTATCACCGAGCTCTTCTTCGATGCGGAGCAACTGCATCGAGGTTAAGTTAGTTACAGGTAAACAAGCATATTGATGCAAGTCTACATTTTAGAGAATCATTTCCGAAAATAAAGCAAAACCAAATCACACCCGTCCACCACAACTTTACTCATTAGTGCATTTTAACTCCTAATGTTTTTTTGTCCATTATACCCCTTGCTTTTGTTTGTGATGCACTTTGCCCCCATGAACTTATATTTACAGAGAGGCACTTTGCACTAAAATGAAAATTCAAAAGGCAAACTGCACAAAAATGAAACGTAGAGAGCGAAATTCAAAAAGGATTACCGCGACTATTCAAAGCTCAAATTTCAGGGCACTCATTCTATTATTGAATTGGCATACGTGCGAGAAAATTTTCAGTATTTAAAAAAGAAGACTAAAGATATAGATATAAGGACCTGATTGTACTTTGCCAGGCGCTCTCCTCTGCAAGGAGCGCCGGATTTGAATTGACCGGTGGAAAGGCCAACGGCTAAATCAGCGATGAAGGAATCTGCGGTTTCGCCACACCTGTGAGACGTGATGACTCCCCACTGGGCATCCTTTGCCAGCTTCACCACATCTATCGCTTCTGTCACTGTCCCAATTTGATCTATCTGTAGTTCAACCACAATAATTAGCAAATTAAAAAATAATTAGCAAGAGTACAACCTCCTTTTTTCAATTTATGTATACCTTTAGAAGAAGAGCATTGCACGTGGATTCGTTTATCGCCCGCTCAATACGTTTTGGATTTGACATTAATAAGTCATCCCCTACTACCTGCAAAAACCCGGCTTCCAATTAAATATACACATCTCTGGGGTTGGACGACAAGAAAGGCAAGCTGGAACATCCAAGCTAAAACAGACTAACACTTGCTTAAATCTGTCCCAAATAACTATCATATATTTAGTTATATTCTGAATTTGTAAAAAAAATCTAAATGGACGTAGCTAGCTAATTAATTTCATTCGATGTTATAAAATCATAATATATAAATGATATCCAAAACCAGTGACTTGTGGAGAGGAATGTAAATATACCTGACAAAGCCCGAGGCCAGAAAAGTTCTTGACATGTTCCCAATCTTCCTTATCAAATGGGTCCTCAATTGAAACTATTGGGTACTCTAGAAAGTCATAAAGAGAAAGAAACAAGAAAAGGATTCGGTAAAAATAAATAAAAAAATAAAAAATAAAAGAGATAGGAGGTTATTATGTAAGAGAATTATATACCAGAGCAAAGTTCCTTGTACATGTCAATCATATCTTCTCCCGACTTAAAATTTTGTCCCGACTTATTCGGAGATTTGAAGTCCAGATCGTATTTTGTACCTACATCAAAGAGAGGTAAAGCTTCATCAACTAGAACAAGCACAAGAAATAAATTGCACTAAGTAGCTAGACATCAGAAAGGAAGACGCTAGTATTTTTCCGGTACTCAAATATAATTAATTATCAGAAAATAAAAGATTACCAATGCAAAAGTCTGTGGCAGCAACGTCAATTGCTATCTTTATTTTCTCAATGTAACCCGTTCGGCTGATGGCTTCTTTTACGAGATCCAAACCTTCCTCAACACTGTATGTTTTAATATCACGAAACAAAGGTTTTATATTTCTGAACAAGTTTTTGACTTTTATGTCTGGCATGAAGTTAAGCTTCTGTTACATATTGCAAAAGTTTCATCTATAATATTTCACCCTAGGAATGCGAGGTAAGGAATTTACTGAAAAGCAATACATACCTAGAGATATTTGGAGCAAATCCACCATCTTCACCGACATTGCATGCATGAGCTCCGTGCTTTTCTGTAATAACAGCCTGCTCTTTTTATTAACAATACATCAATGGTCAAGTAGATATGCTTATTTATTCCATTAAAAAAAAATGCAAATTGATGTAAAAACCCAACAAAGTTAATACTTGACTAGTAACGGTTCATATCAAGAAAGTATCATGACCCAAAATATAATTAACCAAACCCTTAACATAATTTAATAATTCAAATGACATAATCAATTAACAAAGCATAATAAAATAGGCAAGAATAACATAATTAAATACTTTTGATTATTCCAAGCTTAATTGAAAATGAGAACAGATGGATAACCTTCAGGTGATGATAAGTTTCAGAACCCATTTGCAATGCCTCTTCAAAATTTACAGCTCCGATTGGGAGAATCATGATTTCCTGATGAAAATTTAGTATTAAGGCGACATCATGAGCTATAAATAAGCATCCCTTCTTTAGTTATTTCAGTGACCCCGATAAAAATATCATCAATTATTTTCATATTTCAAGATCAACATAACATACCTGTATGGCTAAATTGTTCCCTGCATGCCTTCCTCCACTCATCACAGTAAAAGCAGGGACGGGAAGAGTCAGAATTGGTTTCCCCGATAGATCCGCGATATGTTTGTATAGCGGAACCTGTTATTTGTCTTTTGTTAGAACGTTTTTTTTCTTCTGCAGAGCATACATTTCCTGATATCTAAACCTATTACATTATATGACAATGAGAAGTAACGATTGTACCTCCTTTTCAGCCGCACCAGCTTTACATGCAGCAATCGACACAGCTAACATGGCATTTGCTCCAAGTTCTCCCTGAAAACAATGAGCTAAGTAACATTAACAATTTAAGCAGGTGTTTAACGATGTCAGAATTTGTACCATTCTTGGCCTAAGTGACTAAACAACACGTAAACAGATACACCCAGCATAAACCAAGAATACGACACGTTACTTTTCTGACCATCACCAGGCCTCAAGTCTGGTAGCTTTTTTCCCGATCCATTTTAACATTTTAAAAAAGAAAAGAAATTCAAGTCCTTCGGTCCACAAGTAAAGATCTATCCTTAGTAGCATATCTGGATATTATGAGAATGTTATTTGGCAATTGCTAGTTGTTTGTATTTTATCTTGTAAGTACCATGGGTTTTTCATAATGTAAATATTTGTATTGTTCTCGACCTAAAGCAATAAAACGTAAACAGATACAAGCAGCACAAACCAAGGGAGGTCTGTGACAATCTTTTATAACAGGTAATCTAGTATCCTTATTTATCAAGATCATAAATTCGGGCTTTGTAATCAAACTCTATTATAGATTACTGACCATATTCTTCATACTTATCTCCTCCTTCGGGACAGCTAATGTATTACGTGCCTAAGGCCTACAACCAAAGCTCACCAACTTGAACAACTAAGAAAAGAAAGCGAAGCACAACCTTTTTCTCTGTCTTGTCAAGGTCTATCATAGCTTGATCAATCTGGGCCTGAAGGGTCGGGTCCATGCCAATCAGCGCTTCGGATATCTTCTCGTTGACGTTCTTCACGGCCCGGTTCACGCTGTTCCCCAGATACATCCCCTTGTCCCCGTCCCGCAATTCAACGGCCTCGTACCTGCGTTCAATCACTCATTCTTCAACAATGAAAGCTCACAGTAATGAATTAACAAGAACCAAGATCCATGAACGAAATTCAAGCTTCTCAATCATTCACCCATAAACATTTTCTCGAGAACCAAACAGAAAAGAGCTAAAGAGGAGATATACATTCCAGTGGAGTCGCTGCTCGGAGCCGAAGCGCGAAACATTCCTTTATTGGTGTACAAATCCACTTCAACAGTCGGAATTCCTCTGCTATCCAGAATCTGCCTCGCTCTCACCTTCGTGATCGCCGACGGGACTGATTTCTTCAAGTGATTCGACTGATTCCACAACCATCCGAAAAAGTAAGAACTGAAGAACACAAGATTGAAAAGCCATGGGTTTATGGGGGAATAATCGAAGAGGGATGGTTACGATGAAGAGGACGGGATCGGAGGTCTTGGCCCTGACGGCGGCATTGACGGCGTCTTCGATCCTCCGAGAGAGCGTGTGCTTGTCCAGATACTCCTGCACCGACATTGCTTCGAGCTCTGGATTCGGCGTGCAACGAGGAAGAAGAAGGAGCTCCTCGGTCCAAATACTGGTTTCTTCGGAAACTACTTTGTCGTTTTGTTTGGAAACGACGAGTAGTTTGTGTGAAAACTCTTTCTTGTTTCCAACTCGGTCGGTGAGTAGGCGCGGGCAACCCATTCTCGGTTTTTTTGAAGGCCTACTTTTCTTTTCTTTTTATTCGATTTTTATTATTATATATTTCCGATCTGAAAAGATGGCCGGGCAATGCCCGCAGCCCGCCCAATTTCGAAAAATGAGTTGAGCTGCTCTTGGCTGCGGCCACATGGAGCCGACACGCACCCTTTTGAACAACATAATTTTGTGATACGAAAATACGAAAAAATGCGAAGAACCTTGTGAAAATAGGAGTCTATATTTCGAATATAATATTTTCACGAAATGATCGTATCGAAGCGTGGGCTTTATCGACAGAACCTTACTGCTAAAAATAAAGTGATTGGTTTCAATTAGGGGTGAAAGCGGAACCGGGAACCGGTATATTTTTATTTTTTGGTACCTATCTCGAAAATTCGGGATTTTTTTTCTTGGTACCGGTTCCCGGTTCCAATTGTATATTTCCCTTTTTTTTTGAAAACCGGAACCGGAACCGGGACCGGGAAAAATTCGTGAGAGAATCGTGAAAAAATTCGTGATATAATTCGTGACTAAAACCGGGAGTAAAGCGTTCGACTTCTCTGGAGTCGGGAGGAAAGCAGCGCCGAAATCACATAAGAGGGCTGGAATCATTCGAAGAAAAAAAGAAAAACTTGAGAGAAGGAAAAGAAACTGAAATCAAAGAAGAAAGCGAGGAAATCAAGCCTTTCGAAGGGGTGCAATTGACATAGAATAAACCATAAAAGATATTTCACAGAAGGAAATCAAACCTGGACGAGGAAAAGCCAAAAGCAGAGAGAAAGTGGGGATAAAGAGTCGCAAGCGAGAGAGAGGAATGAGGAAGGAGGCATAAACCCTAATTTTTTTAATGGTAAAAAACGACATATAATTCTAAAGAAAACAAAATGACATATTAAACCAAAACGACATAAAAATATTTAAAAAACGACATAAAAATACATAAACCGGAACCGGTACCAAAAATCGGGAAAAACGGTTCTGGTTCCCGGTTCCGGTTCACGGTTCCGAAAATCGGGAACCGGGAAGTACCAGTTCCCGGTTTTAAACACAATTTCCCTATTTTTTTCTTAAACCGATCCGGACCCGGTACCGGAACCGGGACGAAACCGGGAAACGGTGACAAAATTTTCACCCCTAGTTTCAATGATAGAAACTCCAACTCAATTGAACCAAAAGATAGAGACGGAGAAAGACTCTACGAGCATCTCCAATGTATTACGTTATAAATTAAGTTTTACTTCAAAATACATTAGTCAAGTGCTTCTGCTTCGATCTACAACTTAGAATTTTACTCTAAATTATTCTATATTTAGACAATTTCTCTCCACTTTGTAAATTTATAAAAGTAACCCAACTTTAACTTATTTCATACAATGCCATCCATAATTATGTAAACGAATATTGTATTAAAATTAACAATCAATAAATGAAAAATATAAATTTACATAGAGGATAAACATTACATGAAAATTAAATATAAACATAGAGTTAGTGTACTTTCAATTTTTAATATATGTGTTGTGTATTAATTTTGAATTTCTTTAATTGATAGTTGTATACTATCTCTTATTTTCATAAAAAAGGATCATTAACGTCAATACCCTCGAATTTTGAGTAAGCTTGCAGATGCACTCCTCTAACTTTGAAAATACCAGTCAAACACTCTCATTAAATTTGATTATATAATTGCACCACTAAATTTTGAAAATAGCTTTAGATTTTAACTGATGTATGGAATAATAGAGAATTCAATAATTATATTAATTTAATTCTCTCAGTTTCGATTCCCATTAGAATAGATGATTTAGTTTTGTAGTCCTTGAGTTGACCTATTCTTACTCTTATTCGGTTGAGATACTTTGTATATATATACTCATTTAATTAATGAAAAGGCTATGCCATTATTCATCAGTATTACGTTTCTATATGGTATCAAGCTTTGTCGGTCCTAGCCCTAATCCCATCTCTCTTCCGCCAATCTCAGCGCCAACATAATCATGGCCACTGATCCTCAGATTATTGCCATCCCCAACCCACAAAATTCAACCCAAACCCTTCACCTCATAAACATCCCCGTTCAATCCATCGTCAAATTAACATCCACAAACTACATTGCTTGGAAACTCCAGATTGAAGCAATTCTCATTGGCTATGACCTCTACAAATACATCGATGGCTCTCACCCATGCCCTCCTCGCACTATCACTGTCGACAAAGCTGAAGCGTCAAATCCAGCTTTTCAGCCATGGATTCGACAAGATAAATTGTTATTTGGTGCCCTTGTCGGTTCCATCTCCTCGTCACTCGTACCGCTCGTCCAACAATCGGCCACCTCCCGTGAAGCGTGGCAAACTCTTGCCTACACGTATGCTCGCCCGACTCGTGGTCACATAAAACAGATAAAAGACAAATAAAGAGAGCTACAAAGGGGTCCCAATCCATCTCTGACTATATGCAGTACGTCAAGTGCCGAACCGATCAACTTGCCGCACTCGGCAAACCGATGGACCATGAAGACATCATTGAGAAGATCCTAGAAGGACTCGATGATGATTATCGTCATATTGCTCAAATTGTTGAAGGCAGAGACACCCCCATCTCATTCGACGAGCTTCACGAGAAACTCATTAACCGGGAATTGACTATTCAAGAGCCACAATCAGCTCCCTTGTTGTATCCGGCCACTGCAAACGCTGCATCGAAAAGGTTTAATGGTTCCCACCGCTTCTCGTCAAGCCAGACGCAGCCTCACTACTCTGCTCCTCGACAATACTCAACTTCACCTATGCAAACCGGAACACGCCAACAACGACCCTATCTTGGGAAATGTCAAGGCTGCCGCCAACAGGGTCACACCGTTGCTCAGTGTCCTGTCTTTCAGCTTGTGCCTGCTGTCCCGCAAGGAGCTAATCGGTCCCCAAATACCGGATCTCAATGGCAACCAAAGGCACATGTCGCTACTACAACAGGTGCCGAAACCCCGACTTGGCTTCTCGATAGTGGTGCAAATCATCATGTCACGGCAGATTTGGATAACCTCTCGCTCCATTCTCCTTATGACGGGTCTGACAGCATCGAAATCGGCGACGGGACCGGGTTGCACATATCCAAAACTGGTTCAGCCTCTCTTAAAACACCATCTCGAACCTTTCAATTAAATGATATCTTATTTGTTCCTTCCATGAAACGAAATCTTATCTCCATATATCAATTCTGTGTCACAAATAACACTTCGATTGAGTTCTTACCAACTTCTTTTCGTGTGAAGGATTTACTGACAGGGGAAAAACTACTGGAAGGAAAACCTAACGATGGTGTGTATGAATGGCCGACTTCGCACCCAGTTTCTCGTCCTTCAGCCTTTACCAGTGTCAAAGTGTCTTCTTCCGACTGGCATCATCGTCTTGGTCACCCATCTGAGTCAATCCAGCGTTATCTCGTTTCTAAGTTTAGTTTACCGTTACAATTTTCTAGTCATGGAGATTTTCATTGTAAAGACTGTTTCTGCAATAAAAGTCATAAGCTACCATTTTCTCAATCTTCTATTGTGTCTACGTATCCTATCCAAATAATTTATTCAGACGTGTGGACCTCGCCGATCTATTCTGTTGATGGTTATAAATACTATGTAATTTTTGTAGATCACTTCACGCACTACATTTGGCTTTATCCCATCAAGCGTAAATCAGATGTTTCCATTATTTTTCCCCGCTTCCATGCTCTTGTTGAAAACCACTTCAAAAAGAAAATAGTCACATTCTATTCTGATAATGGAGGGGAATATATGGGGCTTTCTCAATCCACCTGTCTTGCCACATATTTATCCACACATGGTATTTCACATATTACCTCGCCACCGCACACCCCAGAACACAATGGCTTCTCAGAACGTAGACATCGCCACATTGTCGAAACAGGTCTGTCTCTTATGTCGAAAGCCTCTTTACCACTCACCTTCTGGTCATACGCATTCTCAACCGCCGTCTATCTCATAAATCGTCTTCCCACATCAACTCTCCAAATGTCCTCGCCTTATCATAAACTCTTTGAGTCACCACCGAACTACTCAAAACTTCGAGCGTTTGGTTGTCTATGCTATCCATGGCTCCGTCCTTACTCTCCTCACAAGCTTGCCAGTCGCTCAACACCTTGTATCTTCCTTGGTTACTCCCTCACCCAAAGTGCTTATTTGTGTTTTGATCCGCAAACTCAAAAGCTCTTTATCTCACGCCATGTTCGTTTTGTCGAAACTGAGTTTCCAATGTCTAAAGTCGATTCCCATCTCGCTCGTCCTGATTCTTTGAGCTGCAACACTTGGCTCCCTCAACATGTTCTTCTACCAGATCCATACACACCATCGGAGGTCCATTCCAGTAGCTCTTTGCCCGCCGACTCCACAACAAAAACAGATACGGTAAATCCTGAAGCCTTGCCACTTGCATTTTCCTTTCCATATTCATCTCCTAATACACATACTCCTACAAACACTTTGCCTCCCTTACTTCCCAGCCCGACACATGAACCTGCCTCTCCCACATCGTCACCTATCCCGTTAGCCCCACCCTCCCCAATCCTTGATCAAGCTTCTAGGCACCCTTTGCTAACACCACCAATTCGCACTTCGCCTATTATTACCCGTTCGCGTAACAATATCCATAAACCAATCTCCAAACTCAGCCTCTCGGTAAAACTTGCTGCCGAAATTGAACCTACATGTGTAACTCAGGCTATCAAAGATAGTCGGTGGCGACAAGCAATGTCTGAGGAATTTGATGCGTTGGTTCGGAATGGCACTTGGGAGCTTGTACCTCCCGATGGTGTGCAAAATATTGTGGGGTGCAAATGGATCTTTCGTCTCAAACGTCTACCTGATGGTTCCATCGATCGGTATAAGGCTCGTCTAGTGGCAAAAGGGTTTCACCAACGGCCGGGAGTGGACTACCATGAGACGTTTAGCCCGGTTGTAAAGCCGACAACGATTCGTCTTGTACTTTCTCTTGCTGTTTGTCACGGTTGGGTTCTTCGCCAACTTGATGTTAACAATGCATTCCTCCAGGGCACACTTACCGACGATGTTTTCATGGCTCAACCTCAGGGATTCGTTGATGCTGACAATCCACAACACGTATGCAGATTACGAAAAGCAATATACGGTCTCAAACAAGCTCCTCGAGCTTGGTATAACGAACTCCGCCAGTTCCTACTCACATATCACTTTGTGAACTCAATTGCCGACACATCTTTGTTCATCCTTAATGACAAAGGTACAACTCTCATGTTACTTGTTTACGTTGACGATATCATCATAACAGGTAACAACACAACATCTGTTCAAGATTTCATCTCGATCCTTGCTCGTCGTTTTTCGCTCAAAGACCTCGGCACTCTTCAATACTTCCTTGGAGTTGAAGTTGTTCCTCAACCTCATGGTCTTCTCCTCTCGCAACGACGATACATTGCTGATCTGCTAGCTCGTACGAAAATGACTGATGCTCGACCTGTCGCAACTCCACTTGCCACATCTCCAATCCTAACTCTCAATTCAGGGACAATACTCACAGACCCGACTGAATTTAGAACTGTTGTTGGGAGTCTCCAGTACCTCTCACTTACTCGTCCTGACATTGCATACGTAGTCAACAAACTGTCCCAATACATGCATCGCCCGACTACAGAACATTGGAATGCGACAAAACGACTTCTTCGATATCTCTGCGGCACCATTGATCATGGAATCATGTTACATCGTCAATCCCCTCTCGCTCTACATGCTTACTCCGACACAGACTGGGCTGGTAATAAAGATGATTTCACCTCTACTAGTGCTTATATTGTCTATCTTGGGCGAAACCCGATATCTTGGAGTTCGAAGAAGCAACGAACAGTAGCCCGTTCTTCGACTGAAGCTAAGTACCGGTCCGTCGCGTCAACAGCAGCCGAAGTGAGATGGATCACATCTATTCTCGAAGAACTTGGTTTCAAATCCTCGCACCAACCAGTGATCTACTGTGATAATGTGGGTGCCACAACACTCTGCTCTAATCCAGTATTTCATTCTCGCATGAAACATGTAGCTCTTGATTTTCACTTCATTCGGGAACAAGTTCAAGCAGGCATCTTACGAGTAACTCATGTCTCTTCAACGGATCAATTAGCAGATGCACTCACTAAACCACTGCCTCGTACCCGTTTTCAGGACTTGGTCATCAAGATTGGTCTTTCATCAAGAAACTCCATTTTGCAGGGGGCATAATAGAGAATTCAATAATTATATTAATTTAATTCTCTCAGTTTCGATTCCCATTAGAATAGATGATTTAGTTTTGTAGTCCTTGAGTTGACCTATTCTTACTCTTATTCGGTTGAGATACTTTGTATATATATTCTCATTTAATTAATGAAAAGGCTATGCCATTATTCATCAGTATTACGTTTCTATATGGAAGACTTCCATGAATGAAACCCTATAGAAAATTCTCAATTCATGATCCTGAGAAAGGAGTCAAGTTTGGTGCTCAACCCTAAAATTTGTGCGCTTAAATCAGTAGTTATTTATCGGAAGAGCTTGTGCGCATGAATAATAGCTATCTTATACCAATGAACAACAACCGAACGAATAATAGCTAGGCTAGGCATTTATCGGATTTAATCAAATGGCTATTAACTATATAAATAAACATCGGTATAATTGTATAAAATAGCTATTATTCATATGTGCGCTAGTCAAGCTAGGCATCGCCATATCATACACACGTACAACATTGATCTCGCATGATCATCATCGCATTGGAATTTGCATCCATTTTATTTACACCCATAGATATACCCTTGGCAAGCAAGTCCCTCGCCTCCTGTAGGTGACTAGAGAGAAGCTCTGGAGAAAATTACGTGTGAAATGTGGAAAATGAGGTTTAGGAAAAAAGTGTAACCACTTTTTCACCTTTTGAAAACATCTAAAGATAATATTCCCTTATTATTCACCCCCAAAATTAGTGGTCTTGTTGCATGGGAAGCTCGTCGGGCTGCCTTGCCACGCTGGTCATGTCGCCGGGTGAGTTTAGCTTGTCTGTCGCCTCAGAGTCCTTCGGGGGTTCCGCGAGCTTGTTTGTCGGATCCTAATTTTAAAGCGTCCTTAATGTCCCAGTGAGTTTGGATTGTCTTGTTTCTTGAATTAGTTGTTAATCTATGCCTTGTCAAGTCTTGTAGGTGAGGGGCTGCACGTCGTCGGTGGGGGCTCGCCATGTTGATGACCTTGACATTGACTTGGTCCAAGGGAGGTCGTCGTCGTTAGGGGAGCTTGCTTGGGCGAGGACGTAATCGATGACTAGGTCAAAGATAGGCCATCGTCGTCAGAGGAGCTCACGTGACAGGGTCGATTGGAGAGCTTGCCTTGTCAAGAGGGTATCCTAGAGGGCTTGCCTTGTCAAACGGGTGGAGATCTTGCCATGTCGAGAGGGTCGCATGGAGAGCTTGCCTCGTTGATATGGTCATCGGTGACTTCTGTGGCTGCCATTTAGGGTCGCCAAGAACCTTCTAAGGTTGTCATTACCTCGCCGAGGCTCTTCTAAGGTTGTCTGCTCCACGCCGGGTAGTTCGGCTCCTTTCTAGGTCACCGTTGTCGGTTCCCAAAAGGAGACCGTTGCCGAAACTACAACACGAGGAAAGAGAAGACAAGCTTGAATCCTTGCACTAATTAAACGATAATGCACACACTGAGTTAGTACCTTGTCGGGTGTCCTTTAAGGTTGTCTTCTGCGTATGGACTCCGTCTTTTGGGGCTTCTTCTTCTGGACCCCGTTCGATGGGCTTTGACTTTGGCCAATAAGCCTTGACTTTTGCCTTTATGGCCCATATTTTTAATAAGTAAAAATATACGCATAATGAGAATTAATTCTTAATTAGGAAATTAAAAAATTGAAAATTACTACACACGTAGTGAAGCCTAAAAAGTTCATTGGGGGGCGAAAAAATAAATTGTCATTTTAAGATAACGAGATAGTGAAATTAGTTATATATTCTGCACTATAGTTGTTTCTTATAAATTTTCTTGATATAAAAATTGTTCATAACAATTGTCATTATCGTCATAAGATTTTAGGTTCTTAAAAAAAATTGAATTTCGATTTTTTTTTTACATCTTTTATAAGTTATTAATTGATAGTTCACATTGCAGGCATTACCAATTTACCACTATAGCCAAACGTACAAATTGGTAATTATCTGGAACATTAATATACATATATATTATATATATAATATTTTTTAAACCGTAAGCATATATTTACATACAAAATAACAGACTCAAATCAAGGTAATCTGTCGATATTGCCGATGAAATCTTCTTGTTCCTAACGTGGTCTATAAAAAGTTAGGAATAAATAAGGGATGTATGGATTCTCGAGAAGAGTTTTATAAAACGTTCTTGATGGAAAAAAAAATATGAATGAAAGATACCACCGAATTTAATTGGGTCCATGAATCTAAGAAATAGTGAGAATTCTTGATCTCTCAATATCTCTCTCAATTCGAAAATCCATAGCCAAAGACGTACCGCACCGAAAATCAGGTAAAGTTATAGTTGTTCAAATTGACTCTGCTGTAATAAAATCGGCAAAGTCTTATTTGACCACTCCAGAAGCAACTAAAAAATACAAAGGAGGTTCATGGCCAGGGGTAAAGAAGCTCGAGTAACAATTTTTTTTGGAAATGTAAAATAGAAACAATTTGAGTAGAAGTTGAATTTTAATCAATCTGTTTTTATGTTATTTCGTACTATCTTAAAGGTAGTTACTTTATGTCTTACGTAGAACATGTAACTATTACTCTATTCCAAACAGCGGAACAACCATTAGGCATTTCTAAGAGACATCTTTATTTAGTCGCTGGGGGCGACCGACCCCGCTCGGGTCTACATAGCTTCGCCCGTAATAATTCGGAGCATGATTTCCAAAATTCGGTAGTTAGTTCATTTGTGCTTTTGCAGATTAACAAGAGATATTCCCTGATATTCTGAATTTGACCAATTATATCACATCCTCATATTAGCATGGAAATATAACTTAAAATTTGTATATATCTCAACTACGAAGTCAAGAAAAAGCTGAGAGCTTGCATGGACTAAATCTAAATGCCCAGATCAGTCGATAATATTCAATACATAGACTT
Organism: Parietaria judaica; assembly: GCA_954871525.1. Classification (NCBI taxonomy): domain Eukaryota; kingdom Viridiplantae; phylum Streptophyta; class Magnoliopsida; order Rosales; family Urticaceae; genus Parietaria; species Parietaria judaica. The sequence goes on along the minus strand of OX940860.1, from coordinate 21,124,824 downwards.
GAAATATGTCTAATAATTATACCATATACCACTGACCATTCGGTGTTAGTGAACGGTTTAATAATAATTCAAAGTTTAATCGGTATAAAACAAATAACAATGGCTATTATTCATATGTGCGCTAGTCAAGCTAGGCATCGCCATATCATACACACGTACAACATTGATCTCGCATGATCATCATCGCATTGGAATTTGCATCCATTTTATTAACACCCATAGATATAGCAGCCAGCTTATCAGGGGTCTCACACAAATACTTAAAAAACAGGACGATCATCGGTTTCATCATTTTGATCATCACTATAACAGAAGGCCTTGATTAATTACAAGTGCCTCCGTTGGGGCTGTTGCAGCGCAAGGGATAGCAGCAGTTGTAGTCCACAAGGCTGCAAAATCCGCCCGCCGCTGTGCAAGAATGCTCCTGGCTGCACGTTCCTCCGAAAGTTGTGTCGGAGCACGTGAGCGATCCGCAGCACCAGGTTCCCAAGTTACTGTTGGAAATAATCTAGACTTAAGTGTGCATGATTAGGTTACGTACATTGCATGCATGCATTACTATAAGTTTCTTTGCTTTCTTTTTTATTTATTTGGATTAAATAAGTAAACACGTTTAAAAGTGTCCTAGTCTTTAGGAGAGAGGGTTAGGATATATAGTTGAATTAGTGGAGTTTCAACGTGGGATTATGGCTGAAAGATAGGACACGGTCACCATGTATCCGTTATTGTTATTTTTCTTTGGGATAATAGCGGCATAAGTCCTCAACCTTTACTCAACTGGGGCGGCATAACCCTAACCCCATTTAATAGCGGCGAAGGTAACGAAAGTTGGTTTCCGTCCAAATTTAATTAACAGAAGTTAACTTTAGCCACGTCACAGTTTCTGCGTTGCCACGTCATCCACGTCATTGTTTCTCAGTTGCCACGTCATCTACCACGTATGCAGCCACGTCATTAGGAAGGAAAAAATTCCTTTCCATTTTCAGCAAAGGTGAGATCCGATACATGGTTGTGAGCTTGGATACAAAATGTCTTATCCACCCTACCACCGTTACTTGATGTTTGCTTATAGTGAAGTTATATATATATACATACATCTTTCACGACTCTAGAATTTTTTGATTATTTATATTTCTTAATCCTTCATTCTAAATCAACATTCTATAATTCAATAATATGAATATATATATATATATATATATATATATATATATATATATATCTAGCAATAAGTTACATTGATTAATCATACGTGCCTTTTTCAGAGCTGCGTTTCGAGTTGATTTTTTTGGATCGAGCTCGGGTTGAATTTTTCGGATTCGGTGTTGGGGTAATTTTTTGCCGGTCTCGGTTGAATTTTTCCGAACCTATCTTGGGGTGATTTTTCGGAACAATCTCAATTTGAGTTTTTCAAATCGATCTCGAGTTGACTTTTTTGGACCGGTTCCGGGTTTACTTTTTTGGTCTGATCACTAGTTTAATTTTTTGGCCCGGTCTCGAGTTGACTTTTTTTACCCGTATCTCGGGTTGAGTTTTTCGGACAAAAAAAAAAAGTCAACCCAATGACAATGTTGTCAACGTATATTCATGCAATATATACTTAAGTATTTTGAAATGAAAATGTCGTATTTTGTTTTAAAATAAAAATGTTGTGGGGTATTTTTAAAATGAGATTATATTTAAATTATTTTGAAATAATATATTCTAATAAATCTTTAATAAAAAAATATCTTTTGATAAAAAATGATTATATGAATATATCTCAAAATTGTAATTGTGTCAACATTTTTTTTAATAAATAAAAAAATAATAATTTTTGAGCAAATCATATAAAACAATAGTCCTTTTAATTTCAAGTGATGTAAACATACATAAAAATAATTTTTTTTTATAAAAGCAAGCAACTATGATGCAATATCTTATTGCCTAGATATGTTGTTTATTTGTATATATATACAATTGTACTGAACGCAGTAACGAAGTAGCACTTGGTGCAATGGCAAGAATAAAGCCATTCCATGCGCACGAGCAGAGTTCGAGTCCCACCCTCTGCCGAAAATTGTAAAGAATTTTTTCTTGTCTAATGACGTGGCTGCATATATTGTTGCTTATGACGTGGATGACTTGGCAACGCAGAAACGGTGACGTGGCCAAAGTTAACGTCTGTTAATAGAATTTGGATGGAAACCATCTTTCGTTACTTTTGTCGCTATTAAATGGGGTTCGGGCTATGCCGCCCCAGTTGAGTAAAGGTTGATGACTTATGCCGCTATTATCCCTTTTTCTTTTGGCTATAAATAAAATAAAAAAACGCTGCAAGCTCTCTTAGCACAGCACCAAAATTACTCGTGTATCTCTCAAAATATTCATCCTCGTTCTTCAACGTGTGAGTGCAAGAGTGTGTTCTTGAGTGTTTGTGTTCAACGTCTTCCTGGTTTGATTCTGTTCCAACAATTGGTATCAGAGCGAAGGATGCCGAAGCCGATGCCGTCACCACAAAGAATGTCCGAAGATTATGCAGCGGCGACGAAGGGAGAAAAAGAGCGTAGCTTGGCGTTTCTTTACCCGGTGCTCACACGGAGCAACTATGCCGCATGGTCGATAAAGATGCGGGTCAACTTGCAAGCTCAAGGCGTGTGGGACGCTATCGAGCACGGCGACGTCGATGTTCGCACGGATAGAGTGGCTCTTGCCATAATCTATCAAGCCGTCCCGGAAGATCTACTCCTAAAGTTGGCGGAGAAGGACTCGGCCAAGGAAGCGTGGGAGTCGCTCAAGACGATGCATATGGGCGCGGAGCGCGTCAAGGAAGCGAAGGTCCAAACCTTGAAGAGTGAATTCGAGGTGCTTCGCATGAGAGATGGTGAGTCGGTGGATGACTTCACCATGAAGTTGGCGGAGATTGTCAACAGCATCCGAGCGTTGGGCGACAAAGTAGAAGAAGTCTACGTCGTCAAGAAGTTTCTTCGAGCAGTCCCGCCAAAGTTTTTGCAAATCGTGACATCAATCGAGCAATTCGGCGATTTCAAGACCATGACGATGGATGAGGTGATAGGTCGCCTCAAGGCTCACGAAGAGAGGCTTCGGAGCTACGAAGAGAAAGAAGAAGACCGGCACTTGCTTCTCACATACTCGAAGTGGATGACGCGCATGAAGAGCAACGACAACGGCGACTCGAGTTATGACGAAGAGAAGATCGGCGGAAACGGCGGTGATAGTCGTGGCCGAGGACGAGGACGCGGAGGAAGGCGATTCAGGAGTGGCTCGACGCGCCAAGAAGGTGAAGGATATCGTTGGTCTAGTAGCGGCCGCGATAAGAGCAAGATCAAGTGCTATAATTGCAACGTTTACGGGCACTACGCATCGGAGTGCCGTAAGCCCCGCCGTGATCGAGAGGAGGTGGTCAATCTCAACGAGGAATTAGATGACGAGCCAGCACTTTTGTTGTCTATGTGCGGCAAGGCAAAACGCAAGACGACCTCGATGAATCAAGAGAGGGTTGGCGAGAAGATCAACTCGGTGATGCACAACGACGAAATGGAAAGCACGACGAGGATGGGCGATGAGCTATTTGACGACGACGATCGTTTCATTTAACTAAGTCTAGATTAAGGGGGAAAATGTTGGAAATAATCTAGACTTAAGTGTGCATGATTAGGTTACGTACATTGCATGCATGCATTACTATAAGTTTCTTTGCTTTCTTTTTTATTTATTTGGATTAAATAAGTAAACACGTTTAAAAGTGTCCTAGTCTTTAGGAGAGAGGGTTAGGATATATAGTTGAATTAGTGGAGTTTCAACGTGGGATTATGGCTGAAAGATAGGACACGATCACCATGTATCCGTTATTGTTATTTTTCTTTTGGCTATAAATAAAATAAAAAAACGTTGCAAGCTCTCTTAGCACAGCACCAAAATTACTCGTGTATCTCTCAAAATATTCATCCTCGTTCTTCAACGTGTGAGTGCAAGAGTGTGTTCTGGAGTGTTTGTGTTCAACGTCTTCCTGGTTTGATTTTGTTCCAACAGTTACACCACTCGCCTGGTCCGTTGCACCCGAGCTTCCCTGGCTGACGCTGCCGCGAGAGCGTCAATGATTTCCCATCTGGTAAGAGGAAACTCCCATACTCTAGATCCGCAAGCGGCGACAGTGGTTTGTCCACCACCATCAGAATATCCTGCAGATTGTCCGATGGCCGCGCAACTGCAGCCAAGCTTGCGCTCAGGATCGCAACCAGCAGCAACATTGCTCCCATGTTGATGCTCATGATCTTCTTGAAATTATGTGATCTATGAAGAGAAGTGTTTGTGATGATGGTGTGAGGTTTTGGGTCCCTATATATACTATCAGTATTATTGATACTGTTAATGCCGATTTTGGATTAACTTGAAAAGCGGCCCAATAGCTGATTTTGGGCCGGGCCCAATGCTCGCCTCCTATGCCTCCGTGCCTGAGAAGAAAGAAAAACGTGAACTTCAAAGGAGGGCGGAGGTAGAACCTCTGTCGCCCGCTCCGACGCTCAACATTAGCTTATGAGATTTTAAGTGTCGAGAATTTAGAGGGTGGACAGAGGTTTTGCGGCGTTGGAAAGCTTACCCAAAATGGTGAGGGGGGCTCTAGTATTTATAGAGAATGAGTGTAGGGCTTAGCGCGACCCCTAAAACATGGTTTATCCTTTACGGGTCGCGGCGACCCCTAATTTGGGGTCGCTTCGACCTCGACCCCTAAAGATACGTTTTGACACCTCTAGGGGTCGCGGCGACCCCTAAAAGTATATTTTAACACTTTTAGGGGTCGCGACGACCCCTAAATAGGGGTCGTAGCGACCCCTAGAGGTATGTTCTAACACTTTTAGGGGTCGCACCGATCCCTAGTTAGGGTTTGTAACGACCCCTAGTTAGGGTTCGTAACGACCCCTAGGGATATGTTTGGCCATTTAGGGGTCGCAGCGACCCCTAATTAGGGGTCGCAACGACCCTTAAGGAATCTACGTTGTCATTAGGGGTTGCAGCGACCCCTAATTAGGGGTCGCAACGACCCCTGTACGTATGTCTCATTCATTAGGGGTCGCAGCGACCTCTAATTAGGGGTCGTTTGCGACCCCTAAAATGTTTTCGGATTGAACCCGATGATGGTGTTCTCGGACCCGGATCGATCTTATATTTTTTGGGTCGGGTTCCAATGACCTTTTTGGGGATTGACCCGAATTGGCTTTGTGGGCCTTTGACCTATTGGGCCTTTCGAGATACGTTTTTGGGTTGGGCCTCATTTTTCCAGGTCCGAAAATTACCCATAACAAATACCTTATCGTCTTCTGTGAGTGGCGCAACACCACGTACTTTGCTACTAAAAGATCTTTCTAATCATATTTTTCTTTCTAACTCTTTCTTGTATAAGTATTTTTTTTAGCATATTTGATGTTAAGTACTAATGCTAGGAAAAAGGAAAGATAAATAGCTAATTAATTTTTTGGTTGATATAGACAATAATACCCAACTTTTGATCGACCGAGCGGCATGCACCCAACCTTTACTACAAGAAATCACACTTTCAATGGCACAGTTTGACAACGGCTGAAAGTGTTACTTTGAGCTGCGCATTTTCAAATTGAGCGGCTAAAGTGATGCTTTTTATTTTTGTCTAATTTGTTTTTGTAAAAAAAAAATCTCACATCAAAAAAGTATAAAAAAAATATAGAGTTTGAAATGGTATAAATAGATGATAAACTTTCAAGGCACACTTCGGCAACAAATAAATTAGGATGATCTGTTTTTGTTTTTTCAAATAAATGATTTAGTTACCAGTTTCATGATTGATCTAAGGAGAGAAACCACAACAACTCAGTTCTTGATTTAATTTTGAAGGAAAGAGATTTCATTAAAAACAGGGAGTTAAATCCCGTTGTACAACATTGTCAAGCCACTCCGGGAAATTACACCACCAAAAGTCTGTAGTCCCCTCAGGGATGCGCGATTTAGCTAGGAAATTAGTAACCGCGTTACAATGTTTTGGAATCCATCGAAGTGTGCCGGACGGCACCACCCTCTTGGTCAACGTGTCAATGCGCGCTAGGATCGGTCCTTGCAAACTATTAAGATGTTGTTGCCCCTTAACAAGTTGGATGGCCCGGAGGCAATTTGATTCCACCACCGAAATTTGCCACCCACGGTCAAGAGCGAATTAAAGCCCGTGGAGGATAGCCAAGCATTCCGCCGTTAAAGTCGAGTCCACCTCACCTAACTTTGAGGTCGTGACACCGCAAACCATGCCTCGATCGTTTCTTACGACTCCACCTACCGCCGCGTGCCCATAAGCTTCCACCCAAGCCGTATCCACATTGAGGGTGAGCCCCCTGTCCTCCGCCCCGGTCCAAGCACGTTGTCTAGCCGGCTTGTCTATGTTCGAGCTCAACTCCGAGCTTCTAGCACCCACTTTAAAGCTTGAAAACCAACCCGCCACTTCTTCGATCTAAATCTCCGGCCTCTTGGAGTAATTCTCAAAAAGTTTGAGATAACGGTCCATCCAAGCCGCCCAAATGAGACTACAACAAAGCTCTAGGTTCGCCTAAGAGAGGCTATCCATCGCACGAAGGCAAAGTTCTCTCATCGGTATCACCCCCGTCTTTTCGACCCAACGATGCAACGTCGAGCTTCTCCAAATTGCTTGCGCTCGCTCACATCCCCAAATAGTGTGTAGACCATCCTCCGGAGCGCCCTACAAAATTTGCAAAATGGCAAGCAATCCACGCCTTTTCCTCTTAGCGCGCCAAAAGTAGGTAAAGCTTCGAACCACGTCCGCCAAATCAAGTGTTTGACTTTATGCGGGATTTGGAGGCTCCACATAACTTTCCACCAACGTGGTTCTTAAGAAACCGAACACGATGGTCCACCGCGTGTGCTCGATCTTGCAAGCCGATAGCCCGACCTCACCGTATAAAGCCCATCCTCCTCAAAATGCCACACTAAGCGGTCATTATAATCCACATGGCCCAACTGAATCTTCAAGATTTCCTCGGCATCTTACGTGTACATCATATTTCGGACCAAATCGTGGTCCCACCTTCCTTCCTTTATAAAATCGGCGACTCTCCATGGATATCCATCGTCGGGCTCTCCGCTGACCACGGCAAAGGCTCCGGTTCTCGGGATCCAAGGTTGTGAGAAAGCTTTTACTTTCAAAGTCGAGCACCGAAGTTGTGGGAAAATACTTTGCCTTGAGCACTCGTGCCATCAAACATTCGGGATGTTGGAGGATACGCCAAGTTAGTCGGCCCACAAGGGCACTATTAAAATCGCCAAGATCCTTAAAGCCAAGACCTCCATGCGCTTTCGGTTTTGCAATGAGCTCTCATCGTTTCCAATGGATTTTTCGCTTGTCCTCTGTGCCGCCCCACCAAAACCGCCCGTGAAAGCTTCGTCAGTAAGGTTTTGTTGCCACCCCGGAAGCGAGCGAACTTCTTCACGAGTGATCATGTCAAAGTCGCTCTCGGAAGACCCATTCGAAGCAAATATTCCAATAAAGTACCTCTCGAAGACATCACAGACTTCTAGCTTTGCCGTAATCCAAGTTCCTCCCTAATTTTGGATGCCGCGGATCAAGTTTTGGGACTTTCTCCGACGGCTCTCGAGTGGAAATAGGCCGAGTTCTTATCGCCCCCCTTGAGCCAATCCGCCCATGCCCTTTGCTTCCAATAGTAGGGGAGCCAATCCGCCCATGCCCTTTACTTCCAATAGTATTCATCGACAAGGAGAAGCGATTCTAGTTCGGAGCCAACTCTTCGTGCTTCTTCACGTGTTCCGGGAGAAAGAACCTCTCGATTGATACGCTCAAACGAGGCCGACAAATCTCTATTCCGACTTTTTCTATGTCCAAGGGATTTACAAGCCAATTTCGCAGAGCACCTTGACAAGCGGAAAGGCCTTGTGAAACATCTACCCCGGCTCTTCTCCAGCACACGGACTTCCAAGCTTCCTGGACAATTGTAGCGCAATTGTCATTCATGAGTCAACCCGGCTCAAAGGCCCATCTCTTTCTCAAAAGACCCCTATCCGGTACAAGAGGTGGTCTTTTCGTTGTGTCGATAAGGAGGACTCTAGGATCGGAACCCCAATAGTCAAAAGTTTCCACCACGCTCGTCGGAAACCACCTTGTCCTAGCCGAATTAGCGCACGCTCGGTAAAGCCTACATTGAACGTTGTGGTTTCCAACTTGCATGTTGTTCCACGTGCACATCTCTCCACGGTAGCCTATATCAATGAGACCACACACATCGAGGATATCTTCGAAATTCGTCATCTCGGTCAAACGGCGCCAGGAGCGGCTAACATGTTCGAAGTCATGGAGGACCTCGTTGAAATCTCCCGCACATAACAACGGGCTCTCATCACCGTTGTATAGTCTCCGAAGAAGTTCCCACGAATGGGATCGGTGTGTCTCATTCGGTTCCCCGTAGAAACCGGTAAATCTCCATTCCTTCCCATGATCGTCTTTAACAACGGTGTCAATATGGTCACTCCTGTAGCTTTTGACGATGACCTGAATGTTGTTATTCCAAAGGAGTAGCAACCCTCCACTAAGGCCATTAGCATGTACCCCGAGCCCATTATCATAACCTAATTTCCATTTCAAACCTTTCTCCCTTTCTCCTCTTAGCTTCGTTTCCGACAAAAAGAGAAAGTCCAGCCTCCGCTCACGGATGAGTCTCCGCAAGCGGACCATCGCCCCGGGATTTTCCAATCCCCCGGTGTTCCAACACACGGTTTTCATGACGTCTGGTCAGCTCGTTGTGTACGAGCCGCCGATATCGTTTCTTGATCGTCTAATTCCTTAATTACTTCAAAAGGTTCACTTCTTTCAACAGGTCCCAAGCAAACTTACTGCCTAAAATCGCCCTAGTATCCAGCCCCGATCACTTTCTCTGTCTTCCGGCGTTTACCCCGTCCACCGCCTTCAAGAATTCCCCTATCACCTAGAGAACCCGAAGTGCAGCCCTGTTTTTACCAGGTAGGAGTAGCCTTGGTGGAGAAGGCAGAGGAAGCCTACTTTGTTTTGTTGGGGAATGATGCTCTCGGGTTAAAAACCTCCAATTGGCATCGTGGAGCTTGATTAACGAGTGGGGTAGCATTTAATGACGTGGACTGGGCTTCCACAGCCTCCCAAAGGCCCATTATAGATCCACCGAAGGAAGAATTGCTTGAAAGAGAGGGGCGCATACCTGGTGGGCCCTCAATGATCGTGGTCGGCTTCGGAGGAGGTGCCAGCCCAATGCTCAATGAAGAAAGCCAGCTGTCCTCCATTGCCCTATCTTCTCTCGCCTCCTCAGTAGCTAAGAGTCCGACCTGTAACATCGGATGCCTCAGCCCCATCAGTGGGGCGGAGCTAGAACTCTGATTAAGAGGGGACAAAAATTAATTGACTATAAATCTATATATATTAAAAGGAAGAAACAACATGGCACAATATCAACAAACAATATCAACAAAGGATTGAGAAATCAAGTAACTACAAAGTGAGTTGGGAGTTTTACATAATAGTATCAAGTCATTGTGAATTCTAATTTTCTTAGAATTTTTATTTATTTTTATTCTTTTTGTTATTAATTATCACAATAAAAATCAATGGTTACATGTCTTCTCTTCTAAAAAAACGTTGGCACTTATTATCCCATTAAAAAAAAAAACTTTCAATTACTTTAGTTCTTTTTTATTATTATTGCCATGAAACACATAGAGATAACAAAGAGACATTTGATTAATGTAATCATATTATTTGACTTTAAGACTAAAGTCTGTTCACTTTCTCAATGTAAATGAAACAGCTACTAAATTATGTAGTGAAAACATTGTAAAAAAAAACATTTAATTTGTGTGTTTAGTGAGACATTTCAACAAATAAGTTTCTCATTTTCATTTTTTCAACAAATAGGTTAGTTACAAATTTATATTTATTTTAAAAAAAAAAACACTATGTAACTTACAAGAATATCAAAAGACCATTTGATTATTAAACACACACGTGTGTATTTAATAATAATAGTAATAATAATAATAATCTTGAGTAAGACGTTTTTATTTCCTACAACAAAAATCAGGTAACCATTTGATGTACTGTTTATATCCTTATCAAATGTCTCATTAAATAATCTTTTTTAAATTTTTTATTTTCATCATGAATTTAACGTTAATTATGTATCATGAAATATACATAATTCTTAATTGGACGAGCTTTTAGCATTCCATATTTAAAGATTTTTGATATGTCAGACTTTTGGTTGTCTCCTTTATTTAAGTCTAAATTTAATTTTCGTAGCCTATAAATTGAGCTTTGTATGATGAAATAAACAAACAAATGTCATCTCTTCTATTTGGTTAGTCTCTCTAATGTTATTTTTATGTTCTATAGCATTGGTTTAACTTTTTTCTATTATGTGTCGCGTCATAATTTTCTTCCAATATTATTTGAAATTTACAGGTATAGAGTATTATTTGAAGACTCTTAGATCCTTCAAGGCGTGATGGAAAGATCCACCACAAAACATGGTACATGTACGAAATTTGTTAATTTTACAATGAGCTATTAGGAGCTTATAATATGTTAATGAGTACCTTTTGTGTATTTATTTTTTATCTAATAAATACACAAAAGGTACTCATTAAAAAAAAACTTTCAATTACTTTAGTTCTTTTTATTATTATTGCCATGAAACACATAGAGATAACAAAGAGACGATTTGATTAATGTAATCATATTATTTGACTTTAAGACTAAAGTCTGTTCACTTTCTCAATGTAAATGAAACAGCTACTAAATTATGTAGTGAAAACATTGTAAAAAAAAAACATTTAATTTGTGAGTTTAGTGAGACATTTCAACAAATAAGTTTCTCATTTTCATTTTTTCAACAAATAAGTTAGTTACAAATTTATATTTATTAAAAAAAAAACACTATGTAACTTACAAGAATATCAAAAGACCATTTGATTATTAAACACACACGTGTGTATTTAATAATAATAGTAATAATAATAATAATCTTGAGTAAGACGTTTTTATTTCCTACAACAAAAATCAGGTAACCATTTGATGTACTGTTTATATCCTTATCAAATGTCTCATTAAATAATCTTTTTAAAATTTTTTATTTTCATCATGAATTTAACGTTAATTATGTATCATGAAATATACATAATTCTTAATTGGATGAGCTTTTAGCATTCCATATTTAAAGATTTTTGATATGTCAGACTTTTGTTTGCCTTTTTTATTTAAGTCTAAACTAGGGGAAAGGCACCGCGCTTCGCGCGGTGACGGTAAAATATCGATTATAATTTTGATAATATTGCATTTTTTTATTATAAATGAAAGACCTATATGATGTTATTATCAAACTTTAAAATTACTTTATTTTCCTAATATTTTACTTATTTTTTTTATTAACAATGAAACATATATTAAAAACTTTAAAAATAATAGACAAATACAATATTGTTCTCAAAATAAATATTAACTTAAAATTTAATGAATTTGTCCAAATATTAATAGGAAAATGGGTTAATGACGGCGAAAATACCCAAAGTTTGGTCAAAGAACCTCTTGTGTACCAAAAGTTTAAAAGTGGTGGCAAAAGTACCCAAAGTCACATTTGGGGCGTTGACCACTCCATTCTAGTAGCGCACTTAACTTACATGTTAACACTGGCCACATGGACAAACAGTCACTGCTGACATAGCAAGTTCTTGCCACGTGGATGAGCTCACATCAGCCTCGTTTACGATAAAACAACAAATTAAACCCCTAATTGGGCTCGTCCACGTGGCAAAAAATTGTTATGTCAGCAACTCACGTTTGTCCACGTGGCCAGAGTTGACGGGTAAGTTAACTGCGTTACGAGAATGGAGTGGTCAACTCCCCAAATGCGACTTTGGGTACTTTTCCCACCACTTTTAAACTTTGGGTACACGAGGGGTTCTTTGACCAAACATTGAGTATTTTTGCCGTCATTAACCCTAGGAAAATTGTTAAACAACCTGCATTTATGTTAATTTCTTTTGAATATTTGTTATACTATTTATATGCATGTTTATTGTTCGGCCGACATATATAATTAGTTTTTAATTCTAAGGAAAAAGTTAACATATATTTGTAATATTAACTTAAAAAAATATAGTTAATTTATAATATTAAATTAACATATATAATATATTTTATTCATGGAATAACTAAACACCAACTCCAACGCAAAACACTAAAATAACATCCGATATCATCAAAATGGATGTCTAATCGGGCTGCATTTCTCACAACAAAATCATGTGATTGTGTTGCCAGCTGCAATGTTGCACCATAGCATCAACAAAATTATTTTTTAATTATTTTAATGTTTTTAATTATTTGTATTAATCTAAATATAAATAGATAAGTGTTATTAATATATTTAATATATTAAAAGTCTAATTCATGTTTTAACAACGTCATCGATGAATGTCATGGCTAAGATTTGAAGCTCTCCAGTCTCCACTTGGCTTCCATAATCAACACATATTTTTACAACTTATCATTCATTTTAGTGACTAAAAAGTTTTTTTTTTAAACACATATATTTCACAATGAACAATCAAGAGTAATATATAAATTAAATTTTATGCTTTCAAAATCTAAAGGCAATAACAAATGATTAACACCATCTCACGTTTTCAAAATCGCTATAAAAACAATTAAAAACTTTCATGATTAATCATAAAGTTCCTTACTATCGTTAATTAAAGATGCTGGTGTTGCATGATAATTTATCCTAAGAAATTTCTTCACTTCCTCACTCGCCTAATATGTCTAGAAATATAATAATAATAATAGATTATATGGTACAAATATATTGGAATTTACATATATTGATATGTAAATATAATTATATATAACCAACCTTCACACCATTCACATCAGTTGGAAGATTTTCTTAGCTGACTGAGAAGTAAAATTACCCTTACGAAAAAAGTTAATAATCCGCTGATCGCTTCCATTTTTCTTGCTTCTTTGCAACCAAATTTCGTCCTATTCTAGTCACTAAAGTATTATAATAGTACAAAAACGCCATATTTAGTTTATATTGCAAGAAAAACTAACACAAAATCTCAACATAGGTAACTTCTTAAAATACCATTGAAGTATAACCAATAATAAAAATATTAATAGCTCGTATTTTAAAAAGAGGCTCACTCTATATTATAATATCAATCTTCCTCCTCTTCTCTCCCTACGGCGACATGCAAAACGAAGGTTGATCAAACTGTGAATTTAATTATTCATACATATGATATTTTCATCAGAAAAAAAAAACGTCATTAACATATGAAAATAATTAACACCATTCATACATATAATTCTTTGTTGCATGCTTGGTATCTTCGTCCTCACTGTCCCCGTGACTCAACTTACAACGAACGTATTTAGCTCACAAATCTTATTCTGATGAGAAACAATATTCAACTAATCAAAACATATTTTTTAAAAACAATTAGCAGATATTTATCTCAAAGAAGACGTGCATGAGTTTTTTTATCGTCATTTTGAAATCTACTTTGCACATACATGATCCGCAAAACAACCAAAAAAATTAAACAAAGAGTTATCAATAAGATATTTTTATTGGTTATCACCTCTAATAATCAAGTTGATCGAGTCGTCGGACCGTTGTTCATGTCGTGGCAACTGTTCCTTGATTTTGAGAGTTTACATATGCCATATATTGCGCGTTCCGAGAAATCTACTCTACACATATATGATCTACAAAAACAACCAAAAAAGTAAGCAAATAGTTATCATTAAATATTTTTTATTGGTTGTCATATGATTTTCACCTGTAATAATCAAGTTAATCGAATCTTCAGACACCGTTGTTCATGTCGTGGCAACTATTCCTTGATTTCGAGAGCTTACATACGTGTGTTCCAAGGAATTGCCAGTTATGCCGCTTCGAACAGGCGTTAAGGCTTCGACGCAGAGGCTTGTGATCTTAATTTCCATTTCCATGGCATCGAAGAGAGATTGCAGAAAGTCATAAACTATATATAGTAGTTCAAATACCAACACTACTCAAAACTCATAATTAGTGATAACATTAATATTTAATTAAAATCAAATACAAATAGACAGTGAGAATATGGTAACATTTATGTTAAAAATGGATAGGTTAAACGTCAAAAGTAAGAAAAGAAAAATAGACATATGCACATGCAATATCTATGCATGGAGTTATATATATGTAGTTATTTATTATTATTTTTAAGAAGCAAATAATGAGTCTTTAGAAACATCAATACATACGTTTAATCATCGTAATATACATGAATGAGTAGACTCTCTGTATGCCATGATGAAACCGTTTCACCAAATAACAGAAGAGACCCTATTGATATTTAATTCTCTGCATTGATACATATTTAAAGAACAACAATAATGTTCCGATAAAATGTTCTCTAAAAAATATTTGTGAATGATTTTCTTTTAAAAAAAATGATAAAATCTAGAAAATTAGAAAAGCAACATCTTTGATTTTGTGTAGTGCCATGTCAAACACAAGACATTGTCCTTTTATATATATATAGATTTAATTTTCGTAGCCTATAAATTTAGCTTTGTATGATGAAACAAACAAACAAATGTCATCTCTTCGATTTGGTTAGTCTCTCTAATGTTATTTTTATGTTGTATAGCATTGGTTTAACTTTTTTCTATTATGTGTCGCGTCATAATTTTCTTCCAATATTATTTGAAATTTACAGGTATAGAGTATTACTTGAAGACTCTTAGATCCTTCAAGGCATGATGGAAAGATCCACCACAAAACATGGTACATGTACGAAATTTGTTAATTTTACAATGAGCTATTAGGAGCTTATAATATGTTAGTGAGTACCTTTTGTGTATTTATTTTTTATCTAATAAATTTTGTGTTCTGGAGTTGACGAGGCTAGAGCGCTACAATCCTTGCCGAGTGTTGGACCAACATAGGCTTAACACTCTGCTAAGAACAACCAATGTAAATTACGTGAACAAATGCAATTAGAGAGTTCAAGTTAATTGAATCTATGTAAAACAAAAAATAAATGTTCTTTACATGGGTTTTGGTGAATAATAGTTTACGAAGTGCAAGTATGAAATTAAAAGAGGTATATGTAAAAAAAAAAACGTTTATGGAGTAAATGACTTGATTATCTCTTAGTATTAAAAGATGATTAAAAATTCAGATTTGTTCATTTTATTTTCAATGAAATGAATTAACCAAGTAATATCTTTTTTAAGTTCTATGTTGTATGTGTTCCAATTGTTAAGTATATTTAGATAAGTGTTACAAAGTAATCCTTTTAGTTTAAGCGTTAACATATTACAGATAATTTTTTTAACATGGCAATTACTGTACATACCAATTAAAAATATTCATGTTGCTCTATGTTATCATATTAATTAGTTGCACACTAATATAGTTTTCCTCATAAATTTTAGAAGAAATGGATATTATAGTGCATATCATAAATTAATATACGTTGTAATTGTTAATTTTAGATTTTCTTGGTTTAAAATTTAAAATTTTACCTTCCTCCATACCGGTATTTTTATGAACTGAGTGTCAGCTGTCAGTTAAAGGAGAAAAGATGGTGCAGGAGATCCTTGAAATATCACTTGAATATTTTATGCATTTGTTCGCGTGGTAGTATTTTTCATCTCACAAACACCTCTATTTATAGGTTAAGAAATATAATGAAATAACATAAAAGTTATTATAATTAATGTAAATAAGTGCATAAATTTAAGTTTTCAATAAGTGCATAAAAACTAATTATAATTAATGCATACACTAAAAGTGGCCACCTTATTGCAAAAGACTTAAGGTTGCAGTAAAAATTTTGATGTTAGATTGTTATTAACGTTTTATTTATTAAATCCCCGATTCATATTAATTAGAATTCGTTTTAGTTTTATGTGGATACCTTTTTTTTTCTTTTTTCTTTTTCTCTCTCTTACTATGTATTTATGGTATTTATGTCTTTAAACGAGAGTCTAACTATATAATATTGTGATCAATGGAATTGGTGCTGAAAGGTTGCAAAGATGGTGCACGAGGTCAGCTTTAATATTTTATGTATTTGTCATAAGTATTTTTTCATCTCACAAAAACCTTTATTTAGACATTAAGAATGAGAAATCAAGACATACGTAATTTGATCTTATAGAAAACAAATTTATCTAATTCACAATTATTAATGGAATAAAAGACCAAAACTTGCATATATTTTAATATTGAATTTCTCTGAAAATTTTATCATTCTTAAATATTTTAATATTTTATTATTTTCATTTATTGTTAACATACCTCAATTGCTTATTTTAATTGTTGTTTTTTTTAAATTGTGAATAAAATAAATAAAATTCTATAAACTATTTTAATAATTTGATTCAAATTTATACGCGATAATTTTTCTCGACAGCGCGAAGCGCGGAACAATCCACTAGTTTCATAATAAAACGAGACATTAAAACTACTATTATACATTGCATTATAATTATTTTTTTATGAACTTTCGATTTATGAAAATAGTTCATTAGGATCTCTATATGATTAGAGATCTACATGTTACGTTCTCAAAATATTAATATAATTTTTTTTTCAATATTAAAACTTTGCACGTCTTAAATTGATTGGTAGTTTTTATTCTTTAGTTTTGCAAGTTGTAATCATTTTGGAAAATACCATGAAAAGAAATTATAATCATAAGAAATGTTGCTAAAAAAATTAAAAAATATGGTGGGTTTGGGAATTGAACCTTGAGCTATAATTTGGAGGAGAACTTTAAGAGTAACAAAATTCTAGTACACTGTAATGATATTTAGTCTATTAATGCTATGTTTATTATTTATATATGAGCTTATAATAATATGAATAAATAAAAATAAAAATAACGTGCTCGGACCAAGTGGGGGCGGCCGCCCCCGCTCCGCCCGCCATCACCGAAACACCCTTCCTTCCTCATTGTCAGAGCGCTGCAAATTGTACGTCCTTCGGCCCCGTCTGCTTCAGACCTCGATTCGCTCCGCTCGCCTCCCTTTATCCCGATTGTCTCAAGAAAGGTATGGGGGGCAGCGATCACTTTTCCTCTGAGGATCTTCGTCTGGGCATTCCTTGCTCGCCCTGCTCACGTCTTGTCGCAGACCCTCTTTCTGCAAGTCTAGGTCTAGGACGAAGCGGAAGATATGAGAAACTCTGAAATTGATGACATCCACATATCGGATGCATTTGGACCAGCGAGCCCGTAACTTCCAAGGAATCGAACTCGATTTCTTCTGAAAAAATTTCGAGCCTCCATCTTTAACTAAAAAAAAGGTCTTGGACGAAGCGGATCAGCTATCGTTTCTTCCTGTGCGTTCGTTCGCCACACGCCAGTTGTTTCATGGTCCATGCGATTAATTTCATGGTCCATGAAACCTTGCAATATCATCAAACAGTACAGCCTCATCACACAATAATTGGATTGAAGTTTGAACCCGATCGATGATTGTGTCCTGCCTTGTCTCTTCTGCACCCCAGCCACATATAAGCTGTAATTTAACTCTTTCTAATAAATGAATTTTGTCTAGCATATTTTAGATCACTAATTAAATAGTGCTATAAAAAATAATAATTTTGTCGATATAATCCCCGACTATAATGAATGCCTCGATATATAATTTGTCAATAATTGTACCCATTCGATGGTTAATACACCATCCACTATTTTAGTAGAGGACAAAACACGACAGATTTTGTCGATGTTATTGAACAAAAAGAGTGAGGATAATTCTGGTAGAAGTATATATACTTTGTGACTAATTAAAGAGATGATGATTTTAAGTGAAAATATGACTGAAGTATAAAGTCAACAAGTATGAAGAGTTTCATTTTTCTATTTAATTTTTTTGACAAACGACCAAATTTTTATAATAATGCTACTAAATCGTACACAAGATTTATGTGCTCATCCAACTATCCAACATCTTTGCTAATTTGAATTCGACGAAAATAAGAAATTCAATGCGACGGGAAAATAATAATAATAATAATAAATGATATTCAATGCACTAAAGAATTAGAAATTGTAAACGGGACTAGAAAATCCCATCCATGCATAGATGTTGGATCGAGTTTCGATGAAACGCACAAAACGAACACTCATATCAAAGAACACCGCTTCGCGAAGTTAATCACGCCTCCCATTGCTCCAAGCTAGAACGACGTCACTGCTTGCTGATCTCCAAATCTAACCTAAATTATTAAAGCCAGTTGTTTCATGGTCCAGGAGATTAATTTCATGGTCCAGGAAATCTTGCAACATATCACCAATAACAGTACAGCCTCTAGTTTTATGTGGTGTAACAGGAAATCTAACATGACTCTTTGTGTGGTGTAACCTCTAGTTTTATGTTACATGTCTTTTATGTTTTCCATTCCCATATTAATGTCTAGATAAACTTATATTGTATTTATTCTCATTAAGGCTATGCCTTTTTATTGTACATTTGTAACTCAAAAATAGAAGCTATTGTAAAGAATGAAAAATACAAGCAATATAATTCTCCTCATTCTCTTTATTTGTTCATATGCTGTCTATTATCACATTATTTTTATAACAAGAGTTTCATTTTTTTATTCAATTTTTTGACAGACGTTGACTAAAATTTTAAGACAGTGCTACCAAATCATACATAAGATACACATTTATGTGCTAAAACGACGTCACTGCTTGCTGATCTCCAAATCTAACCTAAATTATTAAAGCCAGTTGTTTCATGGTCCAGGAGATTAATTTCATGGTCCAGGAAATCTTGCAACATATCACCAAGCAGTTCAGCCTCATCACACAATAATTGGATTTGGACTCAGTCGATGATTAGTGATACATAAATGTCCTGCCGTACCTCTCTGCACCCCAGCCACAGAGAAGTTATAATGCACCATCTTCTGCTTTTTAACTCTTTCTAAAAAAGAATTTCTCTAGCATTAAATCGCTAATTAAATATAGTGCTATAAAAAAATTGATAATTGGTAGCTAAATAATTAATTTTGGTATACGGTACACCTGCTGTAAAAGTATATATAATATCATGCGATTGTAAGATAAAATTTTGATATTATCTAAGTCAAGGTTTTAAATACCGCTTGCCGATGTCGTTTCGCATTTTTCGTTTTACGGATATATCACTTGCCGATGGGTATGTCGATGGGCAAATTGTAAAAAAAGGACATACCGCATGCCGCATATACAGCACTTTTCGCATATGCATACCGCATGCCGATGGGGTTTTCGACGGATATTCTGTAAAAAATATTTGAGTATTTAAGCAAGATATTTATATAAGTTCAAAACTACATATTTAATAAATACAAGATATTTGTAACTTAAATATGTAGGTGAATATATAATATTAAGTAGGGGTGAAAATTTTGTAACCGTTTCTCGGTATCGTATCGGTTTCGGTATCGATCCCGGATCGGTTTATAAAAAAAACTGATAAATTTAGTTTAAAACCGATAACCGATACTTATCGGTTATCGGTTTCCAATACCGATAACCGATACTTATCGGTTATCGGTTTCCAATACCGATACCAATTCTGATACCGATAGCCAAATTTCTCGAATATCGGTATCGGTTGTGAACTACATGTCGTTTTGGAGTGTACTACATGTCATTTTTATTCAAAAATTAAGGCACTCTCTTATAAAATTAGTGAACTACATGTCATTTAATTATGTTTGATGTTTTTATGTATTAGACATGTATTTTTATACTTCGGAATCCGAATTTCGAACATGGTAGTTTGTATTATTTTTGGATTTTGCCCCACATTATTCCCGATTTATGTCTCAGTTTATTTATCGGTTTTCTTTTCTTTTTTCTCAGTTTCGGTCTCGGTTTGATAAAAATCAAGAAATTTTAGAACCGATACCAATACCAATACCAAAAAAAATATCTCGATTTTTCAATACCAATACCAAAAAAAGCTAATTTACCGATTATCGGTACCGGTTTTACCCCTAAATTATTAAGTCACTTTATTAGTTGAAGTGTATAATATTAAGTCAAATTATTATGTGAAGTTAATATGTATGTTAATTAAGTGTGTAATATTAAGTGAATATGCATGCTAATTGTATATGTATGTTAACAAATTTAATATTAGTTGAAGTGTATAATATTAAATGAATATTTATATTAAGCGTATATGTATGTTAGGTGAAGTTAATATGTATGCTAAGTGTATAATATTACTTGAAGTGTATAATATTAAGTTAAATTATTAGGTGAAGTGTATGTGTATGTTAAGTGTGAAGGTGTGATATTAGTTGAATGAATAACAAAAAGTCCCACATTGATAGATGACAAGAGTTTAGTGATGTTTATATACCAAATATTAGGGACAATGACTTGGACCCTTTGGGTCATAGGATTTTATGTATGGGGGAGGACTCACACAAATGTTACACCACCACACGCGCGCGCCGCCGCTGTCCGTCCGACCGGCTGGACGGGACGGGGTGGAGTGGCTCTTGTGTGAGTATAATTATTTTTGCCGAAAGTTTAATTGGTATTTTTGCCGAAATCTACCAAAAATATGATTTTTACCGAAATTCCAATCAAATTTCGCAATTTTCACACTAAAAAACGACAAAAGATTTTCCACACCCGAGCCCATGCGAATTTCGCGAAATTTGGTAAAACGACAGCGAAAGGGCACGAATTTCGAACCGCATTTCCTCGAAAAACGAATTTCGAGCGAATTTCGCATGGAAATTCGCGAAATTTTATACCTTGATCTAAGTGATTCTGAGATTATATATATTGTAGATAATCCCCAACTATAATGAATGCCTCGATATATAATTTATCAATAATTGGACTCATTCGATGATTAGTACACCATTCACTATTTTAGTAGAGGACAAAACACGACAGATTTTGTCGATGTTATTGAACAAAAAGTGGAAGGATAATTCTGGTAGAAGTATATAAACTTTGATTAATTAAACAGATAATGATTTAAAGTGAAAAAATATGACAGAAGTATTCAAATTCAACAAATATGAAGAGTTTCATTGACAGACGGCCAAATTTTTAGGATAATTTTACCAAATCGTACATAAAATGCACATTTATGTGCTCATCCAACTATCTAACATCTTCGCTATTTTGAATTTGACGAAAAATAAGAAGAAGTGAAAATAATAATAATAAAAAAAGTTACACTCAATGCACTACAAAATTTAAAAATTGTGATCGGGACTGAAAAAGCCCATCCATGCTCAGAAATCGTCACGAGTTTCAATTAAGCCCATCTGTGGCTTATGGTGAGGGTATTACCGACGAGGGTGATGAGCTCCAGAGAAGGTAGACCGAGACCAGTCCTGGGTCGAGGTATAACTCGAATCCCTGGCGGGCGTCGAAGCGACAGATGCGTCCGGAACTAAGTCTCTGTCGAGCTCTGACTCGAGAACGTGACACCTGACGAGGACCATTGGCAAGCAAGTCCCTCGCCTCCTGTAAGCGACGAGAGAGAGAGAAGCTTTGGAGAAAATTACGTGTGAAATGTGGAGAATGAGGCTTAGAATAAAAGTGTAACCATTTTTTCACCTTTTGGAGACATCTAAAGATAATATTCCCTTATTATTCACCCCCAAAATTAGTGGTCTTGTTGCATGGGAAGCTCGTCGGGCTGCCTTGCCACGCAGGTCATATCGCCGGGTGAGTTTAGCTTGTCTGTCGCCTCGGAGTCCTTCGGGGGTTCCGCGAGCTTGTTTGTCGGATCCTAATTTTAAAGCGTCCTTAATGTCCCAGTGAGTTTGGATTGTCCTGTTTCTTGAATTTGTTGTGAATCTATGCCTTGTCAAGTCTTGTAGGTGAGGGACTGCACGTCGTCGGTGGGGGCTCGCCGTGTTGATGACCTTGACATTGACTTGGTCCAAGGGAGGTCGTCGTCGTCAGGGGAGCTTGCTTGGACGAGGACGTAATCGATGACTAGGTCAAAGATAGGTCGTCGTCGTCAGAGGAGCTCGCGTGAGAGGGTCGACTTGAGAGCTTACCTTGTCGAGAGGGTCTCCTAGAGGGCTTGCCTCGTCGAAAGGGTCGCATGGAGATCTTGCCATGTTGAGAAGGTCGCGTGGAGAGCTTGCCTCAGTGATATGGTCATCAGTGACTTCTGTGGCTGCCATTTGGGGTCGCCAAGAACCTTCTAAGGTTGTCATTACCTCGCCGAGGCTCTTCTAAGGTCGTCTGCTCCATGCCGGGTAGTTCGGCTTCTTTCTAGGTCACCGTTGTCAGTTCCCAAAAGGAGACCGTTGCCGAAACTACATCACGAGGAAAGAGAAGACAAGCTTGAATCCTTGCACTAATTAAACGATAATGCACACACTGAGTTAGTACCTTGTCGGGTGTCCTTTAAGGTTGTCTTCTGCTTATGGACTCCGTCTTTTGGGGCTTCTTCTTCTAGACCCCGTCCGATGGGCTTTGACTTTGACCAATAAGCTTTGACTTTTGCCTTTAAGCCCATATTTTTAATAAGTAAAAAAATACGCATAATGAGAACTAATTCTTAATTAGAAAATTAAAAAATTGAAAATTACTACACACGTAGCGAAGCCTAAAAAGTTCATTGGGGAGGCGAAAAAATAAATTGTCATTTTAAGATAACGAGATAGTGAAATTAGTTATATATTCTGCGCTATAATTGTTTCCTATAAATTTTCTTGATATAAAAATTGTTCATAACAATTGTCATTATCGTCATAAGATTTTAGGTTCTTAAAAAAAAAATTGAATTTCGATTTTTTTTTTACATCTTTTAAGTTATTAATTGATAGTTCACATTGCAGGCATTACCACTAAAGCCAAACGTACAAATTGGTAATTATCTGAAACATTAATATACCTATATATTATATATATAATATTTTTTAAACCGTAAGCATATATTTACATACAAAATAACAGACTCGAATCAAGGTAATCTGTCGATATTGCCGATGAAGTCTTCTTGTTCCTAACTTGTTCCTAACTTGGTCTATAAAAAGTTAGGAATAAATAAGAGATAATAAAAAAACTTGGTCTATAAAAAGTTAGGAATAAATAAGGGATGTATGGATTCTCGAGAAGAGTTTTATAAAACGTTCTTGATGGAAAAAAAATATGAATGAAAGATACCACTGAATTTAATTGGGTCCATGAATCTAAGAAATAGTGAGAATTCTTAATCTCTCAATATCTCTCTCAATTCGAAAATCCATAACCCATGAATCTAAGAAATAGTGAGAATTCTTGATCTCTCAATATATCTCTTAATTCGAAAATCCATAGCCAAAGACGTACCGCACCTAAAATCAGGTAAAGTTATAATTGTTCAAATTGACTCTGTTGTAATAAAATCGGCAAAGTCTAATTTGACCACTCCAGAATCAACTAAAAAATACAAAGGAGGTTCATGGCCAGGGGTAAAGAAGCTCGAGTAACAATTTTTTTTGGAAATGTAAAATAGAAACAATTTGAGTAGAAGTTGAATTTTAATCAATCTGTTTTTATGTTATTTCGTACTATCTTAAAGGTAGTTACTTTATGTCTTACGTAGAACATGTAACTATTACTCTATTCCAATCAGCGGAACAGCCATTAGGCATTTCTAAGAGACATCTTTATTTAGTCGCTGGGGGCGACCGACCCAGCTCGGGTCTACCGACCCCGCTCGGGTCTACATAGCTTTGCCAGTAATAATTCGGAGCATGATTTCCAAAATTCGGTAGTTAGTTCGTTTGTGCTTTTGCAGATTAACAAGAGATATTCCCTGATATTCTGAATTCGACCAATTATATATATCACATCCTCATATTAACATGGAAATATAACTTAACAGTTGTATATATCTCAACTACGAAGTCAAGAAAAAGCTGAGATTTTGCATGGACTAAATGCCCAGATCAGTCGATAATATTCAATACATAGACTTGAAATATGTCTAATAATTATATCATATACCACTGACCGTTCGGTGTTAATGAACGGTTTAATAATAATTCAAAGTTTAATCGGTATAAAACAAATAACAATGGCTATTATTCATATGTGTGCTAGTCAAGCTAGGCATCGCCATATCATACACACGTACAACATTGATCTCGCATGATCATCATCACATTTCACATTACACATGGAATTTGCATCCATTTTATTAACACCCATAGATATAGCCGGATCTAGCAGCCAGCTTATCAGGGGTCTCACACAAACACTTAAAAAACACACTTACATAGAAAGGATGATCATCGGTTTCATCATTTTGATCATCACTATAACAGAAGGCCTTGATTAATTACAAGTGCCTCCGTTGGGGCTGTTGCAGCGCAAGGGAAAGCAGCAGTTGTAGTCCACAAGGCTGCAAAATCCGCCCGCCGCTGTGCAAGAATGCACCTGGCTGCACGTTCCTCCGAAAGTTGTGTCGGAGCACGTGAGCGATCCGCAGCACCAGGTTCCCAAATTACACCACTCCCCTGGTCCGTTGCACCCGAGCTTCCCTGGCTGACGCTGCCGCGAGAGCGTCAATGATTTCCCGTCTGGTAAGAGGAAACTCCCATACTCTAGATCCGCAAGCGGCGACAGTGGTTTGTCCACCACCATCAGAATGTCCTGATTGTCCGATGGCTGCGCAGCTGCAGCCAAGCTCACGCTCAGGATCGCAACCAGCAGCAGCATTGCTCCCATGTTGATGCTCATCTTCTTGGGAATATTTGAAAGGAAATGTGCGCTATATATAGAGAGAAGTGTTTGTGATGTGGTGATGGTGTGAGGTTTTTGATACCTATTTATAGAAATAGGAAGGCTGAGCCAGTACATTTGATTCTAGCTTTCGTTCTTATCATCATATTGATCATAAGTAATTAAAAACAGCACTATTAATTATTGAAAGAAGTCGTATTTACTTTATAAAAAGTATGCAATGAGAAAAGTCGCACGTTTTTGCCAAGATTATTTCCTGTCGCACTAATTACTCCAAAAAATTCCATCCATTATTAATTCTCGGTGTTGGACATCAAACCCGCATTCCTTTCTCTTAGTCTGCTTCCTACTTATTCTCAAACTTGCAAAAAAACTTGTGAATACGTATAATACTGAAATCTGGAGAAGAGGATCCGAGCCGCTATGAGATTAAAATTTAAAGCTCAACATTAGGGGAAAAAAAATGCGTAAATATAAAAAAAGTGTATGAATTTTCTTTATTATTTCCACAGATATATGTGCCCTATTGCCCTTCTCCAGCAACGTACTTCCATGTCACATATATGATGTAAACAACGCCTATTGAGTAATCTAAGCAGAGCAGGCCTTCCTCTTCGCTCTCAGCGGCTTCCGCTGATCGACGAAACGCTAGCCCTGAGGGTTCACCATAAGCTATTACCTCATCGAATCTCGATTTTTTTTTTTCCTTCTTCCTTACATTGCCTCTCTGGAGACAGAGTCATGATGCTACACCACACCGCGCCTCGCTGGAGTCAAGAGGCGTTAAATCCCATAAATCAAAACAAGAGATAGGTTCGAGAAGCCTAGAGGAGTGAGCAAGTGTTAGAGAAAGTGAAAGTGAGAAAGAATTGGTACTTTATCCGCCATCATTCCATTGTCTTAAAACTTCATTTGCTCTTTTTATTTTATTAGAGACAATCGAGTTATCTTAGTCTGATAGTGTCCGATTTTAATGTTATTTTTTATACCTGCTGAATAGGTGGATGAAAGCCCAAAAATAGGGCCGACTTTGACTATAGGCGAGCAAGGTTCGCGCATCGAGCCCTTAGATTTTAACGACTCTAATTTTAGAGATATATTATTGTATATTTAATTAAATATAAAAAAATAATTTTAACTACTGTAAGGGCCCAAAATATACTTAGATTATGAGTGACTAAACACGACAAACTCAGGGCCGACCTTGCTCAAAAGGAGTGACTTATGCAAAAGCATCGTTTAATTTTTTTTTTCCGGAAAAAAGAAATATTGAAAATATGTCTCCCACGTCAAAAAATAATAAAGGTAAATTAGTCCATATTTCAATTAATTATTGATTTTGATTACCATAATAGAAATGAGCATTTTTTTTCAAACTTTAAATCACAACCGAACATTTGCTTCATTTACTCTTTATAATATATACAACGTCTATTTTCACGCTTTTATCAAATCAAATTATTATATACTTTGTAGATTAGATTATCCTCGTCACAACGAACAACATTTACCTTTAAATTGTATCAGATTTAGTAGGATCAATTATTTTTTTCTGTTCACAAACCTTTTATGATTAGTTTAGTGGTGTCATGGTTTTTGTCGTGATCTAATAATTACAGAAAAATATGTCTTAATTAATGAACGACAATAGATGGTGATGTCTTTATTTAATTATGTAGGGGCAACAAACAAGTAGTTAAGCTTGTTCAATCATTTTATTAGGTGAAAAAACAGCGACATGTAAATTTTAATAATCGATCCTTATCTTTATATAGGGTTAATGACGACGAAAATACCTAAAGTTTAATCAAAGAACCCCTCGTGTACTCAAAGTTTAAAATTTGGTGGCAAAAATACTCAAAGTTGTATTTGATGAGTTGACCACTCCATTCTCGTAATGTCGTTAACTTACCCGTTAACTCTGGCCAAAAATAGGTGGATGAAAGCCCAAAAATAGGGCCGACTTTGACTATAGGCGAGCAAGGTTCGCGCATCGAGCCCTTAGATTTTAACGACTCTAATTTTATAGATATATTATTGTATATTTAATTAAATATAAAAAAAAAATTAACTACTGAAATGTACTTAGCTTATGAGTGACTAAATACGACAAACTCAGGGCCGACCTTGCTCAAAAGGAGTGACTTATGCAAAAGCATCGTTTAATTTATTTTTTTTTCCGGAAAAAAGAAATATTGAAAATATGTCTCCCACGTCAAAAATTATAAAGGTAAATTAGTCCATATTTCAATTAATTATTAGTTTTGATTACCATAATAGAAATGAACATTTTTTTTCAAACTTTAAATCACAACCGAACATTTGCTTCATTTACTCTTTATAATATATACAACGTCTATTTTCACGCTTTTATCAAATCAAATTATTATATACTTTGTAGATTAGATTATCCTCGTCACAACGAACAACATTTACCTTTAAATTGTATCATATTTAGTAGGATCAATTATTGTTTCTGTTCACAAACCTTTTATTATCAGTGGTGTCATGGTTTTTGTCGTGATCTAATAATTACAGAAAAATATGTCTTAATTAATGAACGACAATAGATGGTGATGTCTTTATTTAATTATGTAGGGGCAACAAGTAGTAAAGCTTATTCAATCTTTTATGAGGTGAAAAAAAAGCGACATGTAAATTTTAATAATCTATCCTTATCTTTATATGTAGGGTTAATGACGACGAAAATACCTAAAGTTTAATGTAACGACCTGGCCTAGCGCCGATCGTTACGTCTTAAAACTTACTTACATTCTTACGATTTTATAAAACTCCTTGTTACGACAATTAAGTTTTTTTTTTTTTTGAAAACATCATCTCACTTGTGCACCTAAGAATTTAAGATCAACACTTCAGCATAAAATATTCATAAGAGACCATTATTTAGAAACCTTCGAAAAACATGAGACCTTCCTAAAACTGTGAAGGCTTGTTAAATAGTTTACCAAAATCATTTTTGAAAAGTCCATTATAATGGTTCATACTCGTTAACTTGGATTTATGAACCCGAGACAATCATTCCATACGTAAATTCTTAACATAGGGAGGTAATATAATACCCTTATCCCAAAACATAAACCGTAGTTATTAAAACATACGTCAATTAATTTGTTCATCAAAACATGCGGAAACTTTAGCGGTTACCCATCCTAACCCATAACCACCGCGCGCATCACCATTCCTTCGCGAGTCCACCATAACAAATTCACGCCATGAGTTTCTTACCTACAACATGAACACATATTACGTGAGCTTACACTCAAAGAGTACAGACATTATTCTCACAAAAACATATGTCAATCATGCATATATGTATGTCATCAAAGCTCATTCAATCATTCTTTTCATCATACATTCTTTTCTTTTCCAATATCAACACTTGGAATAACATGACACATTAACATCATATGATTTACAATGATCCATATAATCATATCAATGTCCATCAAGGACCACACATATCAATAATTCATGCCTTGGAGCCAATGCTCCCAATCATTCATGCATCGGAGTCAATGCTCCAAAACATCACATATATTCATGTCTTGACATATTTCATCTTTTCATTTGAAAACTATTCATGCTGTAGTGAGATCTGTATTCACCCGGTGTCCTCGCTGCACTTCAAGCTACAGCCTATCACACTTATGGACACCCTACTTCCCTGTTTAATCCGACCAAACGACTCGTCAGTCTTTTGGATCCAGGTTTACATGCATGCTCTACGTTGCTGGAATTCTAGGGCACTAAGGTTTCAACACTATCCGATTTTGTATCAACACGTTCCTTTGTTTAAAGATCTACGTAATATTGTACGACTTAACTTCAAGTAAGTGTACAAGTATTTTCATGCCGTAAAATCATCATTTAAGATTCGTATCTATTTAAATAGAAATTATCCCTTTCATTAATAACTCTTTCAGTTTTGTATTATCACATTTATAAAACATAGCCTTTATCTTGAAAGTCTGAAACAACCTCGGTGTGATCATTTTCATAATCGTAAATTATTTAGAGCTCCTAGGTTATTATCTTAACCTCTGTGCTTTATTTTTAATATCATAGCCCCATTACTCGAAATTGAAGCTATTTTATTGTTCGGGTCACAATTCTACCTCAAATGGTAGAATAGCTTGTATATGCTTACTTTATAACCTCTATCCGGTAAACGAAAACTCGTTTTAACATAAAACCAATTGTGGTTGCTATAAACTTGACATTTATCAAGTATTTAGTTCATTTCCTGAAAATAAAAATCCCTTGGTAAATCATATATATGTATTTTTAAGCATGAACTTAAATCTGCTTTTTTTATGAAAAACAGTTTGCGACCTCCGGTGTGTGATTTTTATAAAATCAATCAGGGCTTGTTTTGGAACAAAACCAATTCCTATGTATCTTTAACTAACCTAAGTATAACATATATTTTTATCCCACCAAATATAAACTATAGATCATCGTTTAAAGCATTTTACTAACATAGTTCACAATCTGTCAAAAACCAAAAACAGATTTGCATGTCATTACTCCGTGAATTATTTTGAAATAACCGGAGTATATTTTTCAGTAAACAAACTTTATTGATTCAATAAGGAATACACCTATATCATATAATTCTTATACGAATTTATAAAAATATTAGGTTGGTGAAAAATGTGTTCTAAATCCAAACTTCCAGATCTGCCTGGAAGTGAAAACAGTTTTGCGCACGAATAGTGCACGACTCATATCTTAAAACTAAAAACTTGAAAGACTCCAAATTTTTGGTATGTTATACTAGACACATATATCTATATATACATAGGTCATTTTCTGTATTTGGAGTTCATTTGGTCTGGTTAATACCCCTACAATATCGGATTTCATCAAAACCCTAATTCCAACAACATGCATGTCATTCAATCATCATCATCAAACATAAGGCTCTTAGGCCAAATTCATGAAAATACAAAAAACCATTCATGCATGTCTTACTTAAATCATAAATAAGCATGAAACTTAGTATGACAACCATTCATCAAAAGAGTGAGGGTTTATAGTTTGAAGGTTATACCTTTCTTGAGTTTTTTCTCCAATAAAGTTAATACTTGTGTAGTTGGAAACTTAGGTGCTCTTCACAACGACCTTAGCCTAGAGAAGGCTGGATTTTGAGCTAGGATAGAGAAAACATTATGAACATAAGTTCATATCCTATGGCCGTGAAGAAAATCAACATGCAAGAGGTTTCCTTACCTCTTTCTTTGGAACTTTGAGCAATGACACGGTTTGAGGGATAAATGGGGTGTTTGAGATCGGATATTCACGATTCTTTCTCCATGATTTCGTGGCCTTAGCACACAACAAGATGGAGTAAAAATGAGCATAAATTTCAGAGAGAAAAACATTAGGGAAATCGACATGCAAGAGGTGTTCTTACCCTTTTCTTCTTTTTGGAAAAGTTGATTTTTGAGGTGTTCTTCAAGGCTATTCTCTTAGGGTTTCTTAGAGAGAGAGAGATGATGAGAGAGTGTATTTTCTGATCTTAGAATGGAGTGTGGGTCGGATTGTTTTAAGGGGGAGAGAAAAAATGCACTTCCATTCACTATTGAGTATAATCATTCACTCTAAAAGCTTCCTATTGGTTCTAGGTTATCTTGTAAACCACTCCAGCCATCTATTGGATTTCTTTTGCTGATGGGAGGCTTATTGGGGCTGTATTAGAATCTTATCATTGTTGCCAAGCACTCCTATGAGGCCATTAGTTCATTTGGGAGGTGTATAAGACAAGCACATAAGACAAAATGACCTTAAGGCTTCTTTTGATTTCTAAGAGAGACTTTCTTCAAACTTTAGCATAAATTAAGTGTTGGGAGCGTGTATGGACATCAAGGATGAGTTTAGAATGTTGAAAATATGATTATAGGTATAATTGCAACTTTTTGGCAATTTTGGGCCATAGTGCAACTTTTCTAAAAGTTGAGGACCTTGATGAAAATTTTTGTTTGAACGTTCCTATCTTTAATAATTTTTCATGTAGATTCCAAAAATGATATTTTTGGTTTCATCCGGGACTCGGAAATTTTCATTCCGGCCTAGTTGACTTTTTAGTCAACTTTGAAGATACTTTGTTTAAAATTTAAATCATAATTTCCCCTCATGATGAAATGGTTTATATCATACATTTTCTTTCTTTATTCTCGGCGTCGTTTCGTACTTATAGAAACTTATTGATACGTGACATCATTCTTCCAATTTCGGAAGCTTTTATATTAACCCCGCCTTAATGAGTATCTTATGCGGATCCCGAAATGACTAGCGGGAGTGCTAAAGAGCATAGCGGGAGTACTAGCGGCATAACGGTAGTACTAACAAACATAGCGGGAAGTACTAGCGGCATAGCGGTGGTACAAGCAAACATAGCGGGAAGTACTAGCAAACATAGCGGGAGTAACATTACTTGTGTCTTACGGAAATTCTTTTCCGTCCATCAAATTTTTAAATGCATAATGCATAACATATAGACAATCTCACAATAAATATCATCCATAACTTACCATTCAATTATCATCAAAATGTACTTTGTAACCCAAAGATACAATCTAGTATTCCTTAAGGTTCTAGGTGTGAGAAAATCGGGTCATCACATTTAATCAAAGAACCCCTCGTGTAATCAAAGTTTAAAATGTGGTGGCAAAAATACTCAAAGTTGTATTTGATGAGTTGACCACTCCATTCTCGTAACGTCGTTAACTTACCCGTTAACTCTAGCCACGTGTACAAATCTATTTTGTTAAGTGTAATTATTAGAAGTTCAATTAGTTGTATTAAATAGTATTGATTAGGGGTTTAATTCGTTGTTTTGTAGTAAATGAGGCTGATGTGGGCTCGTCCACGTGGCAAAAATTGTTATGTCAGCAACCCACACTTTTCCGCTTGGCCAGAGTTAACGGGTAAGTTAACGGCGTAAGTTAACGGCGTTACGAGAATGGAGTGGTCAACTTCTCAAATACGACTTTGGGTATTTTTGCCACCACTTTTAAACTTTGAGTACACGAAGAGTTCTTTGACCAAAATTTGAATATTTTTGTCAACAAGATAAAAGATTTATCAACAACTTTGTAGTTTTACGTTTCATCAGAAAAAAGTCATTATGTACATTAAAATTTGCTCGAAACAAATATTTTGCATTACACTAATGTCCAGTTTTACATTGTAATTGAAATTTCGTATTTAATTTTTTTTTTACAAAACTTATAACACCAAAGTTGTAGATCTATCTCTTACCTTTCCAACCATAGGTCGTGCATAAAATTTGGACAAAAAATGATTGAGTTATGCGAAAAATACGAAGAGTGTACATATAGAGGATGAGTCACTCGTTGACGGTCAAGTGACGGAAAACACGAAAAAATCTAACGAAATCAAGTTTGGATACATTAGCCGTCGAAAATAAATATTGGGTACATAATTCGCAGCTGGTCAAATATTGAGTACATTAGCCGCAGTTTACTCTTATTTTCGGGTTTGTTCAGCTTTTTGAGAAATGACTTAGGGTTTCTTAGAGAGATGGTTGAAGGGAGAGTTTAAATTTGAGTTGGCCAATATTTATTTCTTCTCTTTTCTTTTCACATATCCGAATGTTTATTAATTCAATTGAATTAATCCAATAATGTGTAAACTTCCTACTCTTTAGGAAATAAGCTGTTTGACAAAGAACAATTCATACTAATTACTAAAAATAACAATGCTCGTATTAAAAGGCGTGTAATAAGCATATTACCTAAATTTAACGTTCAAAATCACCAGAAGAGTTCAATATAAAGCATGAGTTTAGCGTCTCAATTTAGCCAAACAGAACATATATACTATATAGAGCTATGAAGAAGAGAAACGGTGCGCCTACGATGAAGATCGGTAGTTTTGTCGTGCTACTTTTGGCGAGCGAGCTTTGTGAGGGAGCCAAGAAGGAAGTGCGGATCACAAACAGATTGGGGGGAAATCTACTGCTTACTGTTGATTGCAGTGACAACGGGCATGATACGTTGTTCACTGTCCTGGCTGGCAAGACCGTCAGGTACAGTATTTCGGAAAAAACGTTCTTAGTTAGGTGCAAATTCCGTTGGGAAGCAAATGACAACAATTGGTTCGACATCTACAATGCCTCAAACAAAGGCAAAAGTGCCTGCGAGAACTGCGAATGGATTGTCACTAAAGCCGGGCCATGCCATTTCACTGCCGATAAGAGTTCCTTCCAATGCTTCACCTTCAAGAAAACACCGTCTTAATCTTCTTCCCGCCTCCGGGACAAAAAAAAATTATTTTTATATTTCTACAGAAATATTTTTGATTTGGACAACTGCGTATGTAATAAATATAGCAGAAGATCACGCCTGAATTTTCTTTATGTTTTATGCTTTGTCTATTCTTATGACTTGTATTGTATGAAACTTTAGGGTACAATTTAAGAATAAAGATGAAACTTAACCGGATTCTTGCCCATTTTGAGTTCTATGTGGTTCCACCGCTACCGGCATAGATGGCAATTAATTTTTTATTTACTCTTTTCTTTTTCCTTATAAGTTATACCCTAACGTCACAAAATGATTCGGCATCCTCAATGTCAACCAAATGAAACCTGTAGTGTAGCCGCAGAATCCACGCGTGGGATATTAGTCAAACCAATGTTTGTCGAGAAGGAGACTTTTCGACAAAACAGATTGAAAACTTTTGACGTTCTTAGATGAAAACATTAAAAACTTTTTCCGCAGAAAAATGATTGAAAACTTTTGCTGCAAAAAAATAATAATAAAATATTGGATACTTTCGCTTCTATTGACTCTAGTAATCATACATACATATATATATTCTCTTTTAGTCATATTTTGTAATTTCTTAAGCAGCTATGGCTTCAAATTGGGATTCACAAAACCTTCAAATTGGGACCTGCGCATGTACCTAGTTAAGCTCCAACGGAACTTACTCTAAGTTTCTTTTTTTTTTTTTTTTTTTTTTCTCTCAAAAGATAATAAATATTGATCTATTTACACTAATCCATCAAGGATTAACCGAAGCCTTTCAAAAGGATTAGCTACAATATCATGGACGAGGATTATCCTCCATCATGGTTTTAACACAGATCTAATAGAGGATTAACTCCGATATATATTGTGACTACCCTAGCACAGATACCTTAGTTTTATTCTAATAATTTAACGATTATTCTCAACCAACCTATATAAATTGTAGCTATTTTGGTAATTATCATAATGTAATTGAAAGCTCATAAAGAACAAGTCACATTAATCACTTTTAAGGAAGATCAATGCATGAATAATTTGACATAGGGAAACTTGGTTTCTGTTGGGATTTAGAAGAGAGGAAATGATCATAAAGAAGTCTTGGCTATAATAGACAATCAAATGGGACGTAATGAGCACAAGTTCAAAGTTAAGACTAAGAAAAATTGACATGCAAGAGGATTTATCACCTCTTTCTTCTATTGAAAAAGATGATATTTATTTTCGAGTTTCTTCTTCTTGAGAAATGACTTAGGATTTCCCAGAGATAGCACTTAGAAAAAAAAGTTTTAATCATGTTTTTTGACTTTGAAATTTGAGTAGGAAACAGAATACAAATAAAATGTGTTTTCTACTGTATTCTAACTTATTTATTTCGTTCTCCTAACATAATATTATATATATTATTTTAATTTTTACACAAAATTTTAAAACTCTATAATTTTTTCTACGAACCCCGGATGACTCATAATATACACTATTGGAAAGCTTACAACGAAGAGAATCCAATAATAGGTGAGAAACAATAATTTTAACGATTTTTTCTTAAAAAAAATATAATATAATTATAATAAAACATAGCCAAACATAATTTTTTTCTTTTTTAAATACAGTCGAACTTAAAAAAATAACCAAAAAGCATTTAAAATATTCTAAGAACATAATTCTAAATTTATTTTCTAAACTCAATAATATAGTACAAATATTAAAATACAAATAATACAAAAAGCCTAAATTTTGTATCAATTTGAGCAAAAATATACCCTCAAGTTTCAAAAACAACTAAAGGCCGTGTTTGTTTACATTAAGATTAAGACGTCTGAATCTGAATGCATATCTGAATAATAAAATGTGACATCTGAATCTGAATGCCAAATAATTAAGTGTGTTTTTTTAAGATCTGAATGAAGATCTGAATGTAGTTTTATTTTTTAATACCATTTAACTATACAATATTAAATAAAATTTCTTATTTTTATTATAAATTTGTACAATATATATCATAAAATAAATATTTAAGCTAATTTAATAAATATTATGAAATACAATATCTATATAATAATAACTTTTAAACTAATTAAATTTCAATGTTTTTCATAACATCAAATAATATTATATAGAAATTTTAATTAAATTTAAGTATATTTTATTAATATATTAATTAATATAAATCAATTTATGAATAAACTAATTCACTAATTTGATAAAAAAAAATCAATAAATGTATTTGTATAAATGTTCTTACGAATTAATTAATTTGATAATTTAATTAATTATTATTTTAATTTATTAGTTTTATAATTTAGTTTAATTAAAATTCGAATGATTTAATACAAATATGTTCGTTATTTATATTTTATATTATTTTATTTGGTTTTTGTTTTATTTCATTAATAAATTTGCATATTAAAAAAATCAAAACTATATCTTCCCATCTATCATTGTATTCATCTCGTCGCAAGCTTTCCAACGGTATATTATTTACGTAAATCCGATGTTCGGTTAAAGAGTTATGAAATTTTGAAGTTTTAAAGAGGAAAGATAAAAATAAAATAAGAGAGAGAAAATGAGTGGGGACTGTGAGAACCAAAATTGTAGCTCTTATTCAAATTCATTAAGATCTTCAACATGAGAAAAACAAATGCACTTGATGACTTTAAATCTTACTCATTAAGATCCAGATGCTTATTAAGAGCAAACAAACACACCCTAAGGGTTCGAACTCGTTCTTATTAATTAAAAAATCCTAAAACATTCAAGTCCTCTGTTTGAACTCGTTATCCTCTGTTTGAGCTTGTAAGTCGCCATCGACTCTGCCGCGTCACCTCCTTACGTCGCTACTTCGCCTCTCTGCGTGATGACGAGCGCCTTATATCCGTCTTGCTTCTTCTCTTTTTCGACCCAAGTTCCGTCTCTCGAGCCTGTGCCGTGTTTCCGTGTCGTTTGTCCGTGCCGTCTCTCGCCTCTCTACAAGCGTCGACATTCAGGCCATCGACTTCTCGTTGCCACGCTCATAATTACGATAATATTACGACATTCGGCTTTCTTATCGCAGTCTGCTTCGGCAACATCAGCCCCTGCTTGTGGCAATCTACCTGATAGCCTAAAGATGGACCCAACTTCTCAACCAAAGCTGAAAGATGCTTTTTTGCCTCGTCAAAGTAATCAACATCGACATTTCCGAACATAAAGTTGAACAAGCGTTTACTTCCATCGGCCTCTTCATAATTTTCCTCATCTCCATCTTGGGCAGCATAGTCCATGTCGCAGAGAGACGAAAATCTCAGTTGAACTTCACGTTTTTCAGGGTATCATGAACTCCGATGACGACGGAGAATTCCAGCGATGCAAAACCGCAGAGAGAGACATAGAGTTGGAAGTAGGGCTGAAACCAGAACCAGAACCGGGAATCGGGAATTTGACTATTTTTTGTCCCTGTCCCGGAAAAATCGGGACACAGTTTTCTGTCCCGGTTTTGGTTCTGGTTCTGAAAAGTCCTTGTTTTTGTTTTAAATCGGAACCGGGACCGGGACCGGGACACCGATTAAAATCCCGATTTTTTTAGGACCAAAATTCAGGACGAAAACCGGGACAAATCTGCGACAAAATCCAAGATAAAAACATGAAAAAAACCAAATCCAAAATGCAAATTACCAATCCGAGTAAATCCAAAATGTAAAATACCAAATACGAGTACAAAGGCAAAATACAAAATAAACAAATGCTAGATCCGAGTTCACGTCGTGAACTTCACAATGCCAAATCCAAATCTCGGTGCAAAAAACCGAGTCTAAAATGCTAAATAGTAAATACCGAATACAAACAAATTATTTTTTAATAACAAAACGACATATAAGAAATGACATTTTAAATAAAATACCGAGTAATGGCTGAAAAATAAATGACATGTTAAAATAATGGGCTGGAAAAAAAATAATGGATTAAAACCCTAATAGTAAACGACTTATAAGAAATGACATGCTAAAAAAACAACAAACTTGTAACAAAACGACATAAAACCGGAACCGGGACAAGAAAACCGGGAATTTCAGATTTTGAATTGGTTTTGGTTTTGGTTTTTCAAACCGGAACCGGGACGTCCCTTTTTAGGTTATAGTAAAAAGAAAAAACTAATTTTTTGCCAAAAACGGTACGGTGCCGGGACCAGAACCGGGACAAAACCGGGAACCAAGTACAAAATTTACACCCTAGTTGGAAGAGTGCGAGTAAGGGGTAATTATAGGTTTTTTAAAATTAATTTTATCAAAGGGTATAAAATATAAATTAAAGTTATCTAAAAAAATAAAAACTAAAGTAGACTTTGAGGGTATAATTTAGTTGTTTTTGAAACTTGAGGGTATATTTTTGTTAAAACTCAAAATTGAGGGTATAAAAAAAGTAAATTTCCCTTATTACTTTATAAGAAAGTTATTAGACTATGTTCATCAAAACGACAATATCTTACCTTGAAATTGTATTGAATTTAGTTGGATCAATTATTGTTGCCGTTCACAAAGCTTTATATGTTTAGTATCACCGTGATTTTTTTCGTGATCTAATAATTACAGTTTCAAATAAACGTGTCTTAATTAAGGACGATAATGCTTGGTGATTGATGTCTTTATTGAGTTGTAGGGGGCAACAATTTTTTCTTTTCTTTTTCTACCGTTCCCTTTTCAAATTAATTACCTTTTTTTATTATTAAAAATTGAATAATATAAATACTAACACATCAAAAATTATTCTCGAGACGACGATATAGGGAGTTAACCTCGATCTTTCGAATCGATCATCTACAATATCGAAGATTATCCTTAATCTTTCAAGATTGAAACTGATCAAAATCAAGATTAACCCGATATATGTTGTGACAAGCTCCGATCTAGCACCAAGTTTCACCAATTTGTTCACATTTTCTCCACCTTTTATCACTTTATTACCGAACTTGCCATGCATGTTACCCCGTTAGTATTACTGTTATACACATTTTTCGTTGGTTTTTGTATATGATTTTAAACTCCGACAATATTTCAACAAACCTAAATTAGCTCAATAGCTCACGTCTTTACGGTTTGTTCTCGGTTTCGTTATGTTCTTCTTTTTGCGGTCAATTTAATTATATATATATATATTAAAAAAAAAAGGAATGGACAACTTCAGAGAACCCCGTAGATCCTCATTAAATCTCTGTGAAAAGACAAGAAGATAATCCTTTGCTGAATCCATCGGAGATGACTGCAGAGAAGAAACTTTCAAGAAAAGCTCGTTCTTCGTTGCTCATTAATTTGTCGCACAGAGAGCATAAAGCTAAACAATATGACTCGGAACATATCTGAAAAATTGGGACAGTGATTGTTTGTGACCTTGCAAAATCGATAGCCAAATCTCCATGTATCAAGACCCAAGTTGGAATTTAGACCAGAGATCATTGTGTGACGATCCTTGACTTTTTGAACAAG
Source organism: Parietaria judaica (assembly GCA_954871525.1). Taxonomy (NCBI): domain Eukaryota; kingdom Viridiplantae; phylum Streptophyta; class Magnoliopsida; order Rosales; family Urticaceae; genus Parietaria; species Parietaria judaica. The sequence continues at coordinate 21,086,276 of OX940860.1, read as the reverse complement.
TTATCTATAGATACGTTTTCTCTGCTCAAACACACCATGTGATCTGAATACGATGGATCGTGGAAATTTGCTGCTGAAATTATGTCAATTAGTATATATGTGCTATGATCTTGGTTTTAATTGCTAAGATTGTGGGCATTTATTTATTAAATTATTTACTGCTATAATAATATAACATGTTATTTTAAGCAACATAGTTAATTTTTATTGGCTATATAATTTATACTTGAAGTATTAATCGATCCAAAAAAAAAAACACGAACCGTTCTGTCTCAGCTTAGTAGAGTTAGAGATTTAACTTCTATGAAAAAAAAAAAAATGAGAATATGGATTTGAAAAGATTAATTATTATTGCGGTTAATATTTTATTTTCTTCTATATAATCTATAATGATCGAATATTCTGGTTGTAGAGCATTTTAAAGCTATCCCTTTAAGGAACATAGTTTAATTTAGAATAAGACAAAATAATTACGGGAATCTAATCATTTTCTTAATAAAAAGAAAACGACCGTGGCTTATAAATTTATTTAATAATTGATGGTACCTACCGAGTTGATACTAATAATTGAAAACTATATTAAAAAAACGAGAAATATTTAAAAATAATGATGCATGTAAAAAATATGCGATAAAATTATACTGAGTGGAGAATATATAAAGCAGATTTTTATGGTATCATAAAATTCATTACAAAAAAAAAAAAAAAAAAGAGTTACAAAACAAACAAATAATTCAATTATTGAGAAATACTATTCAAATTAGGAAAGAAAATATTATATTTGAATGATATACCAAATATGCCCATTCGTTTTCCTAATGAATTCTGCTTGTTTCTTAACATGTTCAGCAATAGCATTTAGAATTAAATATCGTTTAGATTACCGGTAAATGTAATACTTTGGATTAGCCTCTTTTGGGAGTTTTTCAGGCAAAAACAGTCTTCGTTTGATGTTCAAAGTAATTTCATATTGTTATAACTTTTCAGTATGATTATTAATTATTAGGAAAATAATTTGAAAAGTAGTAACCACAATATCATAATTCCAAGCATGATTTCAGGAGCTTGTTAACACATTGATCAGTTCGTTTGTGCTATTTTCAAATTTACAGGAGATAATATTGTGATTCCGAATTTGACCCGCATCAAGGAATTTAGCTTGATATCGCCATGTATATTATAATGACATTACTACAAAAACGGGACTGCAGTACGGTGCGAGCCAATGTCATGCAAGTTTGTCGAAGAACGAATGTTATCATTGCGAAAAGCTTAGTAGTTCAAGTAACTTCGTGCGAGTTTGGAGCTGGCTCGTCTCCGGCGCGTCCTTTTGGCCTTAAGGAGTTTATTATAATTTGATTTTCATCTGCATCTTCATAGTTTATCATTGAAAACAGCAATGAATTAGGAAGTCATTGGGGGCTTTTTAAATAAAGAATGACGAGCCGCACGCTAGTTTAGATTATGGTCATCACAACGAACAACATCGTACCTTAAAATTGTATAAGATTTAGTTGGATCAATTAATGTTGCCGTTCAAAAATCATTTTATGATTAGTGCGATATCATCATTTTTTTTTTTACAATAGTCGAGCTTACTAGTCTAGTGACCTCGTCTCAAATTTATTAATAAACACTCCACTTATGACGGAAGAAAACTCTGGTAAGACAAAGATACAAAGGATTTAACAAATTAATTATAAACTTAACAAATGATTCATGTATCCATTTTGTCCAACTGAATAAACCTTTTATCATTAGAAATGTGATTGGAATACCTAAACAAGTTATCTCTTCCTTCCGACCCAAACGAGCCAAAGCATCTGCAACTTCATCTCTATCTCTATAAAAATGATATATAGTCTGAAATATCTAGATGTTGAGTGAGTTCTTCCCAAAACTCTCAAAGATACCACAAATCGCATTTGCGAGATTGAGCCATATCCAACAATAAATATAGTTGCATTCGTTATTATTGTTCCACGGTGAGCTCCACCAGCCACGTCATCACTCCGGGGAGGAAGAGTTCGAATACTCTTCCCAGAACTGAAACACAAAGAGGATAGCAGAATTAGATTTGGGGGGAAATCAGTTAACCGAGCCTATAATCACTAGCCTATCTCCTAAGCTATCAGACCAAGGTGATTGGCTGGGGGGATAACTGAATCGGGGTTACCTGCAGTCAAAAACCCTAGAGACAGTTTCTACAATACATCCAGAGAGATTTCGCATGGGTTCGCGAAGCCCTAAGAAGCTAACCCTAAATCTCTAAAGGTTTCTCAGAAACCCAGACTAGAAAAAAAGAAAAGAAGCAAGAAGAAGAGCTAATCAGAGACCTTACCTGAGGTGGAGGAGTTCGTGGAGTCTCAGGGCGCGTCCAACAATCTGACAATCCGACGTTAAAGACACTTTGTAAGAAGATTGCTGGAACATTTCGTGTAAAGCGGCCCTTTGCTCGTTATAAAATTTGATTATGGTCTCGTGGTTTATATAATACGAGATTTCCCTCCTATAGTTTATCGGCGCCACCTTCATCATCATTTCGTTAAAACCTTCTCCCTCGGGCGCCGATATAGGCAAACCATCGCGTATAGTCCACTGAGCAATAATCATTCTATATACATTATCGGGTAAGCGACTTACCTCCTCCGCCCTCTTTTTTTTTTTGCATGTCGTGGCGTGTTTTTCTAGGCGGGTGTTGCCGTTGTTCTAGTCGGCTTCCTCCTCCTCGCCTAAGTCAACGCCTTGATCATAGTTCGGGTCCTCCGCATCATCGTCCTCCTCCTCATCATCACCGCCATCGGGGTCGTTGGATTGATTCCTCGACCTCGTTTCCTAAAAAAAACAATGGAATATTACAAGGGTTAAATTTTAATATTAATCATATTAATTTAATTAAATTTCATATAATTAATTACAAAAGTTAACAAAATTAAAAATGGTATTTTTTATGTGTTGAAATAATTATCAAGCTCTTTTAGACAGAACTCCCCGAGGTTCCAAGGCCAGATCGACTGGAAAAGATGCTATGATCTCACTTTAGGCCCAAGCTTTTCTAGACGGAACTCCCCGAGGTTCCCAGGCTAGCTTGGAGGAGATTGCAAAACAAACCTTATTTAAAAACCAATCTTTCTAAGACATCATAATCCTTAAAAACTTTATAATTATCACCACACATAAAAATTACCTTTTCTATTTTTTTAACTTATTTAATTAACTATTTAAAATTTAACTAAACTAATATGACTATTTATTTAACTAATAATTAAGTAAGTAACTTAACTAACTATGACTATGTTTAAGTAAGTAACTAACTAACTATGACTATGTTTATTTATTTAATTCATTATCCAACAATTTAAAATTTATTATCTAACAATTTTAAATGTAATAAAACTATAATTTAATTAATTAACTACTTAAATTAAACTCGACTTACCTCGACGTCGGGGGAAACATAATGTTGTTGACGATGTTGTTGGACTTGGTGTTGTTGCTCGTGATGACGGACTTGTGCTAGGTATTGTTGTTCGTTGCTAAGGCTTTGCCAATCCGGAATATTTGTACCTTGATAATTAAGTAAGTTCGTAAAACCACCGCCGTGACCTTGAGAAAATAATAATTGTTTATTCGGCCCGACACCACCGGTACCATATTGACCATGAACCGGTAACGGTTGGCTAGAAGCACCGGGAACATTGTGTTGATTCATAACTCCGACATTATAATTATGTTGACTAAACGTTGTCCCGCTATTAATCGACCGCCGCGACGGAATAGTAGCCCGTCCTTTTCCTCGGACTTCGGGACGTCCTCAAGAACGGTTGTTGCCACTTGACATATTAACGACAAATTAAACTAATAATAACGGTAAAATAAACTAAATTAAACTAAATAATAATGATAATAATAACAGAAATATAAACTAACTTAAACTAATAACTAATAAAAACTATAACTAATAACAACTAAAATACCTAAACTATATATTAAACTAGTATTTGAGAGTATTTATATAATTATACAGTAGCTAAACTATAGCCTAATTTCGGAACTTTGAGAGCTTGAGAGAGTTTGAGAGAGTTGGAGATAAAGAGAAGAAGATGTGTGAAAAAAATAGGGGTGGAATGGCGTATTTATAGGGAAAAATGTGTAGGAATTCGAGTAAAGTGGGGTATTAATGCTCCAACGGATCTATTTGGGGACTTCGAGGCAAATATTACCATTGCCCTCCAACGACTCAATTTTTTGACGCGTGTCAGGTACTTTTGCCGCAGCCCCAACGGCTCCTTAATCTCAGCCGTTGATCTCGCTCATCCAACGGCTGAGCTTTATTCAATTTTTTTTTTTTTTTTTAAAAAAACAGAACCGGACCTATCCGGATCCGTGTTTTTCCGGATTCGGATTGGTCCGGATCTGTGTTTTTCCGGACCCGGATATATCCGGGTCCGGATTATTTTTAATAAAAAAAATGGGTTCCGGGTATTTACCCGGCTACGCCATTTTGAGGATTGGCGCAAGCCAATGTCGCGCAAACTTGTCCAAAAATGATTTTTTCCGAAGGCAAAACTGATAGTACAAGTTGCTTTGTGCGAGCTGGACGAGTTTATGGCTAGCTAGCCTGTCGGAAAAAATATATATATACTATTCGGGGCAGTGACGGAGGGAGGGGGGACCCACCATGGGGCCCTTCCCTCCCTCATATCTTGAGGTTAATTTTTTTGTTTTGTTTTTTATTTTGCTTCGCCGTCTCGGAACGCATGTGTAGTTTTTTGTTTCTCCATCTCAGACTCTTAGTTATTCGTCTCGACGACCGATTTTTATATTAATTTCTCGTTCCCCGTCTCAGAACACATTCATAGTGGTTCTTTATCTTTCTGTCTTGGACCCTTAGAATGGCCAAATTTGTCGGATTTTTGTTTTGCATAACCATACCAAATTTTTGTTAAATTCGTCGGATTACTATTTTGCGCGTCATGCTGACAATCTGACTGTGCAAGTTTCAATTCTTCTTAATTATGAAATTCTTCTCTCTTATTCATTTGTTGGTTATCGCGGCCACTGATAGTTTATTATTTCAATTTTTTATCATAAAGATTTTTTAATGTGTTATTATTGTGATTTTGATTATTCGTCGGTGCCCCTTCTATATTGAAAGGCTCTCCTAGCCCCTAGATTGGTCTTTTGGCCTTGAGTCCTCAAGCATATCGTTGATTAATTTGATTCTAGATTTCATGCTTATGTCATTTTATCGGCCATGAAAAATAAAAAAAAAATAAAAAATTGACATAACTTAAAATTGTGTTAGATTAATATCATCATCACAGCGAACAACATCCTCGTTATTACTTATTATATATTAGCTACTAGCTAGGATCACTTGTTGTTGCCGTTTGCAAATCTCCTTATGATTGTGTTGATATCATGATTTTTGTCGTGATCTAATCATTACATATAAATATGCATGGTGATGTCTTTATTTAAGTACTTATATTAATTCAGATTAATTCAGTAGGGGGGGCAACTAAAAACGAAAATAGACCGAAAATGTGTCTTATTTATTGATTTCAAGTATTTTTATTGTTAATTTTTATTATAAACCTTTATTGTTTTAATTAATTAAAATTTGATTATTATTTTTATCGCGATTTTCTTTTTCATGCCAAATTCCCATAGTCCGTGAAATTGTATCCTTCTAAAATTTCTTCGATGAGTTTTTTTTTTTTTTAACTAATTTCTTCGATGAGTTAACAGCACGATGTTTGTGCCGAGTCCTCCGCAATTGTAAGCAATTTATAAATATTTTTCTTTGCCTAAAATCGTATGCGAAAACTCGGATTTTATTTAAGAGCAAAAATACGAACCTCCTATAGCTTGACCATGGACTGCGAAACTATTCAAAAGCCTCAGGTTTCGTTTCTTTCTCGTCTTTTCTAACTCTTTTTGCAAAATATGGGTAGAGTTTGAATCACATGAGTTATGAAAGAACAGTTTCATTAAACAAATAAATAGAGGTTTTGATGTATACTCATATTAATTAGCTTTGTCGACATCCAAATTGAAATTACAAACTAAAGAAACAAATACTTGTACAATCTTTGTTTCCCTGAATTAAAACGAGAAATATCCCTAAAAATAAATCAAAGGGGCAAAAAATAAAGCTAAAACAGGAAATAAATAACCAAGAATACGTGAGCAAATAATAAAAAATAAATCCTAAAAATTGCCAAAATAGAGCCTGTGAATCCTAAGAATAAAGTCAGCTAAGCGCAAACAGCCCTCAAATCCAATTTACGGGTCTACCGGGGGCGATTTCTTAAAATTGGTATCGATTGTGGCAATGCGATTTTATGGGTAAACCACAAAATTGATAGGCATAACGATAGAATTTTTCGTAATAATAAAAAATAAACAAATCATATATTTTAGGGAAAAAAAATCATTTTTCTTTTTAAGAAAGAATTTTGGAAGAGTTTTAGAGGGATTATAGCGTTTAATGAAAAACGATAAAAATAAAATAAAATTATAAGATTTTCATTTACCTGCACCTATGGGGTTTTCATTTGTCCAATTTTATGGGTATTATCCTTTTTTTCCCCACTCATGCCCATAAAGGGTTACCATGGGTATACCGGGAGTTTTAAGAACTTGTCCAACACCTATAAAGTTGGTGAAGGCCTAAACAATGAAATTTGGCTAAAATCCTAATTACAAAGCGATGAATCCTCTTTGTCGGGCCGTTTCTATTCACAAAATGCTATTGTTTTGGTGCTTTTTTTTCATCTTTATTTAGACTGCAATATATGTTTCCGACATTTTATTTTAGTACAATGTACTCTTTGAATCCCATGGTATAGACTATAGAGCAGTGAGTGAGAGTAGTAAAAACAAAACAAAAACACAAAAACAAAAACAAAAACAATTATGCACCTAAAATAAGTTCAAATAATAAAGTGAACCTATAAGTGAAATATATAAAGGAGTGGGCGTGTAATTAATTACCTTCAATGTAAACTTCCCTACAACATTGCAGGCAATCGAACCGATCATGTCTGCTCAAGCCTCCTAACAAATACAGACGCTTCACTTCGATTCTCAAGTCACTGCTACACTACAACAAAGGCACTAGATGACCCCATGAAATGGCGGATCGACCCGAAGAGGCTCTTCGAGGCGCCGAAATGCCTGATTCTGTACACGCCAGGAGTTGCAGTCTTCGGGATTCTCCACTCTATGGTCGCCTGACTCTGGGTGCTTAGTCTCGAGGGTCGTGCCCACTTGAACCGCAGGCAGAAATCGTCGTCGTCGTAGGCAGAGACCCAGTCGTCTTTTCCATGAAGAATCTCCACGAGGGCAAATGTTCCTTCGGTCATGAGGTCGTTGCGCGGGCAAGCAGTCCAGAAGACGGCCGACACCATTTCACCTCTCTTGCAGGTGGAGTTCCGGGGAATGTCGGTGGCGATGTCGCCAAATTTGATGCCTCGGGGAGTCCCGTCCATCACGACAGGCGTGAGCAGGCCTATCTGCTTGTTTAAGAGATCTGGCGGCTGCGGGCCGGGCTTGACGGATTGGCCGGTGACGAGAGCTTCGGCGAGCTTTTTGAACTCCTGGATGTAGCCGCTTAGGGTGTGTGGACCGTACAAAGTAGAAGCGCCCTGAGAAACATTCTGATATGATTAAACAGGTTGGAATCGTTAAGTGAGTATATCTTTGCGCGCGCGTAAGGATTTCCGCAACTATTTTTCCGCCTTCTACGATCTTAAGCTTGACATGGTATGGGAAAAAGGGAGAGGTTTCAAATTCTTTTTTATACCTCAAGTGTCTTTGAAATTTTTCGTGTAAAATACTTCGATATCTTTGAGTTTCCAGTATTGTGTTGGGTTTTCTAATTATATGAACACACATTTCCCATTATTCGGATAGGGAAGTTTAGAATTATAGAATTATGATACGGATTCCCGGTTCCGCTTCACGTGTCAATGCCGAGCTAAAGGCAGAGTAATATCTTCAAGTGGCTAGGAATAAGAAGTTGCGGGAGAATTTATTTATCGCTTTAATCGAGTCCAATAAAACCGTGTTGCATTTGTCGTTTGTTTTAGAAACTTTCCGAATTTGTTAATTTCCCGATTAAGGGGTTTCTCGTACTGTTGAGCCTATATATAGGCCAAGTTAATTAATAAAAATTAACTTCCAACAATAACATTGGAATTGACAAACATATTTTAGTTGGTATTGAGGTGCTATAATGCACAAATTTCAACCAGTACAAATATGGTGAAACCGGTGTTTCAGTTTTTTTGGAAGAAAAAACCAAAAACCCCCAAAAGAAATCTAAATAATTCTTAATTATTTTCCAAGTATTAAAACATGTATTTTTTTTTTTTATTATTATTTTTTGAGTTTCTGCTATTATATCAGTTACAATGGTAAAACTCTCGCCCCGGTGGAGAAATACTGGTCGAGGGAAATGTGAAGCCAAGGCCAGCGCAAGCGCAAATTTTTTTAATTTTTAGTATTGAGTTTTTTAAACCACGCTTTTTCATGGTATTATTAGTAGGACACTACTCCATAAGGACTTACCTCATATCTCTGCACCTCATACTCTTCGTAAGTAGTGACATACTGTGAGTACGTGTTTGTCAGCCCAGCTATTACAACGTGAAGATTCTCTCCGTTACTGGAAAGGACTGTCTTCACCGCATCGCGAAGACGCCTGCCGGCCATTGTCGTGAATTCTGATGGTAAATTAAAAAAAAAATGGCCATGAGAAAATAAATATCAACCAAAAAGAAACAAGTTTTGCATTTTATAGCAAGTTACTACCTCCCGGGACACTGAGAATCGCGAGCTGCCCTATCCGGAGAATCTGGATTGGAAGTATTGAAGGCTACAGAAATTACGAACGAAAGGAGTTTAGGTTTTCGTTTCTGATAGATTTGATAAGAAACTTAAGGAGTATTATCGAGTTAAAGCATCAAAACCTCGTGCACAGTAATAAGATTAGAGATCCTGAAAGTGTACTTAATTGGTGACTTAGTTATAATCCTCTGGTGTCAGATTTTGAAAATTAATTTGCAGGTTCTTAAGCATCTAGGCTTAATATTTCATTGGTGACAAGTCCCGAACGAAAATCGGGATTCAACAAGGTGATGAATCCCAGAAACTTTATCCCAAATCAACTAAAAAGCCACTGGTCCTCCCAGAGCAAGGAAGAAACTCTCCTATGATGTCTTGATGAATCAAAATCGAAGAAAGCAACATGAGAAACCACACGGCTGCCCAAATTAGACTTATTCCTAAATGACAAAAATACCCTTAGTGACAATAACAGATAAAAGACAATAAATGACATAGAATAAAACGCTAATTCCCGTCTATTCCCTTTCCTTTGCGCGTATATTAAGTGCTTCTCACATAGCTATAATCCTTTGTCGATTTTGAAAACCTCTTTTTGTAATTTCTTAAGCGACTACGACTTTCTATACAGCTACATGCTTATGCAACCTATAATTCAGATGAACATAGAGAACCAATCAGGCATTGGCTGAATAAACTACTAGAGAATCCCAGGAAAGATAAGAGAATGAAGTGATATAAAGTAACGAACAAATTATTATCTTGTATATGATTGGAATTTGGACTTAACAACTTTGGGTTTGAAATGCTCGTCACTTTTGTTAGTAGCGTAAATATAATACAATAGCGAGAAAAGTATCAATGTCAAGCAATAAATGTTATGGATCCCGAACCCAAACAAAAACAAACGGAAAATTATAGGCCAACAGAAATCTACAAAAGGTAATTCCCATATACTGTACTCAATCAACCAAAAAGACTGTCTACAAAATGCTTCCCCTTCAGGGACCTCCATATAAACAAAACGATATAAAAACATTTGGAGGAGTGTGCCTTATATAGCCTAAGAAACCCTAAAAAGCCCCTCAACATAAAATTACTAAAATACCCCTGATATATGAAACCGCCTGAAACAATATAATTAAATGTATATAATTAAGGGTCAAACAGAACGGTTTAATCAAGCATCCTAAGCATTTCTTTTTAAGTTCAACACCACATATCCAAAAAATCTATATATATCTATACTGTATGCACATATACATATATAAACATACCGCCCAATCGTATGGTTTATCCATTTCACCAGTATCAAGCAAGATTGGCTTTGGGCGTTGGCAATCAACTTGTTTCTGATCTGGCGTTTTGAGAAGATTGCGGACCAATTTCCAAAATGGATTTCCCTGTTATGACAGCATAATAGATAATTCCATCAGAAACAAGATAAAACTCAGGAGCTTGAATACCATGAAAACACATGACCTGTAAAAGTCAAACCTTTTAACCTACCTTATCGTCGCCTTGCTTGAAGTCGAAAGCGCCAGGCCCATCAGTTGTGCCGGCGGCAAATCCGAAGCCCATTGAAGCCGGACAGGTTTTTGCTACCTCGTAACCTCCTTCCTTGTTTTGGATCTTCACTTCCAGCTTGGAGAAGTCGATATAAGCGTGCCGGAAGTCAATTTTTCCCTTTAGCATTTCCGTCGCTTTGTTGAAAAGATCCATGGCTTTTTTATATTGCCGCTCTCCAATAATACGAGTGCTCTCGAATTCATCAGGGTAACTAGCAGTTTTAAATTTGATGTAATTTAGTGCCAAACAAATAAAGCATGCATGCTATATTATATAGAAAGGCTAAAGCACCAGAATACCAAAGAGCTCGATACTTGTTTATAACTTATAAATGGAAAATAATTATAGACAAAACAAGATTTCAATTTCCTAACAAAATGTAGAGGACAATGTTTTTCGCTTCATGATAGCTTTTCAAATGTATTTTACGAATTTTCATTTCATGCCATTGCGCCATCGAGTTCGTGTCAGCGCTTGACGCGATATCAACTCTCAATGCAGCGTTCAATGAATTATGAACAAAACTTCTTTCAAATTTTCTTTGATTTCAAACACAAGTAAAAAAAAAATCGTTTTCTCTTAATTCCAGATTTTATTTTCCTAAATAAATATCATTTCCAACCATAGGCTCGGAGAACAAATTACCCGGGTCCTCTGCCATAGCACAACTCGTTCTTCCCACCACAGGTACTGTGGTTAAACTCACAAGGTAAGCCAGTATCTATACAGAAAGCTCCAAGAACATTTGGGCTAACATCACCACAATTTGACTGGCAAAAGGCAGACACGAACGCAGGCTTGTTAGCTTGCCTCAGAGCATTTCTGACACGCCTTGCTACACTCAGAGTCCGGGTAACAGGTTTACCCGGAGCAGACTGAAACGATGCAGCAATTTCCAGTAACTCGTGGTCTGCATCACAGAATCTTAAAACAATATATTAACGGTTAACTGAAGCTGATTGAACTCATAGAGGTTGTTCTGAACAAGAGATCTCCCTATTTTTTGCCCGTCAGTCTTATAAATTTTGTTTAGATTGAATGAAATAGTTTCTTGTTAGAGCACATATTTAGATTGTTCTTGCCTGCTTACTTTCCGTAAATCCCAAGGATCCAAGTACTTCTCCGCCATAAGCAATGATTTTATTGATAAACTTGAGACAGGATCACAAGCATATTGATAGTCTGTTCTAAAAGGAATGGAAAAGAAAGAAAAACTCACGATTATCAGGATAGTTTGAAATTATGTCTGATATTCTTCGAGGAATGCCTTCGGGTCTAGATTCATCGGCAAGTATGCTTCTGACACCACTCGTCTCGAACCAGTCTTCCATGAAACGCGCTGCAGCGCCCTTGTTATCCCCGCTAATCAGTCCATTTGTACGACTCATAGAAGTTCCGTGAGTGGCAAACCAGTTGAAGCTACCAACTGGGCCCCACTGATCATCAACAAACTTCAAAAGAGTCATCTCTTTGTCAACATCGTACTTGTATTTACTGCGCTCTGATGCTGGGTTATTCAGATAGCCACTAGGGCTGCGATTCACACCAGCATCTAGGACCTCTCCTATTAATTAAGACAAACCAAAATCGTAGAAGAATTAGCCATTAATTTTCTTCAAAAGTGAACGAGCGTCAAATTATGACCCCTTTTTTTCCGCACCTTTGTTAACAAAAACCGATCCTGGACTGAGATTTTCATGAGCTTGTATGATGCACTTCTCGATTCCATCAACTAGGACATCAAATGACTCCCGCACGAATCCAAGAGATGTCACGATGTATACGACGTACTGGAGATACCCTCCAGGGCCGGCATGAGTGTGAATCCCGCTGATTGCGACGTTCTTTTCAGTGTATAGATCCCCGTACCTTCACAAGAAGTCATAGATATATTGATACGGATTCACGGAGGAAGAAATGAACATACAAATGGTACTCATAGCATTCAATACCTCACTTTCAACCTCTCCAGAACTTTGATCGTCACGATTTGAGAAGCCATACACGCGTCGAGATTCACGAACACGACTCTTTTCCCCTGAGGCTCTGCGACGATGAAGCTGCGCGCTCGGAGCCTGAAGTGAATGCCAGACGCTACCTGCTCCGTGTTAGCGTATCCCATCATGTTCACATCCGCCGCCGGTCCGGTGATGTCGTAGCTGCCGACGCCGATCAAGTAGTCTGAATCCGACAAGACCACTCTATCGCAATTTAGCGACAGGAATAGCGTGGCCCAGAATCCAAACACGAGGCGTGCCCTCAAACTGTCGAAACTGCTTTGGGGAAACAACTCCATTGTACGGAACTACCAAAGATTCAACGTTTCACAGCATAGTAGATTTTTCAATTTTTCTGTAAATTGAGAGAACCAAACACCAAATCAACTCCCTAGTACAATGCATAATGGATTTCTCGCACAACGTTTGAAATCATAGACGTAAGAAATTGCGTGGGTAATCTATACACGCATATAATATTAACGATACACTACACGTATAATCTACAACGATTTTCAGAGAAACCAGTGAAACTGTACTAATCAAGAGCTACAAATTCCCAAATCGCTGAAAGAAGAAAAAATACCCATTAAATTCACAGTAATTGTACCTTTGAGCGTGAGGAAGCTGAAGCTCCGATCTCTGCTTGCAAGAATGATCTACGCCATTGATGATGGAGAGAGAGAAGAAACAGTGAGATGAAGAGAGAGAAGAGAGCAACTACACTTCAAAAATGGAGTCGGAGAAAGAGAATGGAGCAATATACTGGTAGTTGTGACTTGTGAGGAAAGCATAGAGCCATAGACACACTGTTCTTTGATTTTATTGATTTTTTTTATATAATATTATATGTTGAAATTGAATTATATATTGGACGTGGGCCATTGTGCAAAAATAAAAATATTATACATGGGCCATTCAGTATTTCAGCTGCCAATGCGTGGGGTTAAACCTCGGTAAATTGAATTTGGATCCTTTCGAGACAAAACATAATATTTATTTACATCGAAGTCCTATTCTTACTTTTTTTTTTCTTTTATCAAGATATAAGAGGAATCTTATTTTGTATGTTCACTGTTATTTTATATGCGTCATATTTTATATTTTATTTATCGTAATAAAATTTTGAAAAATAGAAAATAGTTATCGCATAAAAAATTTAGAACTTACAGCCATATTAAATTTTAAATTTTTATCACGATAAAAAGTAAAATTAAAATTTATGGCAATTTTTTATCTTTTCTAAAAGATTTTATTAAGATTTAAATGTAATAAAAAAAAAGATTTTTGTATGATACTTTTGCCGCAAATAAGAATAAGATATCGATGTAAATAAATTGTCCACCGTCTAGCTAAGGTACGTGTCGCCATCCCCCAAATATCCATCTACCATTATTTTTGTGCTTCATATAAATTGTCACATTACGTTGAAACTTGATAAACACAAATAGATAATAGCTAACAATAATAGGAAACTTCGTGTCACTTGTGTACATCCCAAATTTGTTGTTGATTTCACTTTAAGCCTACTCATTCGATTGGGCCAAACATAAACAGATAATAGTCCCTTGATTTCTAAAATTGTCCGTTGTTTAATTTTGTAGATTATTCTCTTCTCAAAGTATATCAATTGCTCTTATATTTTATATCTTACTTTTTTAGTTCATGACTTTATTATTTTTCTTTGTCTCCATAGTCTATTTATGTATTTTTGTACTTATTAACGGAAATAGAAAATTATGAGTTATATAGAGATAAAATTATAAAAACAGCGAATAAGACAAAAAAAGAAAGAAATATTTTTAATAAGATACATGTTAACTCAAGCAAAAAAAAAAAAAAAAGTTTAAATTCATAAAATGGAGACATAGAAAATGGAAAATACAAAGCCCATGAGTGATATATTATTTTACAAAAGAAATGACTACATACGAACAAAAATTATCATAAAAACTCAAAGATACTTGCAACAAGAAAAACCAAAAAAATTCAAACGATAATTTAAAATGACACGTTTCATTCACCTTTTTTTTTTTCGCGAAAAATCAGCTGAGCATTGTGCCAAAATTGCTAAGCTCACTAGGAAGCATCGTTGAAACTCTCATGGGTCCGTCCATCAGTGTCCTCATCACATCAACAACCATTTATATAATATAATATAATATATCCTATTGAAATTAGAGAGTGTAATATACAGTTTTGTTTTGCTTAGTTAGTTGACATGTGTTAATGTTTTGGTTCTCCAATAGATAAAAGGCGGAATGTGATGGGGAAGAAGAAGTATCTTAATTTGTTTTTATAGTCATCACGAATATTTTTCTAATAAATAGGAGTTAAACGACTTTGGCGTTACGTTGATTCAAACAAGATCATGATTATATTTTTATTTTTTTGAAAATCCTTAGAAAAATAAGAAATATTATGCAAGTATGAAGTTTATTAGTAGAGGAGTATATTAATACATATATAATTAAATCCTTTTAAAATAAAATAAAATATATACTTAGTGCAGTAATAAATCGTCAAATGTTAACAGTTGAAGCCTAAGTTTTATTTATTTATTATTTAATAATCCATTACACAATTTCTACAACAGTGTACTATAACAAATGAGTCAATACATGTGTATAATAACTTAACTACTGTATAACTCTTGCAATATTGTACTACCACTGTATAGTTCTTGCATGTTCATTTGCTTTGATGCACATTGCGAGCATCATTGTTGCCGATATAAGCAATCATTTGGATAAGATCTTTTTGGCGTGGACATGTGCAGATTCGACGAATTCAATGGAAACTTAAAGGTTCAAATTCAAGGTTTGAATCTTTGCCTTCGATTTGATATTTTATTGAATTGATTCTCCGATAACGTTAAGTGCCTTGGACTCGTATGCTCTTGGTATTTTAATTGTATTGACTTCAAAAAAAAATTATTGTACAAAGAGATCACAAGCAAGTGAAGATATTTTTGAAGTCCTCGATTGATGGAGAGACGCGCGACATAATTACAAGGAAACGCTATCAGTCCTTCTCACCAGCCCACATATTCTGGGTAATATATTTCATTCGGAGGTTCTTTGATAGAAGGTGCCATAGTGGAATGTTTAGTCGTGCCCTGTAAATCAAACGAGCTCTATGATGTTGTTCGGCTTCATTTGACGGGACCAACGAAGGGATAAACTTACGGTATCAACATTTTCCTCCCTATTGACGAGCAGGATAGATTAAAGAGCATCCACCCCCATTTCATGTGGGCTCTTGAAGACCTTGAACATTTTGAAAGTAAACTACTAAACTTTTACCAGTCGTCATTCCACAGGTGAGCTTCTCTTCCACACGGGATGTTATGGAGGCCGCAAAAGAAGCTTGGCACACCTATCATAAATTCAGTCCTCATTTGGTCAAAAGAGTCAATTGTGACCATATGCCGAAAATGAAAAGGAAAAAGAAAGGCGTTATTTCAGTTTTTGATTGCTCAATTTTGCATTGTAGCATTGAGATTGGTGAAGCAACTTCCAATGCGAAGACTAAGCTGAAGCGAAAGGAAGTAATAATAAAATCGTGTGTGGCACCTTAGCAGACCCCAAGTGTCCAACAATAAATGTTGCAAGTCAAATTTCATGAAGTGTCATGGTCAACGTAACATAATGTAGCTTGGGTACTTTAGTCGCAAAATATATATATATATATATATATATATATATATATATATTCGTCGTTCATATTTTGAAATCATTGCTCTCATCATTTGAGCATGATTTCACGAATTGATCATTTCATCTGAGCTTTTGGCATTTACAAGAGAGAAGATATTCTCGTGACCATTCGAATTCGACACACATCAAGCTAGTAGGCTTGATATTAAATTGATGGTTTATAAGTGAATTAGTATCTTCTTTTGTTAGACTATATTTAGTTTAAATTTAATGGTAATATTGAGCGTTCGGTGCGCCTTTATTTTCATTTTCTAGTTTGCACTTTAAATTTCCTCGCTTTAAAAAAATGCATTTTGAAAATGTGATGGGTTTACAATTTTATTTTATTTAATATATTTTGAAAAGAAAAAAAAAGGAATACGTTCGATTACTTTTATTTAAAGGGAAATAAATATACATAATGAAGTTTTATTTATTTGAAAATATAATTAAATATAAAAACCAAATGGATAATCAATTATTTATAATTATTATTTGATATTAATATATATTAAATTCGCAATACTTTTTAGGGTATTTGCAACAAAAAAAAAATATCTGAGGATATGAACTTGTGTTGCACTTTTAACACCTTATATTAAACTTTAGTGGTAAATATGATCGCTAATATTACATTTTTGTAGGACTTTATATTGCCAAACATTGAAGTTTGATGGTAACCCTGATGTCGGGCGTGGCAAGCACGACGTCAAAGTTTTACTTCGGGGTTGTTAACCCCGATATCTAGCATAGCAACTTCGATATTGATCTATATTTTTTTTTCCTGTATTTTACGCATAACTCATATCTGTTTAAATGTTATGATGTAAGTATAATTTTAAAGTTAAAAAAATAGATCTAAACATTGTAGTTTAATTGATGAGTACGAAAGTTTCACTGAAATTATAAAAACAGGTACTGCTGATATTTTTGATACATTATATCGAACCCCACGAAACATAACACTCAAAATTATATATTGCTTATCGATAGCATAAGACGAGTGAATCTCAGTCCGCTTATTACAAACCACTCCGAAATTAAACATTCTTCGTGCTCGGACACACAACACTTTATTCTGAAAATAAACTTACCTTGATATTAATATCAGAAACCCTCAAATGCTGCTTATTTTTGGCATTATAGAACAATCACTGGATTCACTCCATCATGGCATCGGATAGTGACGGGTGGCGGCGACGACACCGGCCCTTGGTGCTGCATTCGTACGGGTAACAACACGCCGTCGGCGGCATATTCTTGCAGAATCCTTCGGCCTCGATGCAGTTAGGCTGCTGGAGGCATTTTCCGAGAGAATAGCTGCACGCAAGCGATCCACAGCAGCCGTTCCGCCCCCCGCAGGATTCATCTACTTCCCTGCATCGGGTGACGAAGGGGAGATTCCCGTGCCTCACATCGCCCTCGCCGGAATTCTTTACTGCTGTGAGAATGTACTGTTGATTGGATGATGAAGCCAAGCTCGATCTAGCGATCACAGAGCGCAATGGCGATGATAATAGTAGAGGTCTTCATCTTCGTGATCGTGAGGATATATTGTTTTTGGTGTGTGTTTGTGCCTTTGTGGATATGAAGCCCTATTTATAACAACTAAAATATACTTTTGATTTTTCTTAAAAAATAATTTCTAAAATGACTTACAATCTCTGAAATTGATGGTCGGTAATATTTTAGTTCTTGTAAAATGTATAGTATACTTTATTCAAAAAATGAAACTACAGAAGTTTATTATAAAAACAAAATTCTAAACTTTTACGAATCGGATCGAGGCTGTTATTTGGATTTTTAGTCGGGGAACAACTTGATTTAGTGTGAGGAACAAATCAATGCATTTTTTTATATAAATCAACATCGAAATTAATACAAGTATTCATTTTAAATTTAAGAAAAAAAAAATTATAAACTATCTTAGTTATATTCTATCTTTGATGAATTTTGTTATATGTGTTGGGGTACGATTTTTTCATTGGAAAGGCCGGTAACCAATTTAACCTAGATCGTAAAAAGCGGGCCGTGTTGTTTGATGGTCGATGAGATTAATTTCATGGTCCATAAAATCTTGCAATATCATCAAACAGTAGCCTGATCATGACACAATATAATGAGTGTGACCCGATATAATTGGACCCAATCGATTATTAATGCACCATATCTACTACTGAAAATCGTTCTAGATCCATGCAGATCAATAATACATGCATGGCCTACCTTAACTCTTCTACACCCCAGCCACAGGTAAGATAATGCACCATCTATGCATAGACATCATCATCTCGAGTTTAGATTAAAAACACAGAACGAACACTCGAGTCAAAATATAGAGCTTCGCAAAGTTGGGCCTCACGTAGACGCCTCTCCTAGTGCTCCAAAAACGACTTTACGTAACTGCTTGCTCTTCTCCAAATCTAACCTAAGTTATATAAAAGCCAGTTATTCAATGGTCCAATTAATCTTGTAATATCATCATCAAAGAGTAGCCTCATCAATAATTAATGCACCATCGACTAGACGACCGTTCTATCTCTCCATGTGCATGCAGATTAATGATACATATGCATGTCTTACCTTATGTCTTCTGCACCCCAGCGATCGCTGTGCCTCAGAATTTCGGGCCTCATGGCGAATGAGTAATTTCGGAGCACCTACCAAAATTGTAAAATTAAATTTCGATGCAAAAATATATAAGATATTTGTATAATAAATAATTACTCATTAAACTATTGACGCATCTAGTATTTTTAGAGGCAAAAATACTAATCAAATTTATAGAGTCGAGTTTCTCGATCATTTATTTAATTTTTTTATAAATAATGTAGATGAACCACTCATGACTTGAAAATAAGTACTTTGATACCCTTAAATTGAGTTTTTTAGAGCTCCTAAATTTAATTTAATTTTTTTAGCGTAGGCGCAGGCCTACTCCGCCTCCCCTCAGACACGGCTTTGACCCAGCCACAGCCAAGGTCCCGTGTGGTGATGGTGGTGATTAATGATGCATGTCCTACCTTATCTTCTTCTGCAAGTAGCAATCATAAAAATAGCACCACGTTGCTACTAATTGATCTTTCTAATCATATCCTCCTTTCAAACTCTTTCTCATACAAGTATTTCTTACTTCTTAGCATATTTTATGTTTGCTTCACCGAGCAAATTCCTTGGACTAATTCAGTAGTCCTATCAAAAAGGGGGAAAAAATTAATTTTTTTTCTTGGTATCTAATTTGAGTATACAACTATAATAGAATTATAATATCATGCGATAAAATAAAGTAATAAATTTTTTGTTAGTATCATAAGTCATTACATAGTAGCTTTATGTTAGCGTATATATATTAATTCTATAAAGATACGATTTAATAATTATTAGGGATATTAGCGTATATATTCCGATTCTTTTCCTAAATGTAGCTTTATGTTACCACGATCCCTCTCTTTTATTAGCGGCATAAGTATTTTTTTTATCTCTTTCTATGTACATGGAACATATGCCGCTATATCCATAATCATTAATGTAAACTGAGATTATAAAAATTGGTTACATCATGAATGTGTAATTGATAATTCTCTAAAATATAGTATTCTATTCACATAATTATAATAAACGAAATAAATCAGTGTTTCAATAGAATATACTATATTAACGAATTTCGTTTTGGAAGAATAATCCTCACAAACAAAACGAAGTGAAATTAATGTACTCAAAATCGAATGAAGTTTTTGGTCCCACGTCTACAATAATTTAGGATCTGGTTTTTGTATTTTCATTAATGTGAACATATATATATATATATATATATATATATATGAACATTGGTGTAAAACAAATAACAATGGCTATTATTCTGTGCGCTAGTCAAGCTAGGCATCGTTATATCTTACACGCTACGTTGATCTCGCACGAACATTAATACGTGGATATTGATACATTACAAATGGCATTTGCATCCATTTATAACCCCGGCCAATGGCTATAGCCAACTTAGGGGTCTCACACAAATACTTAAAACACACTTAAAAATTGGGATAAAAGATGATCAAAAGTTTCATCAATTTGATCATCAGTTCATCACCATAACAGGTGTACGGAAGGAGTTGTTTAATTTTACGCACAAGTGCCATCTATGGCGTCGTTGCAGACAAGGGGGTAGCAGCAAGTGTCCACATAATAACTGGCGCATTTTCCGCCGGCCGGTGCGCATTTGTGCTGCTGGCTGCACGTTCCTCCACTGAATGAGTTAGTGCATGTCAGCGATCCGCAGCACCAGGTGCCCATGTCGCAGTAAGCGCCTTCTCCGACGCAGCCAAACCTCCCTGGCTGACGCTGCCGCGAGAGCGTCAGTGATTTCCCGTCTGCTAATAGGAAATCCCCATACTGTATATCAGCGCCACCTGAAAACGGCGACAGCGGTTTGTCCACAACCATGAGAATCTCCTGGTTGTCCGATGGCCGTGCAGCTGCAGCCAAGCTCGCGCTCAGGATCGCAACCAGCAGCAGCATTGCTCCCATGTTGATGCTCATCACCTTCTTGAAATTATGTGCTCTATATATGAAGAATGTGTTTGTGATGAATATGTGAGGTTTTTGATCGCTATTTATACTCAGTGTGACTAATTATGGCAGTGAGATAGGCGTTGGGAAGCTCCACGTTGCTACTTGCACCCTAGCCACAGGTAAGTAAGTATTGAAAGATCTTTCTAATCATATTCTCCTCTTATTTTAGCATATTTGATGTGTACTTCGCCCAACAAATTCTACTATAGTGGTATATATCAAAAAGGAAAAAGAAAAACTAGTTACATTTTTTATTGGTAGCTAATTTGGTAATATTATAATATCATGCGATTATTAAAGCCTGTTGTTTCATGGTCCAGGAGATTAATTTCATGGTCGAGGAAATCTTGCAACATATCACCAAACAGTTCAGCCACATCACACAATAATTGCATTGAGCCCGATCGATGATTATTGATACATCATACATGCATGTGTCCTGCCTTTTGTCTCTTCTGCATATTATTTAACTCTTTCTAATAAATGAATTTTTCTAGCATATTTTAGATCACTTTTTTTATTGGTGGCTAAATAATTGATTCGGGTATACGGTACACCTGCTGTAGAAGTATATATAATATCATGCGATTGTAAAGTAAAATTTTGATATTATCTTAGTGATTCTGAGATTAATATTGTAGATAATCCCCAACTATAATGAATGCCTTGATATATAATTTATCAATTATTGGACCCATTCGATTATTGATACACCATCCACTATTTTAGTAGAGGACAAAACACGACAGATTTTGTCGATGCTATTGAACAAAAAGAGGAAGGATAATTCCGGTAGAAGTACACTTTGACCAATTAAGGAGATAATGATCTAAAGTGAAAAAATAAGACACAAGTATTCAAAGTCAATAAATATAAAGAGTTGTTATGAACTTTATTATTATTATTGGATGACATCTTTAATTCATTGTGTCTTCTAGAACATGACTCTTTGTGTGGTGTAACCTATAGTTTTATGTTACATGTCTTTTAGGTTTTACATTCCCATATTAATGTCTAGATAAACTTATATTGTATTTATTCTCGTTAAGGCTATGCCTTTTTATTGTACATTTGTAACTTGTAAGCCAAAAATAGAAGCTATTGTAAAGAATAAAAAATACAAGCAATATAATTCTCCTCATTCTCTTTATTGTTCATATGCTCTCTATTATCACATTATTTTTATAACAAGAGTTTCATTTTTCTATTCAATTTTTTGCAGACGTTGACCAAAATTTTAAGATAGTGCTACCAAATCATGCATAAGATACACATTTATGTGCTAAAACGACGTCACTGCTTGCTCTTCTCCAAATCAAACCTAAATTATAAAAGCCAGTTGTTTCATGGTCCATGAGATTAATTTCATGGTCCATTCAACCTTGCATTATCATCAAAGAGTAGCCTCATCGATTAATTTTGATGCACCATCCATTAAACAACCGTTCTATATCTCCATGCAGATTAACGATACATGCATGTCTTACCTTATCTCTTTTGCACCCCGGCCAGGGGTGTGCCTGAGAATTTCGGGCCCGTGGCGAAGAGTAATTTTGGGGTCCTTATGAAAATTACAAACTTAAATTTTGATGCAAAAATATATAAAATATTTGTTTAATAAATAATTAGTCAGACGCGTCTAGTGTTGTTTTTTAGAAGTAAAAACACTTGTCAAATCTAACTCGAGTTTCTCGATTATTTCTTTTTCGATAAACAATGTAGATGAACCACTTAACTTATCTTGAAAGTTGAAACTCCTAAAATTGAGCCTTTAAATTTTTTTAAAATTTTTATCACAGACACGGGCGTACTCGCCTTTCTTCGGGCACGGCTTTGTCCCCACCCACAGCCAAGCTCCCGTGTGGATGCTCATCTTCATATTGTTTGTAAGTTTGTGACGTGGTGGTGGTGTGTGATTAATGATACTTATCTTCTTATTATGCAACTGGCAATCAGCACCAAGTTGTTGTTTTTTTTTTGAATACCCAGATTGTATTAATTAAACCATAGCAAGGGGAGAATCCCTTAAAATATCGGGTACAAGCCACTCGGGGCAATTCCGCGACCACATGTCGGGGATCAAGTTTGAAAGACGGTTCTTAGCAACTCTATTAGCTACTTCATTACACATTCTCGGTATCCAACGGCACCCCAATCTCGGCCCAACCTCGCTAAAGAGATGCACGATATCCGCAATAATCGGGCCTTGAATGCTATTAAGCTTTCTCCCGTTGACAAGATAAGACGCTCTAAGACAATCGGTCTCCAATATCGCCACCCTCCAATTATGCTCCCGAGCGAAGGTGAGGCCATGTCGTATTGCTAGGCATTCCGCGGTAACCGAAGAGTCCACGTCCACGAATCAGCACCAAGTTGCTACTAAAACATCTTTCTAATCATATTCTCCTTTCTAACTCTTTCTCATAAAGGTATTTCTAATTAGCATATTTGATGATTGCCTTCGCCGAACAAATTCTTTAGGCTAATTAATCGAAAGAAAAAAAAAACTAAATAATTTTTTTATTGGTTAATTTGGGTCTACGGTGACGGTACAACTGTAATAGAATTATATTTATAACTAAAGTAAATTTTTAATAGTATCACAGTCCCTGGATTATATTATTGATATTTGCCGATTATTAATTCTATAAAGATAGGGTTTTATAATTAGAGAAATGATAATGAATAGCCACATACATATATTTATATTGCATTTTAACAAATTTAAAGTTTTTATTTGTAAAATAGACAAACATTGACTATTTTGTCAATTATAATAGTTAATATGACTATTTGGTTAATTGGCTATTTTATAAATATTAACTAAACGTTGCCTATTTTGTCAATTTTAAACTATCAAGTTGGATATTTAGCTTAAGCTCCCAACAAAATATGTTTCAATTATTTTTCGTAGTGTAGCATTATATGCTGCCGTTCATTTTTTTTTTCTTTTTCAAAAGCATATATGTTGCCAATTGCTAATCTCTTAAAATGTGCGTGTAATCAACCCCCGTTAACTTTCAGTCGGCTTCCGTTAAAACATGGACATGTGTCGCAATCTCTCTCTCTCTATCTCTTTTATTAGGGACATGAGTACTTTTTTAATCTCTCTCTACGTACATATGGAACATATGCCGTTATATCCCTAATTATTACTATAAACTAAAATTATAGAAATTGGTTACAATCTTCAATCGTGTTCATCATGTGTATAATTGATTCTCTAAAATATAGTATTCTATTCATACAATTATAAACGAAATAAATCAGTGTGTCAATATATATAGCAAGGTTCTAAATATCCGGATAAGTCGTCGATATATCAACGACGTGCCCAGAAAATGAGAAGTGCGAAACGATATTCGCAGAAAATCGATATATCAATTTCTTCCAATTTATCCGTCGGCAAACGATATATCCGTAAAATAGAGAGTGCGAAACGACATCGATATTGGCATTTAGAACCATGCTTCGTATTTATATTCGTACTTCGTACTCTATGTTCGTATTTATGTTCGTATTCTATGACTTTATTATGATACCTAGCTTATTTTATGTTATGCTGACATTATGTTACGAGTTATGACTTTTCTGTTATATGTTTGTGTTATATTATGATTTATGAGTGTGTTTTCTAAGCTATAACTATGTGTCATATTTATTAAATAAGTAATATAGAAATTATATAAAAGTATGATTGAAATACTAAAAATATTTTCCGGAATATTCGTCGTATTTCGATAGGCAAGCGATATATCCGTGAAATTTATGCGGTATTATCGACAAGCAATATATGCATTTCTTTGGATTTATCCATCGGTATCGGCATCGGCAAGCGATATATCCGTAAAATGGAGAGTACAAAGCGACGTCAATATCGATATTTAGAACCTTGATATATAGTAATATACTATGTTAGCGAATTTCGTTTTGGAAAAATAACCCTCACAAACAAAACCAAATGAAGATCAATGTGCTCAAAATTGAATGAACTATAATTGGTCCCACGTCTACAATAATTTAGGATGATCTGTTTTTGTTTTTTCAAACAAATTATAATTATGTTACTAGTTTTATGATTGATCCAACGGAGAAAAAACACAAACAACTTAGTTGTTATTCGATTGCGAACGAATTTCCGTTGATGCTTTTTTTTTTCCCAAAACTTATGATTCGTGCTTAAAATTAGGCCCTAATAAGAATGCTACAAATTAAATTAGGAGAAAAAGGTAGGGATTTGATTTATTCAAATCTTATTACACACTGAAGAAAAGAGGAAGTTTATAATCCAGCCCAAAATATTAAAAAAAAAAAAAGAAATAAAAAACAATATTAAATGCACTCAAAAAAATTAGAAATTGTAATCGGTACTGGAAAAAGCCCATCCATTCATAGATACCGTCTTGAGTTTCGACTAAACACACAGGACGAGCACTCGAATCAAGTCCACCTCTCCCAGTGCTCGAAGAACGACGTCACTGCCTGCTCTTCTCCAAATCTAACCTAAATCACTAAAGCGAGTTGTATATATCATGGTCCATGAAATCTTGCAATCGATGAGTAATGATACATGCATGTCCTGCACCCCAGCCAATGCACCATCTTCTCCTTTATATAACTTTTTCTAATAAAATAATTTCTTTAGCATATATATTTTATGTTTACTTCTCGAACAAATTCCTGCTTCCACTAATTAAATAGTACTGCTATAAAAATTTAATTATATATTTTATTGTTAGCTAAATAATTAATTCGGGTATACGGTACACCTGCTGTAAAAGTATATATATATATATATATAATATCATGCGGTTGTAAAGTGAATTTTTAATATTATCTTAGTGATCCTGAGATTATATTGGATAATCGTCAACTGTAATGAATGCCTCGATATAAATATTTCTCAATAATTGGACCCCATTCGATAATAAATAAACCATCCACTAATTTAGTAGAAAACGTTATTAAAGAAAGGAGAGATTTTTAAAAAAAATAATGTAGATGATATATAGAAAATCAATCATACATTAGATAAGTGAAAATTTATTTTTCGCTATAATTAATTTAATTTCATGGCTTGCCATTATATATGATAATTAATTCAAAAAGTACGACACGTGCAGTATAATGATTATTCCGAGCAATCTGTTGATGCGTATTTGATGGTTTGTAAGGTTCGCATTTTCGACGATAATCGCCGATTTTCGGTCTTTTCGGTAGTTACCGGTAAGTTGCCGGCTCTAATACTTATCGTTTTATATACTTTTCGACGATTATCGAGCTTTTCGATAAAACCTTTCCCAACCGATTTTCGACAAAATGCGTGTAAAAAATAGGTACTTTTCGGTTAAATGAAAAAAAAAAATCGCGGCAAAAATACCAATTAAACTTTCGGCAAGAGCACCCCACCCCGTCCCGTCCGACCGGCGGCGGCGCGCGTGGTGGTGTAACATTTGTGTGAGTCCTCCCTCATCCACAAAATCCTATGACCCAAAGGGCCCAAGCCTTTGTCCCTAATATTTGGTATATAAACATCACCAAACTCTTGTCATCTATCAATGTGGGACTTTTTGTTATTCAACTACTATCACACATTCACACTTAACATACACATACACATACACTTCACCTAATAATTTAACTTAATATTACACACTTCAAATAATATTATACACTTAACATACATATTAACTTCACCTAACATACATATACATTTAATATGTATATTCATTTAATATTATACACTTCAACTAATATTAAATTTGTTAACATACATATACAATTAACATGCATATTCACTTAATATTACACACTTAATTAACATACATATTCACTTCACATAATAATTTGACTTAATATTATACACTTAAACTAATAAAGTGACTTAATATTATACACTTAAACTAATAAAGTGACTTAATATTAGTGTTTTAGATTTGAGACTAGTGATGGAATTATATGTGTGTATGACTTTATTTACATATGTTTTGTGGTATGATATTATAAAAATATTTTGTAAGTTTTTCATCGAAAAGTATCGAAAAGTGTCGATAATCCGTCGATAATCTTCGAAAAGTATCGGTAATCGGTAAGCTACAGTATTATAAGTTTTCCGTCGGTTAATCGGTAAGCTATCGATTAATCCGTCGAAAACGGTAACCGATTTATCGACAATCTCGGTAAGTTGAACCTACTACTTTGTAATATAGATCTCATAAACTTACTATACGTTGCAGCTCTACTATACAATGACATAGTCAAAGAAAAGTCATGTGTGGCGAGTAATAAAGCCATCGGCAGAGAGCTTGCCTGGACTAAATGCCCGAATCAGTCTTAATACTCAATAGGGTTAACGACGACAAAAATACTTAAAGTTTGGTCAAAGAACCCTTCGTGTACTCAAAGTTTAAAAGTGATGGCAAAAATACCCAAAGTCATATTTGAGGAGTTGACCACTTAATTCTCGTAATGCCGTTAACTTACTCGTTAACCTTGGCCACATGGACAATTTTTTTTGTTAAGTGTAATCATTAAGGGTTCAATTAGTTGTATTAAATAGTATTAGTTAGGGGTTTAATTTGTTGTTTTGTCGTAAACAAGACTTATTTGGGCTCATCCATTTGGCAGAAATTGTTATGTCAACAACCAACGTTTGCCCGCGTGGCCAGAGTTAACGGGTAAGTTAACGGCGTTACGAGAATGGAGTGGTCAACTCCCCAAATGCGACTTTAGGTATTTTTGCCACCACTTTTAAACTTTAGGTACACGAGGGGTTCTTTGACCAAACTTTGGGTATTTTCGCTGTCATTAACCCATACTCAATATATATGCTTCTTATTCGAATTTAATCGAAATATATAGGAGGTTAAATATATATAAGAAACGAATAATAGGATATTGTTCATGTGCATGCGCTATATAGTCAAGCTACGCATCGTTAAATCTTACACGACATTGATCTCGCGCACGCACATCTATCCTACTTAACTAATACAGAGTGCACAAACACTGTAGATGCTACAGTATTTTCGTGGCCAATTAAAAAATTACAGCTGTCATGCTTTTTAACCCAACAGTTGTCAGCTTCTTCTCTCCTCACGTATGATCTGTTTTCTTCTCAACGTGGCTGAGTTTTCTTTGTTGTCTCATCAATCCAGATCGATATTAGGTTTCAAAGGATTTCCCCTCTGATTTAGCTTAATTAATACAATTATCTTATATAACTAAAAGAAACTAAAAAAATACTGTAGATACTACCGTAATAATTTTGGCCAATTACAAAGTCACAGGTTTCTTTATAGTGGTTGAATCTTATTGGTTGTTTACTAACGCCTAATATTTTTATTTATTATCTCTCCTACATTACTAGATATTGTACATAGACACCATGTCGTATTAAATGTGTATGTGGATAATTACATGTGTATGTCTACATATAAATATATATATATGTTATATAAACTACCGAGTTTTTTTTTTTCGAGCTATTTTTCATTATAAGTATATAAATTGTTATAGGCATATATTATTAAGGTTTATTATTTTTACTTGGCAAAAGACAACGATGATTGTTCATTTATACATTATAAATTAGGGGTGACAATTTGGGGTAGTACATGAAACACGAAACTGTTACAACATGATTTAAACGGGTTTGGATTTACTATATATTGATATGGGTCCGACCGTGTTGAACACGATTAAATAATGAGTAAATACGGTACGCACAAGATAACATATTGGGACCCAATTGGACACGATTAAGGAGCAAAAAGTTGCATTTTATATATGTTGTTTAGTGCTTTAATACTTATTATATATGACATTTATGCTTCTTATTTTATAAATTATGTCGTATAATTGATAAACATGAAAAAAAAGCATTAGTAAATTTAAAAATCTTAAATAATATAATTAAATAAAATAAGTTAAGAGAGTATAAATTGAAATAGTTTATCATTTTAAAATGCATGAATTTGTTAAATGAGTTAAACGGGTAAACACGATAAACATGGTATTTAAATGCAGCGGGTTTGGGTCTCATTTTCTAACACGATTAATAAATGGGTTGGTATTGGGTCTACGTAAAATAAGCCAAAAACGATTAAGACCCGGCACCAACACGACACGAAACCTGAATTGCCACCCTATCATAAATAAACAATAAAATAATAATATAAAATATCAATTTTAAATATATAGAGTTACTTATTCAACTTTCAGTAAAAAAAAATCCCAAAATCAAGGTAAAGAAATACGAAGTAATAAATTTGTAATATTTTTCTTTCAATCTTGAGTACTCATTGATTTAACTTTATTTTATAACGCAGCCTCGAAACACAAATGACATCATCATCATCTGTATAGCGGAATTTTTTTATGGTAAATATCCATTATTTATGAAAAAAAAAAATATGGAAAAATACTACTACAAATAGATATAATAAATTTCTTCCATTTTCTTTTTTACACTGTAACTTATAGTGACAAACAAGAAGAAAAGAAGAAAAAAAAACAATAATTTTTTGGCATGTGTCACTCTTTTGAAAAATAAAGATGTAAAAATGTATGTATATACATATATATATATCTGAGAAGGTTTGTCCTCTCAAAATAACTAAAAAAATATTAAAACTTTAGAGATGCACAGATTTATGAGCCACGAACTTACAATTCAATTCAAATTATTAACCGACATAATTTGTGATACTTATAAGAGTTGACTACTAATTATCTGAGTTTAATTTGGCAGTTGCAGAAACTGTTGGATCCCAATTCACGGATCTGCAAAGAACACGAATAACACCAAAGAAATCGAACCGAAGAATTAAAGACACAAACTTTTGGGAGAAGAATTTCTCTTGATTAATAATCGAAGGCAATACAAGAAGATAAACTCAAAATTATAATGGACTCTACACATTACAAAGTGTACATGCTAGGTATATTTATAGCCTCACATAGGCGAAACCCTAGCTAACCAAATCGCACAAAATCAGGAAACTACCCTAAATAATCTCGCCGAATCTTTGACTTGATTTGCTTGCTCCTCAAGTTACGCGTCTTCCTTTCTGGGTAGAGTTTCCTTTTCCTGCCCGGACAGCTTCTCTGTCCCCGAGCTGGCCTGCTCGTCTGCCTCTGGCCGGGCTTGCCTTCTATCCGGATGTTCTGCTCGTGTTCACCCGAGCTGGGCTGAACAGCTGTCCGTCTTCTGTTCTGGTCGGTACCCGGGCTGACTCCTCGCAAGTGTTTCTGCCCGTCCTGGGTTCTGGTCGTCATCCGGACTAAGTCAAGCTTAAGCTTACATTCTCCCCCGTAAGCTTGACTTGCTACACTCTTTACTCCGAGCAACTCTCTCATCTCTTCGAACTTGACTCTCCCTAGAGCCTTAGTAAGAATGTCTGCTCGCTGCTCCCTTGTGCTGATGAACTCTACGATGATCTGTCGCTTCTCCACACACTCACGAATGTAGTGAAATTTCGTGTCAATGTGTTTGCTTCGTCCGTGAAACACTGGATTCTTCATCAACGCGATTGCAGACTTGTTGTCCACGTAGAGAGTAGCTGGTCTCTGCTCGGATTCCGTCATCTCACTGAGTAGCCCTTTCAACCACATAGCTTGACATGCTGCTGCGGTTGTCGCCATGAACTCTGCTTCGCATGAGGATAGAGCTACTGTCTGCTGCTTTTGAGACTGCCAGGTGATCAGGTTTCCGTTGAGGTAGAACGCCATCCCTCCGGTACTCTTCCTGTCATCGATATCACCGGCCAGATCACTGTCCGTAAAGCCGACTAGTACTTCTGCTCCACTTCCTCGGTTGTACTGGATCCCGTAGTCCGTCGTGCCCTTCACGTAACGCAAGATGTGCTTCACCGCCTGCTGGTGTGCACTCGTGGGCTTCTCCATGTATCGACTGACTATCCCGACTGCGTGTGAAATGTCTGGTCGGGTGTGGGTGAGATACCTCAGGCACCCGATCACGCGTCTGTACTCCGTGGGATCCACTCTTCTCCCTTCAGCATCCTTCCCGAGCTGCAGCTTCGCCTCCATAGGGTACTTGCTCGAGTTACAGTCCGTCATCTCGAACTGTTTAAAGATCTTCTTCGCATAGGCCGACTGCTTCAGCGTAATGCAGTCCTTCTTCTGTTCCACCTCGAGACCAAGGTAGTACGAAAGTAATCCGAGGTCACTCATCTCGAATTCGGCCATCATCTGCTGCTTGAACCCATCTACGCCTCCTGCGCTGGATCATGTGACGATCAGGTCGTCCACATACACTCCCACGATCAGAGTTTCCTGCCCGGTACTCCTGGTGTAGACTGCCTGCTCGCTCAAGCACTTTGTGAATCCAAGATTCTTCAAGCTCTTGTCAAGGCGGATGTTCCACGCTCTTGGTGCTTGTTTTAACCCGTATAAGGCCTTGGATAGCTTGTACACCTTCTGCTCATTGCCCGTGACGCCGAACCCCTCTGGTTGCTTGACGTACACTTCTTCTTCGAGGTCACCGTTTAGGAATGCCGATTTGACATCCAGATGGTGAATTTCCCAACCTCGATGAGCTGCTAGGGCTAGGATGAGTCTGATCGTGTCCAGTCTTGCTACTGGAGCAAAGACTTCCTCAAAGTCTATGCCTTTCCTCTGCACGTAGCCTTTATCTACCAGCCTTGCCTTGTGCTTAAGGACATTCCCCTCAGTGTCCTTCTTCAACTTATACACCCACTTCAGGCCGATGGGATTATGACCTTTGGGCAGCTCGGTAAGCTCCCATGTCCTGTTCTTCTCAATGGACTCCATCTCCTTCTTCATTGCTTCCTGCCACTCCTGCTCGGCTGCTGCCTCCTGGTAATTGGCTGGTTCTTCTGCACACAACAAAGAAAGTTCCTCCAGGCTCATCTCCACTTCTTGAGTCTGATCGTAAACGTCTGCTAGAGGACGGAATCCTCTTGGGCCGTCTTTTATGGAGGAGTCTCCTGAACTGGACGGGCTGGTCCTGCTCGGACTTGGTGTCCTGGGTGTATCCGGGCTATTCTCTCCCGGGCTGGGTTCTCTCGTCTCTGGCAAGATTGTTTCCGAGCTGGGTGTTCCGGGCTGCTCCTGCTCGGCAACATCCTGGTCGTCTTCGACAATGAACTCCACTGAGTTCTGCTCGGGTTCTCCATTCTTGTCGCGCCAATCCCACTTCATCTCCTCTTCGAACACAGCATCTCTGCTCACTTGGAGTCTGCCGCGTCGTGGATCGTAGAGTCTGTGTGCCTTGCTTCCTTCTTCAACGCCAAGGTACACCATCTTCTGACTCCGGTCGTCCAGCTTCTTGAGATGTGGCCCCGCAATCTTCACGTGTCCGGTGCATCCGAACACTTTCAAATGTTCTAAGTGGGGTTTCTTCCCTTTCCATGCCTGGTAGGGAGTACGCTCTCCTAGTGCTTTGGTCGGCAAACGATTGAGCAGGTAGACTGCATGTCTTACTGCTTCTGCCCAAAACCGGGCTGGAACTTGCATGCTCTTGAGCAAGCTCCTCGCTGTGTTCATCACAGTCCGGTTTCGTCTTTCCACCACGCCATTCTGTTAGGGTGTGTGGGGTGCGGACAGGTGACGCTGAATTCCTTCCTGGTCGCAGAACTCTCCGAACTGCTGGGAAGTGAATTCTCCTCCTCGGTCTGTACGCAAGACCTTTAACCTATGCACCGAGCCATTCTCCACGATCTTCTTGAACTTCTTGAAGACCTCAAAGGCTCCACTTTTCTCCTTAAGCATATAAACCCACATCCAGCGACTGTAATCATCAACAAGTAAAAGAAAGTACTTGTTACCTGCCAAAGTTGCTGGGGTGACTGGACCACATAGGTCTGCATGCACCAACTGTAAAGGTCTCTCTGCTCGGAATTTGGCCTTGATCGGAAATGGTATCCTCGCCTGCTTCGCGATCATGCAGCACTCACATAGCTGGTCGGGGTGTTCTATCTTGGGAACCCCGAAGGCCATCTTCTTCTCGCCCATCATCTTGAGCGCATGAAAATTCACGTGTCCGAGCCGTGCGTGCCATAGCCAAGCCGGGTCTGCCATCGATGCCATAAGACAGACGGGCTGGCATGTCTTCAGGAGAATCTTGTAGAGTCTGTTGGGTGTTCGCTCCACCTTCATCAGCAGCTCTCCTTCCTTGGTCCACATCTTCAGGTAGGACCCTTGCAGCAACACCGTGTTCCCGATCTCAGTCATCTGTCCTAGACTGATGATGTTGCTTTTCAACTTCGGGATGAAATACACCTGGGTCATCAGACGCTGGTCGCCATTCTTGCACTCGAACAGGATCGACCCTCTGCCTCTGATCTCTACGACTGATCCGTCGCCGAATTTCACGCTGCCCGTGATCTTCTCATCGAGCTCTTCAAACTTAGCTCGGTCCCCAGTCATGTGGCTGCTTGCGCCGTTGTCAAGGTACCATACGTCGGTACTGACTCTTTTCTCGTCATGTGTGAGGAGGTTTGCAAAAACCTTGTCCTCGATGAGGAAGACCTGCTCGCTGGTCTCCTCCGGGTAGCTCTGCTCGGCCTCTGGGCTGATCGGCACACTGATCAGTTTTGCCCGGGCCTTAGCTACGCCTTCGCCAATCTGCTCGTCCAGGTGCGTTTCCTGCTCGGCAAACAACAATGCCGGCTGGTCGTCTGGGAATCTTGCTAGATTCGCCTCTTCGCCCTGGTTCCTGCTCCGGCACTCATATGCAAAGTGCCCAAGCTTCTGACAATTGTAGCACTTCACTGTGCTCTTGTCTCTCCTGGTCGTGCCTTCCTGACGGGTAGATCCACCGCCGCGACCACGCATGTCCCGACCTCGACCTCGTCCACGACCCTGTCCGCGTCCTCGGACTTCTCCACCGAAGCTGTTCCGACCTGAGGGTCTTGTAGAAAACTCGGCTCCCCCGGTTTTCCGCTGTCTGGCCGTCCACTCTTCATGCGTGAGCAGGAGGTTCTTCTCCTCGTCTTTGTCACCGTAACCCCGGAGTCTCTCCTCGTGGGCTTTTAGGCGACCAACAACCTCCTCGACCGACATGGTCTTGAGATCGCCGAACTGCTCTATCGACGTCACGATCTGCATGTACCTGTGAGGCACTGCTCGGAGAAATTTCTTGACGACGGTGGTCTCCTCCACCTTGTCTCCCAGCGAGCGTATGCCGGTCACAATGGACGTGAGCCGCATAGCGAAATCATCAATTGATTCGCTCTCCCTCATCCTCATGACCTCGAACTCACTCTTCAAGGTCTGGACCTTTGCCTCCTTGACGCGATCTGCGCCCATGTGCATGGTCTGAAGAGTTTTCCATGCTTCCTTCGCGGAATCTTTCTCGGCAAGCATGAGAATAACTTCTTCCGGAACTGCTTGGTAGATAGCGGCTAGAGCCATTCTTTCCTTGCGCCCTTCGACACCGCCGTTCTCTACGGCCTCCCATACTCCCTGCGCCTGCAGATTCACCCTCATCTTCAACGCCCACACGGCGTAATTGCTCTTCGTGAGCATGGGGTAATGGAGTGTAACTGTGCCTTCTCTGGAGTCTGGTTTCGGCGCGACCAAAGCTCTTTCCATCGGTGACTCTGATGATGAAGACATGTTCTTCGATTGAAGCTCTGATACCACTTGTTGGATCCCAATTCACGGATCTGTAAAGAACACGAATAACACCAAAGAAATCGAACCGAAGAATTAAAGACACAAACTTTTGGGAGAAGAATTTCTCTTGATTAATAATCGAAGGCAATACAAGAAGATAAACTCAAAATTATAATGGACTCTACACATTACAAAGTGTACATGCTAGGTATATTTATAGCCTCACATAGGCGAAACCCTAGCTAACCAAATCGCACAAAATCAGGAAACTACCCTAAATAATCTCGCCGAATCTTTGACTTGATTTGCTTGCTCCTCAAGTTACGCGTCTTCCTTTCTGGGTAGAGTTTCCTTTTCCTGCCCGGACAGCTTCTCTGTCCCCGAGCTGGCCTGCTCGTCTGCCTCTGGCCGGGCTTGCCTTCTATCCGGATGTTCTGCTCGTGTTCACCCGAGCTGGGCTGAACAGCTGTCCGTCTTCTGTTCTGGTCGGTACCCGGGCTGACTCCTCGCAAGTGTTTCTGCCCGTCCTGGGTTCTGGTCGTCATCCGGACTAAGTCAAGCTTAAGCTCACAGAAACCAGCCCAACAAACTGTAGCACTTTTGAAATATGTATACCAAACTCTTTCTTAACGGAATAACACATGTATATATATGTGTGTATATATGTATGAAGAATACTTCTTTTTGAAAATCAGTTCTTTTTATCCAATTACATATAAATCTCATGTGATTAAGACTAAAAAAGATTGACAAACGGCACAAGAAAAATATCAGACTATTAAAAAACTAAAAAAAAAAAAACAAATTTCTCTTGCTAAGATAACAAAAAAACCGCAGCAAAGCGCGGGTTATATACCTCGTAATTAACTAGGATGATCATCTCATTGCTCATGCTAGATAGCCACGTACAAATACTTAAAAACACACTCATACATATTGGAATAAAGGACGATCAAAACCTGATTTCATTTTGATCAAAGGTTATTCATGTTGTTCCAAGTTATAGCCTAAGGTTCAATTCTCAAACCCACCATATTTTTTAATTTTTTTTAGCAACACTTTTTGTGATTATAAAAAATAAAATTCATGGTATTTTGTACTTTACTTAATTATAGGTATACTAAAACAATTACAACTTACAAAACCAGAGAATAAAAACCCCCCAATCAATTTAAGACGTGCAAAGTTTTAAATATTAGAAAAAAATTATATTAATATATTGAGAACGTAACATGTAGATTTCTAATCATTTAGAGATCCTAATGAGCTATTTTCATGAACTGAAAGTTCATAAAAAATAGTTATAATACAATGTATAATAGTATTTCATTGTCTCGTTTTATTATGAAATTTATAGTCAATTAATTTTCGCCCCCTCTTAGTCAGAGTTCTGGCTCCGCCCCTGGTCAAGCTAGGCATCGTTATATCTTACACAACATTGAACTCGCGTACACACATAATTAACTTGGATGATCATCTCATTACACATAGCTAGTTAGCCACGTAATACTTAAAACACACTCACATTAGGGTTGTGCATAAAACCCGAAAATGCGGGTTTTAAACCGAAACTGGACCGAATCCGATTTTAAAAAACCGAAACCGAATTAAAACCGGGTTAAACCGAAACCGAATTTTTCAAAACCCGCAACCGGAATAAACCGGTTCCGGGTTCCGGGGTTTGAGTTATAAAACCCGGAACCCGGTTAGTAGGTTACTAAAACCCGGTTTTTTAATTAAATATTTAATTTATATTTATAATTTTTAAAATTAGTAGTCTGATAAAAAATAAAAAATATATTTATAATTTATATTTATGTTTAGACCTGTTTTAATTATTTTTATGTCTTTAAATTGTTTGTTTCTGTTTTTTTTTATTATTATTATTTTCATGTTAAAAACCGGGTAAAAAAAAACGGATTTAAAACCCGAACCCGAATAAAATTCGGGTTCGGGTTTTAAAACCGGGTAATTACCCAAACCCAGATTTCTGGGTTTTCTCTTTAAAAAACCGGTTTCGGGTTTGAAAATTGAAAACCCGGAAATCCGGGTCCGGGTTCCAGGTTTTGGACCCGGTTTCAGCCCTAACTCACATGTAGGAATAAAGGACGATCAAAGCTTCCATTCATTTTGATCAAAGTTTATTCATGTTGGTTCCAAAGTAATCGTTGCACCAAAATGTTGGTTTAATATCCTAATCTCGTTACAGTACGTAATTTGGATGTTATTTGCATGCATTTGTTTTTTAATCACGTATTGCATGCAAATAGGCATTAGTTTAGATTTGTTTATTTTAAAAATAAAGAGTTGAGCAACTCTTCTTATGTCCTAGTATTTAGGAGAATTTGTTAGTGATCAAGGGCGGATCCACCTTTCCTCTGATAGGGGCTATAGTCCCCCAACTAGTTTTGGAAATAGCATAAGAGTTAAGTTCAAATATAACTTAGCCCCCTCACAAAATATTATTTTAGCCCCCAAGCCCAAACAAACCAACCACTTTACAGTTACTCGTCTTTCTCTCCACACCACGGCACTCAGTCTCATTGAGGGACCCACCCCCATATAAAATACTAAGAAATACAAATGATAGCCTATATATATTAGTCAGAAAGTAATAGTAGCAAGTAGATACCATGACGAGGTCCGTAGCTGGTGGTGAATAATAAAAACTATGTGGCAAGGCTGACATACTATACTGGCGAGGGTAAGAGAGAGCCGAGAGGAAGCATCGAGTTTGAGAAAACAAAATGTCTGTTTTAGGATTTTAGATTAATTCCTCTTAAATTAATTTAAAAAGGTCATCTATACTGGTATACTAATATTGGACCCGCATGTTATGCAAATGCAACTATATATTTCACAATATTAAACCTTTTTACTTTTATTTGAGCTTTAACAATATAAATTGATTACTTTTTTTTTATGAATTCATATAAATTGATTACTTAGTAACACAGGACGAGTTAATTTGTTACCAGTACAGTTCGCCACCGCTCGAGACTCAAATTTATGAAGATATATTTGACAGACCATAGACCTAATTTTTGGTATATTCGATGGATTCAACAACTGAATTTGTATTAGGTGTTATAATTTGTGATAAATTTAAGCGTTAAAACTTGTGTGATAAATTTGTTTTAATTGTGTTATTGTGTTTAATTACGTTACATTTAGGTGTCTAAATTTATGATATTTACTTTAAAATGTGTTGTTTTGAAATTTAATTGAATTTAAATTGTGTGTTTTCTAATGTAAAAATCTACTGACCCATTTCTGATCTAGTACGGTCGGAAAACATGATATTTAGACTAAAAATGAAAAACCGCATCGGTCTCGGCTTCACACCAATAATAATAAATAAATAAATTGTTGCCTCCTCCAATATAATTTCCCGGATCCGCCACTGTTAGTGATAGTGGGTCAAAATGATCGTTGGCTAATGGCTAGAAACAAGGCCACGATCACATGTTTTTCATTCCTTTGTTTTTTGTATTCAAAGCTATAAATAAAACATCAAGAAAAGGCTACGATTAACGCAGCACCAAAATAAATCGACTCTCTCTCTAAATATCTCGTGTTTATCTTTACGTGAGTGAGTGTTCGATGGTGTGTGTTCAATACTTCTCGCTCGTTTCTGCACCAACAAGTGGTATCAGAGCGTGGTGTTTGATCCAGCCTCTGTAGCCGATCGGTGTTCGATCCACTTCGGTAATGTCAGGACGAGGAGAGGGAGTATTCGAGGAGGCAACTTCGTCTCTGCCAAAGGCACGGCTTAGCGGCAGTGGCAGTGACGAACTGCGCATCGTTGAGTGGGTCGTCAGGGAGAGCGACGGTGCAGCGCACTTTCCGCTCCTCACGCGTACAAATTACGTAGATTGGGTGATCTTGATGAAGGTCCAGTTGCAAGCGCAAGGCTTGTGGGATGTCATTGAGGACGGCCCCGGAGATCACCGCGAAGATCGACGGGCAATGTCGGTACTGCTCCGGGCAGTGCCGCCGGAACTGATCCGAACCATTGGCGTCAAGGAGACAGCCAAAGAAGCATGAGACACGCTAAAAATCATGCGTGTCGGTGTCGAGCGCGTCCGAGAAGCCAAGGTGCTAACACGGCGGACAGAATTCGAGAACCTCGTGTTCAAGGATGGAGAGAGGGTGGAGTCTTTCGGCATTCGACTCATGGCGATCGTCAACGACCTTGAGGTGTTGGGCGATTAGGTGACCGAGCACAAGGCGGTGCTCAAATTTCTTCGGAGTGTACCACACGCATACAAGCAAATGGCTATGGCGATTGAGTCGCTCGTGGATCTCAAGTATTTGTCCATCGAATAGCTCACGGGCCGACTCCTAGTGGTAGAGGAGCGCGGCGAACTTGACGAAACCGAGCGCTTCGGTGCGCGCTTACTCCTCACGGAACAAGAATGGGAAGCCCGACAATAACAACGCGGGCATGGTCAACGATCTTTCAGCGGCAGCGACAAGAACAAATCAAAGTGGTCGTCAAACGGCGGTGGCTACGACGAACGCAAGAGGGGAAATTGTCATTATTGTGGTATCCTCGGCCATTGGGCCAAGGAGTCGCAAGGCGAAGCGCGACGGGGAACGACATGAGCATGCCAACCTCGTGCGCACCGAGACGGAAGAAGACGACGATCCGGCGCTGCTCATGGCAAAAATATGCACGTTGGCCGAGGCAGCCGACGACGCACCACGGGATGTGAGCCCGAACAATGAGAAGGCAGAGCCCGTGGAAGTGGCGGACGAAGTGCGGCACCTCAACACCGGCCAACAGTAGGCGTCAAGCGAACCGATGCGGTGTAACGAGATCAAGGGGGTGATTTGTTGGTTTAATATCCTGATCTCGTTACAGTACGTAATTTGGATGTTATTTGCATGCATTTGTTTTTTAATCACGTATTGCATGCAAATAGGCATTAGTTTAGATTTGTTTATTTTAAAAATAAAGAGCTGAGCAAGTCTTCTTATGTCCTAGTATTTAGGAGAATTTGTTAGTGATAGTGGGGTCAAAATGATCGTTGGCTAATGGCTAGAAACAAGGCCACGATCACATGTTTTTCATTCCTTTGTTTTTTGTATTCAAGGCTATAAATAAAACATCAAGAAAATGCTACGATTAGCGCAGCACCAAAATAATATCTTTACGTGAGTGAGTGTTCGGTGGTGTGTGTTCAATACTTCTCCCTCGCTCGTTTCTGCACCAACACAAAACACGTTGAAATAAAATAGATAATGAAAAGAATAAACGACAATACATCACTCCGTGTAGTGATGTATCTGATAAAGCAAGATGGAAGAGAAAGCATAGAGAATGTTCTATGTATAACATTTATGGAGAAGTATAATACTTGGAATTTGAAAAAACAATAACAGAAACGAAATCTACTTTTAGAAAAACTATTATAGGCTAAGTCAAAACCATGAACATGCACTCAGGAGCAGAGGCATATGGGGCCAAGTAGGGGTGCAACCGGGTAGGGTACCCGGTTTTTTCGAGGTACCCGGTACCCGGTACCGGAATCCGGGTATCCTAAAATCGATACCCGGAACCGGTATCCGAAATCCGGGTACCCGGAAATCCGGGTACCCGGTTTCCGGGTATCTATATTTTGATACCCGGTACCGATACCCGGTACCCAGTTTTGGGAACCGGATCCGGGTACCCGGTTTTTACCCGGTACCCGTTTTAAAATATATATATATATATATATATATTATTTAAAAACAAAAACATACATTCATCTTCAAAAAACTGCATAAAAAAAAATCCAGCGCATCAAGCATAAAAGAAAAAACAGTCCAAAATGCATAAAAAATAGTCCCACGCATCAAGCATAAATAAAACATAGTCCCGCGCATCAAGCATAACATAATACCGCGCAAAAAAGAAAAGAAAAAAAACATAGTCTCAAGAACCCTGAGAGTGAGAGAGGCAGAGATGGAGGGGGGGAGACTAAGTCACAAAAGGTTAATTACACGGAGTAGAAAGGGCCGAGCACAAACCCTAAAAATTTAAAATATCATAAAAAAATAAAAATAAAAATCGGGTAGTAAAACCGGGTACCGGGTACCCGGTTTTTTTATTTTTAATACCCGGTACCCGTATCCGGTTTTGAATCCGGATACGGGTACCCGGAACCGGAATTCGGATACGGTTTCGGTTCCGGTTTTTAAATCCGGATACGGATTCGGTTCCGGATAATTACCCGGTTTCCGGGTATTATTTGCACCCCTAAGGCCAAGAGGGGACAGCTGTCCCCTCTTGGAATCCTTGGGTCCACAATTTCACCTCCCCTTAGGTTTTATTTTAATTCCTCCTCGATCGACCTCTCTCTCCTTCTCAGACTTTCTCCTTCTCTCAATACCCTATTCCCTCCTCCATCACGATTCACAGACATGCTCCATCCTCTCCATCACGCCGGACCCTCATTTAGTCGTTGTTGGATCCTATTACGCTGTTGCTCAATCAGCACATGATTCTCGGTTGAGCAACCGCGCGTCCACTTCCTTCGGTTCTACTATATACTCGGTTGAACAAGTCTAGGTTCGACTCAAGATTCACAACGGTTTGTGAAAAAGTTGCAACCCGATGGAAAGCAACACAGGGATGCAGATCGCCAACACCATTCGCCACCGATAGGTATGCAATAGTCCTCCTGACTGCACGTTTCTCCATGAATTGTGGAAGAGCACGTAAGCGATCCACAACACCAGGTCCAGGGCCCACATTCCTCGCCTCCTGTTCCAGTTCAACCAAGTTTCCCTGGCTGATGCTCCGCGAGAGCGTCAATGATTTCCCACCTGGTATAACTGGAAACGTCCATGCTGTATGCCTCCCGAATACGACTCGTCCACCACCATGACAATGTCCCGATCCTCCGACGATGCAGCTGCAGCACAGCTCATCGCGGCTAGTCGACCATGAGCATTGCGCCCATGTTTTTTTTTTTTTTTTTGAACAGAGCATTGCGCCCATATGTTGATGCTTGTGTGTTTAGCACTCTTGACCACCATGCTTGTACTTTTCGTGCAACTTGAAGTGGTGATATTGGAACCTATTTATACTATTAAGTATCAACTACCAAATAATCATAAGTTCCATGCCTATCAACTACAATGTGATCATAAGTTCCATGCCTATCAACTACGAAATTGATCATAAGTTCCGTGCCTATCAACTACACAGACACAGTGAACAATCGATTGCAAATCAGCGACTTGCCTTATTTGACAGTAATAATCACAGTGAGTCATTTTTGTGAGAAACATTTATGCCTATCAGCTATACAGAAAGCATAGCAAGTCCCGAATTGTCAATTATTTGTCTTATTACTCTATTTTTGCTGGCGCTTTTAGCTACTTTACCGTGTTTTTTTGCAAAGGAAAAAGTACCATTTGCTTAATTAGTGTGCAAGCATTGAATTGAAACTTAAACATTATTTTGTGATTTCTCATATTTTTTAAGTTTTCACTCTATTGCGGCAAAGGTAACAAACTTATATAGATAACAAATTGTCAATTATTTGACAGTATTGTTCTATCTTTCTGCATACAACATGGTATACTATAATTGCAAACAAGAATAAGAGAGAGAGAGATTAAAACACAGGGTTTTGATTTCACCTGATTTCCGGCAAATACTCTTCGAAAAAATGTTACTAGTTACTAGTGATGTTTGGTAAAATTTCGGGCAATAACAGTTATCCATAGGTTTATTAATTTATTTATAGATACGAGTCAGTGGGAAAATACAATGATCGAAAACAATTTCAAACCGAACTGCTAGTCCTAGATACAAAACGAATAAAGTCATAATAATTCATTCATGTGCGCTAGTCAAGCTAGGTATCGTTATATTTTTTTTTTTTTGAAGGAAACAGAGCCAAATATCATTAACAAGAGTTAAAATCCCTTTGAACCAACAATTCAAGCCACACCGGGCTAATACAAGATCGTAGGTCCATAGAAACATCGTTCATGCGAAAATTAGCTAAAGCGTTAGCAACCTCATTGCAACAACGAGGGATCCACCTAACTTTCCCGTGCGGCGCTACCTTGTCAAGCAAGGAAATAATCCGCTCACTCAATAGCATGCAAGGGCCAATAGGTATCGTTATATTTTACATACAACATTGATCTCTCCACATAGGGGCGAAGCCCGAAAAATATCATGAGAGGACAGAAAATAAAAGAACATAAATTTTAAAGTAAGACGTGACATATTAAAACATATAACATTATAGCATATATTGTATTTATATTGTCCTTTTTTTTATTAACTAAAATTAGTTCATTATAATCTCGTCATCGATATTCGATATAATTAAATATATCTTTCTTAATATACACATATAAAATATTATTTTTAGCATTTTATTTTCATTCTATTGAGTATTTCTATGCACAAAAATCAACAAAATATAATAATTAAATAATTTACCCAAATTAGTTATATGAAAGAATTTTTAATTATAAAAATAATAATCAAACATTATATTATTATTAAAATAATATCTCAAAATTCTAGATAATTATCTTACACTTAGTTTTTAAATTAATTTTTTGGGTGAATAATTTTATTTTTAATTGTTGAATACTTAATTATCATATTGATAAATTAATATTCGAATAGCGTGTTTTGAATAGGAATGGGTTTAATAACATTAGTTAAAATAATTTTTTATACTAATGTCATTTGAGGATACAAAACAATTACGAAAAAGTATATGCTCATGGTGAGAAACTTAGACCTTGTAAAAAAAAAAGTTATAAGATTTTCGCATGCCACAATGCAAGTTTGAGTATATAAGGAATAATTTTTTTAATATTTATTGTTTAATTACGTAAATATATTAACATATTAAAAAACAATAAAGACAAATCTCGGATTGAGTGGGGAGTTTGGCCCTACATAAATTTTCCCCGTCAGCACGAACATAACGTGAATGATCATCTCGTTTCACGTAATAATACATTACAGTGTTACACTACATCAGGGGCGGAGGGACTTGGGCCCAAGTGGGGACAGTTGCCCCCACTTGAGAGCCCAATACCTCACTTGGGCCTGTATATCGCCCCCCCTTGCTGATTTTTTTTTTTTTTTTTATCTTCTCCACCACTGCACGCAAGCTTTCCTCGGAAGCTTCTTCGTCTTTCAGAATCTCCAAAACACACAGTGTTTTGGGCCCTATATTTTGCCGGAATCAGGTTCGTTTTCTCCGCTCATAGAGTGCCGATCGTTTTTCACATGCTCTCAAATCTTCTTCTCACTCTGTTTTTTTTTTAATCTTCGTTTCAGATTCTCCCGGAAAATCTGGTCGTGGTTGGTTCGGATTCAGATTTTCACTCACTTGTTTATTATCCGCATTCTCCGTGTTTGGTCGAGGATTCGCTGTGTTTGGTCGAGGATTCTTATTCACGCTTGCTTGCTCATCAGTTGCTCACTTGCTCTGGTTTACTTTATATTCATATTCTACTTGAAAATATATTCTTTATTTTTTGGTACTCTGCTTTGGTTATTATATTTATAATGCTTTGAAGAAAGGTTATCATAATTTATAATGCTTGACGATTTTATGAACCATTAGAACTGCTCACGATAATTGCAATGTAAACTGATAATCCTAAAATATATTACTGAAGGAATTGAAGAAGCAGAATTTGCAATGATCTCCCGAGATAAGCGCCGTTAGAAGCAAAATAGATTGCTATTAAATTTTTTGGAATTTAATTATAAGCCAGTAGAAGCAGAATAACATAATAACTTGCCATTAGAATTTAGAACCAGAAATTTAATAACCTTGTAATTTTGATTTTATTAATAAAATTTCAATGATAAGTTTAAACATTTTTTTTTCGTGAAATTGTGATTTTATTAGTAGTTTTTTGTTTATTTATTAGTATATTTTGTGTTGATTGAAGCTTTTGATGTATCTATAGGACTTCTAACAAGATAATCATGCTTAAATATTTCAAGAGGAAAGGGGAAGAGACGAAAAGTAGTTCTAACAAATTAAAAAAGGTCGAGATTGATGCAAAATCTTTATCAAGTGATTCGGGTTTAGTGACGGAAAGTAGTGCTAGCAAATTCAAACAAGACGATTTTGATCCGAAAGCCTTACCAAGTTCGAAGTTATGAATGCCGTGATTGATACTCAGCTTGACGAATTGAATGACCGATTTAACGAGGCAACCACTGAGTTATTGCTTTGCATAGCATGTTTGAGCCCTAAAGATTCTTTTGCAGCTTTTGACGTGAAGAAGTTAATCAAACTAGCCGAGTTTTACCCGATGGATTTTTCTTCTACAGAGTGTGCTCCGCTAGAAAGTCAGCTTCAAAATTACATAGTGGATGTTCGTTTAGACGACTGCTTTTGTGGAATAGAAAAAGTTGGCGACCTTACACGGATAATGGTCGAGACAGGGAAAAACAAAGTTTATCCATTAGTTTATCGACTCTTGACGTTGGCTTTCATTTTACCTATTGCTACAGCTTCGGTTGAAAGGTCATTTTCTGCCATGAAGTTATTGAAGACCGACTTACGCAACAAGATGGGA
Source organism: Parietaria judaica (assembly GCA_954871525.1). Taxonomy (NCBI): domain Eukaryota; kingdom Viridiplantae; phylum Streptophyta; class Magnoliopsida; order Rosales; family Urticaceae; genus Parietaria; species Parietaria judaica. Next base: position 21,041,413 of record OX940860.1, on the reverse strand, counting down.
GATGATTTGCTAAATAATATTTTATTTATATATACCGAGAGCGATGTGTTCAATGATATTGATGACGAGACCGTCATGAATCATTTTCAGAGTATGAAAACTCGTAGAGGACAATTGTAATGCATTATGTGTCGAATTTTTAATATCGTATGTTATATTGAAATTGTGATATATTAATTTCCGCCCCCCCTTGTACAATTCCTGGCTCCGCCCCTGCACTACATGGCATTTGCATCCATTTAATTATGACCACCAAAGCATAGATATAGCCATATCTGGCTTAAACACATTGGAATAAAAATAAAAGGCTGATTAAAGGTTTCATCATTTTGATCATCACTCACAAACGTCTTTGTAGGTGTTGCACTTCATGGGGAAGCAACACAGATTGTAAAATTCGTCGTCGCAATCTCCGCCGGCAGGTATGCATGGGTTCACCTGGCTGCATGTTCCTCCCCAAGCTGTGGAAGAGCACGTCAGCGATCCACAGCAATAGGTGAACGGCCCACATTCCTCGCCTGTCCCGACGCAGCCGAGATTCCGTGGCTGACGCTTCCGCGAGAGCGTCAATGATTTCCCGCCCGGTAACTGGAAACGCCCATGCTGTAAGCCTCCCGAGAACGACGACTCATCTGGCCCGTCCACCACCATGGCAATGTCCTGATGATCCTCCGAGGATGCAGCTGCAGCAAAGTTCATCATCCCGGCCACGGCCGCAAACAGGACTAGTGTTGCGCCCATGTTAATGTAATAATTCGTCTTTTTGGCCCTATTTACCAGAACCGCCATGCTCGTGCTTTTGGTGCAACTTTGAGAGGTTATATACGATAGAGAAGTGTTTTTGGTGTGGTAATCACATGCAGTATTGGAGCCTATTTAGTATTTATACTATCGTGATCATAAGCTCCATGCAGGGGCAGATTTATGAAGGCCCGAGCAGGGACGACCGCCCCCACTTGATTCAAACGCGTTATTTTTAATAAAAATAATAATACAATTTTATTAATATATAAATGCATCAAAATAGAGTGGTGTAGTGGATACTAAAGTTCAATTTTAACTCTCTCATCCTTGGAGACCACGGTTCAATTCCCATCAACCTTGTTTTTATATATATATTTATGATCTCTATATTAGTATCGATCTCTTTATATGAAGATTATATTTTATTATATTTTATTATATATTATGTAATAATCTTTGTACAATTGTATCACTAAATATTTTATCGATTTATTAAAATTAATTAGAAAAAATACTTTTAATATCATACCATATTCTAAAAAAATTATGATTTAATTTTTTTCGCCCCCTCTTCTAGAAATCTTGACTCCGCCCTGGGCTCCATGCATATCAACTACAAATTAAATGATCATAAGTTCCATGCCTACTTAGGGCACAGTGATCAGTCAAATTGAAAGCATCGACTTGTCAATTATATTCGACAGTAACATTTGTCTTATTACACAATGTCATTTATTACCATCAGCCGTTAACCAATTATTTTTTTTAATAATTAAAAAAAAAAAACCTCTCTAGTAAGTAATCATAGTGTTGGTTCCAAACTGACGATATACCAAATCACACAGAAGAATGAAAGATATTAAAAGGAAGAACAATGACAAAGAGCAAGAATGGGAGAAAATGTTCCTTCAAAATAATATGGGAGAAAATGTTCTCTCTGCGGTTGAATAAAAAATTGTAGAATACAACTGTAGGAAAGTTAATGGAAATTGCCATTAAAGTTATTTATCTAAAGGGAAAACTAAACATAACAATTATATTCCTAATATATCTCAGTTTCGTTAACAATAAGCTAGACTAATTAACAATTAATCTTTGACTTGCTTATTAGGAACCTCTTTGACTAGGTTCCTCGATTCAAGGACACTCGGGCCGGGTTGATCGGGCTTCATAAAGTCGGCCTTAATCTCACATTGAGCACGTCCAACCGAACTCTATTTTGACTCCAAATTAATAGAGCGTCATTTCTCATGCCATTCCATGAACAACGTCTCAACTATCATCATTAAATATGGTGTGACATTGTTTGTAGACGCTTTTATTTTCTTCATATTTTTTTAGTCTTCTTAAAATTTGTTATTTACACAATTATCTTTGTTTTCTTTTTACTTCTTTCATATTTACCTTTAAAATTATTTATATTTACAATTATAAATATTTGAATACAATAATGAGCTTTGTGAATATTAAAATGACATTATTAATACTAAAACACAATAATATTACAACAATATCGAAATACAAAAATAAAAAATAAAATGGAAAATAAAATTACAATAGATAAATTAATACTCGTGAAGATTGAAGTTGAGAGAGAAACACCACCAATGGTTGTTAAAATAATGAGTTATTGGTATAATTGAAAGATATTCAACACGTGTATGAATATAAAGATAAATAAGAGAAATTAAATATAAAAGAATAGAGTCTGAAAAATGTCCCAACAATACCAAATTATATTGATAAGGAATTTTTGTATGATTTTAAAAAACCAATACCCATTGTGCTGATCGAATCTTATCATGAATATAACATAGAAGTAACATATATTTATGAATCATTTTTTTTTTTTTTGGTTATTTTGATCAGTGAAATAATTGTGATGAATTATTAGGATTGTACAATTCTATCACATGTTTCGAATCTCACAAGAGTACTCCTGAATTCTGACTTCATAAATCACATGATGGTTACAGTGTACATTGTACATAGTACATACATACTATGTCTTGGCAATTTATTTGACATCACAATCTTAACTGATTGATTCGCGAGAAATATTCCTCAGAGATTCGCGAGAAACGTCAGGATTTTCTCTTTGCGTGTACGTACGTTTTTTTGTTGGTTTATAACTTTATATTACGAGAGCTTTTTGCTTTATAACGTGAGGGTAAATCCTTCTCAGTTTCCCACTACAGGACGAAAATGAAGTATATAATATAGCTATATATAATTGTAAAATTATTAGGGTTAATGACGGCAAAAATACTCAAAGTTTAGTCAAAGAATTCCTCGTGTACCCAAAGTTTAAAAGTGGTGACAAAAATACCTAAAGTCGCATTTGGGGAGTTAACCACTCTATTCTTGTAACGCTATTAACTTACTCGTTAACTCTAACCATGTGGACAAATTTGTTTTGTTAAGTGTAATCATTAGGGATTCAATTAGTTGTATTAGATAATATTAATTAGGGGTTTAATTCGTTGGTTTGTTGTAAACGAGGTTGATGTGGGCTCCTCCACGTGGCAAAAATTGTTATGTCAGCAACCACCGTTTGTCTACGTGGCCAGAGTTAACGGCGTTACGAGAATGGAGTGGTCAACTCCCCAAATGCGATTTTGGGTATTTTTGCCACCACTTTTAAACTTTGGTTACACGAAGGGTTCTTTGATCAAACTTTAGATATTTTTGCTGTCACTAACCCAATTATTAATTAATGAAGGGCAAATAGCAAGAATGACCTCGGTTGGATTTTTTGTCAAATCCATACCCCCCTCGGCCACTATTCATGTTTCTTAGCAGTGGGCCCTTAAGGTATGGATTTGATTCAAAATCCAAATGAGGTCTTTTAGCAATTTCTTTCATCAATGAAGGGATTAAGAATTTTATGCAAAAATATTCAAGACCCTTTTCTTTAAGCATTGTATATATTTATAGGTAAGACCATAAGACTAACCTTCAAGATGCCGTTGCCGATGAAAATCTATATGACTCGATTTTAGGGTTGAAAAAGTTGTTGTGGAAAAGATGTCGACAACTCGACAATTGGCTACAAGCAAAAACAACAACTAACGGTTTGTGATTTATGAATTTAGTACTTTTAACTTATAGTTTCTGATCGCATTAATTAAATCACATGTTACGTAAAAATAATAGAATTGTGCCTTGACATTTTTAAAGTGTGATATCGAAAGAAAAATAAATACAATATACTTTAGTTATTAGATTTAATTATTGATTAGAATTTAAATCTAGATTATTAATTAATAATTAAAATATTTGTATTATATAAACAATATATGTATTATATATATTAAAATTGAATATTATATATATTAAATTTGGAAGCGTTTTGTACTTTCATTTTGTATTTGTATTTTTTGTTTTATAAAACAGTTGTTCAAAAGTATTTTTAAAATGTGATTATTACTATTTTATAACACTGTTTTTTGAAATGAAAAAATAAATAATATTGTTTTTTATTTTTATTTTTTTGTTAAAATGATCTTAAAAAGAACTAATTAATTTTACTAATCAAATATATCAAATAAAAAGATTATACCAAACTAAAAATTACATTTAGCAAATCTCAAATATAAAAATAATATATATATACATACAATTAAAATGCTGTTTATTAATATCATTTTTTTAATCTCATGTTTTCTTATAATTCTTTCATATTTACTCACTTTTTTTATCATATACTTGTAAATTTTCATATTTAATTATAAATTTTTAAACACACAAAATAATTTGAAAAATTAAAATTTCAAGATTTTCAAAATTGAGTATAAATGTCAAAAGTTTATATTTGAACTGATAGGGACTTATCAACAAATATAACTTTTTATTAAAAAAAATTATCAAAAATAATAAATAATTGAACCAAAATTTGCCAAACCTGACCAATTCAGGACAGGATTTAAAAAAATAAAACAAAAATGTTGCTGGGCGGACCTCCGGGTCTCCCTTGATCATTGTTAACGTTACCACCTGTGAGGCTGTGACCTCTTTGTTTCGTCAGTTTTATATTTTATGTTTTGTGAAGAAAAATATTCGTCAGAGATTATTGCGAGACACGTAATTTTTTTTTTTTTGTTTGGTTTTGCTTTGGCGCTTCACGACTCTTTGCGTGTAGCTAGGTTTTTGTTGGTTTATATTATAAAATTATATGTTATGAGAGCTTTTTGCTTTATAATTGAACATGAGGGTAAAGCATACTCAGTTCCCAGTTCCCGCTACATGACGAAAATGAAAGAAAAACATACTCATAATTAATCTTAGATATTAGTGATGTTTGACGAGTACTAAAAATATTTCTCTTAGAACACTTTTTCCTAACCCGGAACCAGAACCGGATTTCAAATCAGTTTCGGACGTACCCCACCACCGGAATCTGGGGTACTAACCGGTTCCGGGTATTTATAAAATAAAATAAAAAAATCCGTTTCGGGTGAAAATAATTTTGCTTCCAGATATTTTGTATATTCCTAGCAATAATATACACCAAGTGTTAGTCTCTAAGTCTAACCTATTCACTAGTCTATTATCTATTTTGTTGTTCATTAATCTATTAATAGTAATCTACTTGACGTTATCACCCCGAGTTCAATCCAGGGCCGTGCCTGAGATTTTCGGGGCCCTAGGCGAGGAGAATATTTGAGGCCCCCTATTGTAATTGCAAAATTCAATTTTGATGCAAAAATATATACAATTTTATATAATAAATAAATTCTTATTATTCAAATAGGACGCGTCTAGCAGTGTTAGAAGCAAAAGCACTAATCGACTATGCATAATTGAGTTTCTCGATCATGTCTTTTTTTATAGACAATGTAGCTAAACTACTCAACCTATCTTGGGACATGGTTGATCGAAGATATAAGACTTGATCAATTTTAACTTCGGGAAACTTCTTTCTACATCTGCAACTGTGACTGGTATGGTTAGTTTAAATCGATAAGCAATTCAAGCATTTGGATAACTACAATTCAATTCTTGTATGTAATTCAAAACATCGACTGCTCTCTTCCTGACGGTGGGCACGTTCACACAATTAGGGTTTCTAATTCCTTTAAGAGATCATCCGCGTCAATATCTGAAACTTTATTGTGCTCCATTGCCTTTGTCAGGTTGGTGCATAAACTCTTCAAATTATCTCTATCTGCAGCTTTTAGTTTCTCAAATTAAGTAAGCCCAAATTGTTGAAATATGAAATTTGAGTGAGGATTGTCGTGAGTGAGAACAAATATTTTTGGGATTAGGGGAAAAAATGACAGTGCGAAAAATTATGGGGTAAAGTGGGAATAAGGGGCCCTAATTAATTTGGGAATTGAGGGCCCAAATGTTAAAGTTAAATTATTTTAATTAAAAAATTAGGAGCCCTAAATAATTTGGGAATTACGAGTCCACATATTAAAGTTGAGTGATTTTGATTATATTTTTTTGGGGTCCCTAAATTTTATTTAAGTGATTTTAATAAATAAAAAATTAATATAAGCGATTTTAAGGCCATTAAATTTGATTTTTTGGGGCCCCTAAATATATAAAAAAAAAAAATTACTAAAGGCGCGCGCCTACTCCCCATCCCCTTAGGCACGGCTCTACTTCAATCGATCGTCCCTACCCTTTTGGAATCCTGATCATAATAAGAACATGCACGTGACACTGTCTCGTACGTAAATTTAATACGTGAAATATTCAAGGAAAAAAAAAAGTTATTTGAAAAAGAAAAGTGTTGGCAGCGCAGAGGCATGCCTGAATCGTTTGACAATTGCTACGTACCACCTGTGCTGTGAGTGAGTGTACCTGCTCTATTCTATCTTTTCTCGTGAAAGATATTATTCCTCACAGATTCACGAGAAATGTTTGTTTTTCCCAGTTATATATCCGCTTCTTTATTTATCCTAAACTTTCTCACTTGTGCTAACTCATATATGTGATGTAATTTTATAGTATCATCTCATGATGTGATTTTAGAGAATATATCCGCTTCTTTTTTGCACAATATAGATGGGTGTAGATATGAAAGTATTTAATCATCTAATAGTGTTGACTTGTCGTAGAGCATATAATAGTTTCCTTTCCAATTCCAAACATAAATTAATTTACAAGAGGACAAAAATAATAATTGCAATCTAATTACAATTTGAAAAAAAAAATGACAGTACGTATCCTATAAATTTATTTGATAATTGATGATACGTTTCGCATCCATTTTTATAGCCTTATCTGACTTAAACACACTGACATTGCGGATTAAAGAACGTTCAAAGGTTTCATAATTTTGATCATCACTCACAAACGTCTTTGTAGGTGTTGCACTGATCATGAGAAAGTAACACAAATTTAAAAAAAAAATTGTCGGAATGATTTTCGCCGCCGCAGGTATGCATGGGTTCACCAGCTGGTTGCACGTTTCCTCCATAAATTACGGAATATCACGTAAGCGATCCACGGCACTATTCTGAGCAGGATTTCACGAACTCGTTCTTTAATTAACATATTGATCAATTCATTTGCACTTCCAGATTTACAAGATATTCTCAAGCCAGTAGCTTGATATTGCCATGTATAATGCATCTGGTGATGTGTGCATTTGATGGATTGTATAGATCTCAACTTTATAGTAATGTTGGGTTGTGACCCGAAATACACCGAAACAAAGAAATAAAAACGAAACGAAACGAACTCACACTTTATTTTGCTCACACAAATTACAAAATGTGAGGAGAGAAATAAATATAATAAGATAAATATATGGGATTTCTCTTTGTATTTCTCTGAAAATAAAACGAACTAATGACTTGCTATTTATTAGTAAATAAAAACTAACGTTAATACCTGATAGTGCTCCCATAGTCCCCATTACTTTCTCTCCATGATCCCCCAAAAGAAGGAGAGATCAGTTTTAACTACGTGCTCTTGCCGCACAACTATCTCAACACACTCATACACTACTTTTACGTGTACAATCCTGACCCTAATTAAACTCTTGGCTTTGACACATCGAGCTTAAGATTATTTTCAACGTATATATATAGCCAAAGAAATGTCATGTATCAAAGCCATTGGCAGAGAGCTTGCATATATATAGCTTGAAATACAACGTTCTTATTCGGATTTAATCGAAATGGTATGTTAAATATATAAATGAAGAATAGCTATAAATATAATTCATGTTCGTCAGGCATTGTTATATTGTACACAAAACATTGATCGCGCACAACGTGGATGATCATCTTATTATTAATTTCACACAATACATTACAGATGGCTTATACATCCATTACATTAATCACCCATATAGATAGCCATATTTCACCTAGGTCTCACACAAACACTTAAAACACACTTACAGATTGGAATAATGAACGATCCAAGGTTACATTATTTTGATCATTACACTATTATAGGCATACGGAAGGCGTTGACTATCTACAACCATGGGGATAGTCGCAGGTCAACGGATAGCAGCAGGTAAATGGGTAATTAAGGCTGCAAAATCCGCCGGCCCCTTCGCAATGATCCACCTGGCAGCATGTTCCTCCCCAAGCTGTGGAAGAGCACGTGAGCGATCCACAGCACCAGGTGGTCAGCCCACATTCCTCGCCTGTCCCGGCGCAGCCGAGATTCCCTGGCTTACGTTTCCGCGAGAACGTCGATGATTTCCCGTCCGGTAACTGGAAACGCTCATGCTGTACGCCTCCCGCATACGACGACTGCGGCTCGTCCACCACCATGACAATGTCCTGATGATCCTCAAACGACGCAGCTGCAGCAAAGCTCATCATCCCGGCCACGGCCGCAAACAGAAGGAGTGTTGCGCCCCTGTTGATGTAATAACTCGTCTTTTTGGCACTATTTACCGCCATGCTTGTGGTTTTGGGTGCAACTTTAAGAGGTTATATACGAGAGAGAAGTGTTTTTGGTGTGGTAATCACGTGCAGTATTGGAGCCTATTTATGCTATCGTGATCATAAGCTCCATGCCTATTAACTACAAAATGATCATAAGTTCCATGCCTACCAACTGCACAGTGATCAGCCATTGCAATAAACAGCAATTTGTCAATTATATTTGACAGTAATATTTATCTTATTACACATATGACATTGATGTCACTAGCATATTGATAACGGGATATTAAATGAAGATTTTAATAGCTTTGCACTTAATTTATTGTAAATCTTATGTTTTGAGTTTTATTATGTTTATCTTAGTTTCTTTTTAACTTTTATAAGTTGGTTTATGAAATTAAGCTCCTTAAATAATTGATGTGTCTAAAGTGGTTAGTTAGGGCAAAATTGTAAGAAATGGTTATAAAACTTTGATTGGGTTGAATATGTATGGACCACTTACCTTAATGCCACATGTCTTCACTAGTTTTTTGGGCTACAATCATCTATTTTGGGAAGGCCATGTCACTTAGGTCAACATCCTTTTGGGGAGAAGAAATATAAAGGAAAAAGGAAGCAGCCACCGGCTCAAAGGAGAGGGGCAAAATACAGAGAGACAAACCCAGAAAACGAGCTAGAAGAAGAAGGACGAAGATGGGAGTTAATTCCGGCGAACATTCAAGGAAGGCGTTCTGCAAGACTGCTGTAGCGATCGTCACAACAGTCTCTGTAGCACGAAAATTGATCGGAGATGAGCTAGGAGTGACGACCTTTTCAATGTCACATTACTAGTGATTGGTTATGGCTATGCTAATTTCATGCTTTTTATCCTTGTGTGATGAATGTTAACCTCTATTCTACGGTATGAAAATATCTTGAATAGAGTGATTAGGCTAGATTAATGACCGGAAGGATTAGTTTAGCTTGAACACCACTAGGATTTTATGAGAATCTAATATAGGAATGTATTGAGAATCTCATGTGGCTTAGATAAATTAGTTGTTATGGGTGATTTTTCCTAAATCCATTTCGGCCCAAAAACGAATCCTGGAAGCCCATTTTCAAAACCGAAAGGCCCAACAAGGCCAGAAAAAATATTATTTAATGATATTTAGATGGGCGTCCTAAAAGAAGAAAAGCGCGCCCCCAAAGTCAGAAAACGCACCTTCACAGCCTATTGCGCGCTTAGCAGGGCGCACAACGCACCTGGCAGAGCGCGCAACGTGCTCGACAGGGCGTGCAACGCACCCAATAGGACGTGCGCCCATGAAACATATTACACGCCCAGCAGAACGAGCAGCGCGCCCCTGAGGCCTATTGCGCACCCACCAAGGCGCGCAACGCACTTAAGAGAGCGCGCAACGTGCCCAACAGGGAGCGCAGCGTGCCTCACAGGGCGCGCAAAGCCCCCAATAGGGCGTGCACCCATGAGATATATTACGCGCCCAGCATAATGAGCAGTGCGCCCCCGAGGCCTATTGCGCGCCCAGCAAGGCGCAACGCACTTGACAGAGCACGCAACGCACCTGACAAAGCGCGCAACGTGCCCGACAGGGAGCGCAACGTGCCTAACGGGGCGGTAAACATGCCCGAGAGGTTGCGCGCCTATTGCGCGCTTAGTAGGTGTGTCCACGAGACTTCTTACGCGCGCAACGCGCCCTGCTATGCGCGCAAACAATATTAATATTGCCCAGGGGCCCAATCAAGTTATTATTAATTGCACACAGGCCCCCGGAGGAGCTTTATTTCAACATAACGGTAGCTCAGAGAAACGCTTTCTATATATAGCTATATAACTCTGTTATCTCTCTCATATATATTTTTGGGTTTAAATACCCGACTAACGTCGGGGCGGAGGAGCTAGCTAGAGAGAAAGCGTCGGGGGAATCCCCGACTCTCCAGATAGAGGCGGAGGGGCTGGCTAGAGCGGAAGCGCCGGAGAAATCCCGGTCGACCGACCCCCATCTCCACAATCAGCACCCGGCTTGCCGAGGCAAGTTCAGGTACGTGTCTCTTAACTCCCACTTTGAACTACGTGATGACCTGATCTCAGTAAATGGGTATGTAGGCAGCCTCGCTATAAGTGACGAGGTTTGGCATCATATATCATCAAACCACATTCTTTGTATGTCCGAGCCCCGATCTGACCGTATAGCGGAGGTACTAGTTCTCTGTGGTCACCGGCCTATATCCTGGATCTGATCCGACCGCTCAGGCGGAGGTACCGTACCTTCGCGCTAACGGGCCAATAGACCCGGTTCTAGACCGACCGACAAATGGAAGTCCCAGGCCTCAGGATCTCTAGCTCGACACCCGAACTGCCCGTATAGTGGACGTACTATTCTCTGTGATCACCGGCCTACATTCCGGGTCCGATCCGACCGCTCAGTCGGAGGTACCGGACTTTTGCGGTAACGGGCCAATAGACCCGGTTCTGATCCGACCGCATAACTTAAGTATTGGGTCCCAGATATATCCAAAGTCAACACTCCCTGTCCAGCGAAGTCAACAAACGGCGATGGGCCCAGCCTATTATCAAGACATGGGCCGCTACAGTGTTTGATCCATTTTTTGACATCAACATTAGTATTTAAGTTAGGATTTGGAAGATTTGATGGTATAGGAATATATTAATCGAATCAGACAATTCGTTAGTAGTAGGCGCTCGAAAGAGGTTTGCTCATAAATCAAAAAGCCGAAAGTTGAAATTCGTTGTAGCTGTAACCATAACAATAACCTATTTAAAAAAAAAAAAAAAAAAACTCCATAACAATCACATAATACTTCATTTAGACATTAAGATTTAACGGAAATCGATAATCCTAGTCGCTCGTTTATCATTTTACAAATTCAGTCTCTATTTTCTCTCGATTACACGCGTTTAGTTTATATCATTTTAAATTGTTACAAAACCCAAAAAAAATTGATATAAACTAAAAATTGAATTTTGAGAATTAAATTATCGCTAATTTAGTTCCTGTGGAGACGATACTCAACAACTCTACCACTCTATTACTTGGGCGACTCATATACTTGCGAGATTTACGAACACATATTTATGTATATCAAGACATAACCAATAATTTTTATTAATTTTTATAATTTTATTTATTCACCTCTCTCGTGCGTAGCACTTATTAGCAGTTAGTTAGCACTATCTTTCGTTCCAACCTAAGCAAATCATTTTCTACTCTGCAAATATGGTATTTGGTGCGTTTGGTTCCGCTTTAAAAATCATGTTTTTTGTTTTTAAAATAAATTAAACTATTTTTCACGTGTTTGGTTATAAAGTTGTTTCTACAAAAAAAAAAAAAAACTCAAAACGATTTTAGATTTTTGTGCATGAGTCGTAAAAGTTAGGATTTGTAGCTTTTGGTTTTTTCTAAAAACAAAAATATGATTTTTAGTTTATTTGAGTCTTTTTAGCCTAAATAAATTTTTTTACCAAACGCTAAATCAGTTTTTGTTACCAGCAACAACTGTTTTATGAATAGTTAACCAAACAGTTGTCAGTTTTTTTTTAAACTGTTTTTTTTTTCTATACTAAAACCAAAAACAATTTAAAAAAAAAATTAGGTTGTACTAATCCTGTTAATACAGTACCCAAAATAATGAAAGTCTGATTTATCCGACTAAAAATTTAGAATTCAGAACTTCCAAATCCGGGTAAAACCAGATTCAGAATTTTCTGATTCCGGTTAAAACCGGAACCATAAAATTATTTTTCCGGTTTACCAAGATCCGGTATTATGTTTATATTTTTTTTTCAATAAAAAAAACTAAAAAAAGACCCGTTGGATGTGTGATGCTCTAAACTCTTTTAAGTTTGCATGCATTCATGTTTACCACAGAGTCAGACCACAGTGCAAATGTGCAAGTGCAGTATGACATTTTTCAATTTTTTTATACAGTTTATTAATTAAAAAAACAATAACAAATCGGAATCGGATTCCACTATTCGGATAAAAACCGGAACGAGGAATTTTCCCGGATTCGTGAAAAATAATACCGGATACGGTTTTGTTACTGTATTACGGGATTAAGCTGCACTAAACGGGCCTATTATATATAAATGACATTTAACTTTACAAATGAAGCATCATGCTTGGATGCTTGCATTAGAGCATCTCGAACCGAGTCAGAGACGGAACTAAGAATTTTGAATAAGAGGGGCGCGCCAAAAAAATCATATAAAAATATGTATTAATCATTTATAAGGGGGCCAATTACTATATATTAGTCTTAATTCAATGGTTTTTTTCCTAATTATTCAATATTGTATTTAATAAAATTTAAAATCGATTAGGGGTCATGGTCCCCATCAACACTGGCTAGCTAGTTCCGTCGATGCGAGTAGGTAGATGTTTTCCAATGGATCGCTATTTCCGTCTATTGCGGGATTCGAATACCGTAGTGCAATCACGGGAGGGGTGAATGACATCGCTTTGCTTTGGCCCATTGTCTTGGAAATGAGCGAGCCTCGTTTGTCTTGGTACACATACATTTATCCTCTCCTTTATTTTCGATATTCTTTTATATGTTTTTTTATTCATTAAAATTTTAAAACTAAGCAACTTTTAATTAAGAGCTCCAATTAATAAATAAAAATTAGCATTGAAAAGCTCGTGGCGTGGAGAGAGGAATATAAAGATATGTGGGAATATATAATTTTGATAATGTTAGGGAATATCAGCCGAATCCCCTTAAATCAAAAACGTAAATGGCAGGAAACGAAATAAAGATGACACCGAAAATTATAGTAGTTCGCTCTCAATGTGAGAAATATGTCCACTTACCGCTTGCAAATCAAGATCCACTATATTCTCCAACGGGAGTTATTCTAATACACCATCGAACTAATCTATGGTAATTTTATGTTGTACAGTTGTGGATGCTGCAGCAACCCCATTCTTTGATGCTGCCTTTGAAAAACCCCACCAAGAACTATACTCTCACTCACTCTCACTCTCACTCATTCTTTTTGAGCTCATCTATAATGACAAAACTAATAGCTTTTTAAACTCTAGAGCCAACTCGCTTTATAAGTAACAAAAAATAAACAACGAGAAATCCTAAATACCTTTGAAACTAGTTACCAATTTACCCATAAATTTGGCTTCATATTACAACAGATAATATTAAAATAATATATTTTAAAGATTGTTGAATACATTTTTTTTTAATATTTAGAGATATGAAATCTAACCAAATTATATTCTAAGTTACACTTATGCCAATTTTAGTCTTTTTATCTTTTAAAAAACTATTAAATTAAAAAAATTACAAACCCATCTGAATTACTTTACCCCACTTTTTATCAATTAACTTTTAGAAAGTAATTTTTCAAACAGTATACCAATCCAAAGCTGGGCCTTAGCCTTAGTATATAATTGCATGTTCATTTAATCTCACACAAATAATTAGTTTGATGACTCGACTGTAGGTTGCAGAGGATAGATTTTTTATTTTTTTTTCTTTCTTAGCAGTATATATATACGTCACGGTACCGTCATCAATTGGTGTGCTTTCAATCCATTTTGATCACGGTACCGTTATCAATGGGTGTGCAAATTTTATATATTTAAAACTGAGAACCCGGATGGAAACCGAGAATTTTAGACTCTGTCTCAGTCCTGGTTCCTGGTATTTAAATTAAAAATTACCCATTTCAAACTAAAAAACAGGCTGCCACCGGAATGAAACCAAGAAATGAGTACAAAAGTTTCACCGTGAAGAAAAAACAGAAATTGTAAAACACAGAGTGGATATCTATAATAAATTATCGAACCCCACGAAACATAACACTCAAAATCCATTAAAAAAAAAACATAAACACTCATAATAATATATATTGCTTACTATCGATCCATTTTATTACACACCACTCCGAAATTAAACATTCTTCATGTTTGGACACACAGACACAGTACTACGCACCACGGTAGGTGCCTGGTTTAGAAGTACACATATCTTTTATTCCGAAAATAAACTCATCATTTATAGAACAATCACAGTATTCACTCCCTGACGAGCTCCGTCGTCGTGGCATCGAAGAGCGCCTGGCGGCGGCGAAGACACCTGCTGGTTGTGTAACTGCAATAGTAGGGGTAACAGCACGCTGCCATCTCATGGCAGTATTCACCGGACTCTCTGCAGTTAGGCTGCTGGCGGCATTTCCCGAGAGAGCTGTTGCACTCGAGCGATCCACAGCAATAGAAGTCGTTCGGCCCCCCGCAGGATTCGTTTACGATCCTGCAGCGGGTGTCGGACGGGAGATTCCCGTCCCTTGCGTCGCCCTCGCCGGGATTCGCTGCTGTGAGAATGTATGAAGCCGAGCTCGATCTAGCGATCGCAGAGAGCAACACGAGCGCAATGGTGGTGATAATAATATTGGTGCTCTTCATCTTGACAATCGAGGATATGTTGTTTATGGTGTTTGTACTGTTTGTGATTGTGTGGATATATGAAGCCCTATAATATAAGGCTCTATATATATATATATATATATATATATATATATATATATATATTAAGAGCCCTCGTGTATATATATATATATATATATATATTTATGATTCTGAAGAAGAAACTTGGTTTTTTATATATCCTTGATTTCTTGTTTTCGCAAAAATATATCTCTCTTTTTAAATACTAATAAAATATTCTTTTTATTTTTAATTAATATTTTAAATTTATAAAATTAATAGTTGGTAACATTTTGGTTTTCTAAATATATATAATAAATTTTATTAAAAAATTAAAACTAGAAAGTAAATAAAAATAAACTTAATCTAAAATATGAGTAATAAGAGGAAATTTTGGGTTTTGAACAAATTAAATAGTATGAGGGTATAAAAATAAAACTAAACTAGACTTTGAGGGATAGTTTTAGACTAGTTGTTTCAAAAACGGATTGTATATTTTAAAAAATTAAAAATATGTAAAATTATAATTCCATAAAATAATTATTAGGAATTCAAATAATATAGGTAGAAAGCTGTATTTTTCCAGTTAATGTTCTGGTCCATCTGCTAAGCAATAAATGCAGAATGCGATCTCGTTCTTATCAGTAGAGCAATTGCATTTGTACCGCAAACGAGTAGACCAATCACCTCTATTTGTGCGCTATATAGCCTATATTTGAAGGCAAAATGGTGTGGGTGAACACGGCGTGAGCACTATTCATTGATATTAATTTTTTTTTAGTCCATCTAAATATGTAACATTTATATATTTGTATTAATTTGTAAAATTATATCATATTTATCCCTAAAATTATATCATATTTAATATATAAGAGATCACAACGTTCAGAATATTAATACCAAAAGAAAATAACATTAATATTAATACTGAAAGAAAACATACAATAACATCGAAATTGAAAATAAAGATAAAAAAGACATTAACGTAATAAGAAACACATTACAGCAAAATAAAAATGAAAATAAAATTACAACACATAAACTAATACTCGGGAAAATTAGTGTCGGATCTTCCAAGACCGGTGAAATATTGTGAATATTTCACCGGAATTAGGAAATGGTGTTTGAGGTTGTTGTTCTTCCTCTCTCTCTCGTAAAATCCTGGCTTGTTCAGCTCCCTAAAATACACCAACAGCAGGATCTGATATTGCATCTAAATTCATTTTCATTATTTTACTGTATTCCTTTACTTTTTTTCAACTTATTAGTCTCATTGATACTTACCAGTAGGCGTTCCTTTACTTTTTTTCAACTTCTTGAGCAATCTCCATGTAAACTCGACAAAGAAGTCTGCCTTCTTCATGAGAGTATCCATAAACTCAGACAAAAATTTTGATGTAAAGATTTGTTTGTTGGCAAAAAATTTTGGATGAAAACACAACTTTATGGAAGATACTATATATAGCAAAAACTCAAAAACTCAACTTATGGAAGATATTAGTTTCTTTTTCTTTAAAAAATGTGTGATCAAAGTTCTAAAGCTCTTTAGTTTCTTATAAATAAATTTTTTACTTAATTTTTGGCGGTTGATACATCCAAAATTCATCCATTTTTTTTATAAATAAGTCGCTAACGTTAGTTTAGCATTTAAATTTCATATGGCGTCCAATTGATTACCGCGTGATTTATACGAAATATTTTTTTAGCATTAGTTTTTAAAATATTTTAATTAAAATGGGCATTTCTCTAATAAACCCTTAATTCTATAAAGATGCGTTTTTATAATAAATACTAAACCAAGCTTATAAAAATTGGTAACAATCTTCATTTAATAGCATGATATTTTAATTTTTGCACCCTCTTATTAGAAATAATTAGGAAACAATTATTCGCGGACTTTCTCAATTAACGAAGTTCAGGATTAATCTTTAGTGTGACAATAGTTCTCGAGAACTAAATCTCGCTAGGATTACGAGTAAAATATGAAATACTTTGGATTAGCCTCCTTTTTGGAAGTTCTACAAGCTAATGAAAAGATTTTCATTCGAGTGATTTCATTCATATTTAATAAAAATTAACTCTTAGGAAATTAATTTGAAAACTACTACACTACACGGTATAATAATTCCGAGCATGATTTCACGAATCCGTTAGCATATATGGTAGTACTACAGTTATATTTATATAACAATTCCGAGCATGATTTCACTAATCCATTAGCATATTGATCAGTTCATATGTGCTTCTGCAGATTTACGTACATAGATATTTTCATGATTCCGAATTTGACCCATTATACAAAACTCCTTATATAAACATGAAAATATCATTTAAAAGTTTGTATAGAATAGATCTCAACCATTCGAAGTCAAAGAAAAGTCATGTAGGCAAAAGCCTTTGGCGGAGAGCTTGCAATTGCATGGACTACTTAATTGCCCAGATCAGCCGATCATAATTATATTCAGTACATAGGTTTGAAACACAACGTCATATCATTTCATACCACACTAAACGTGCTTATTCAGATTTCATTGAAATATAGAAGTTTATTAGATGAACATCAGTATAAAACGATTGATCATCATCTCATCACATGATCACATAATTGATAATACATAGCATTTGAATCCATTTTATTATTCACCCATATAGCAGATCTAGTCAGCTTAGGGGTCTGACACACACACTAACAAATTGGAATAAAGGACGATGATCAAATTAGGTCTCATCATTTTGATCATCACTATATATATATATATATAACGTACGGCTTACGGAAGATACGTTGATTAAGCAGCGTATGTTTGGTTGACACAAGTGCCCGCCCACATTTGGCCGCGGCAGCTCGAGGGATAACAGCAGGCTATGGTTTCGCCGGAGCAGAATCCGCCGGGAGCTATGCACTCCCACATCTGGCTGCACGTTCCGGCAGATGTTGAGCTAGAGCACGCGAGCGATCCGCAGCACCAGATGTCCTCACTATAATTGCATTCCTCGCCTGGTTTGCTGCAGGTGTAATCGCCGAGTCCATCTGGCCAACGCTGCCGTGAGAGCGTCAATGGTTTCCCGTACTCTCGGTCAGCTGCGCCGCCTTATAACGACGACAGTGGCTTCTCCACCACTATCACAGTCTTCTGATCGTCCGCTGGCCGCGCGGCTGCAGCCAAGCTCGCGCTCATGATCGCAGCCAGAAGCAGCAGCATTGCTCCCATGTTGATGCTCATCATCCTCTTGTGCTCTATTGAGTCAAGTGACGTTTGTGAAGGTGTGAGGTTTTGGAACGCTGATTATACTATCAGTGTGATTAATGAGACATGTCCTACCTTATCTTCTTCTTCTGCAAGTGGCAATCAGAAAAGCAACACATAAAAGTATTTTTAGCATATTTGATGTTTGCTTCGCCGAACAAATTCCTTAGACGAATTAAATAATGATATAAAAAAGAAAGAAAAAAAAAAAAAAAACTAATTGATTTTTTTATTGGTAACTAAGTTCGAGCCCGCGACCGCAGAGAGTGGTGATAATTAATAATCTTGGTTCGTGAATCGTGATATCTGGGAAAATTAGTGTTCTATTTTATTTTATTTTATTTTATCTTTGAATTCCTTAATTCCGCAATCGATAATGACATAACGTAGTAGTTGGTCTGGTCCCAACACATTATTCATGACGCGCAGAAATAATTATTTACTTGCTAAAATTCTTCATTAATCCAATATATTTACATCTGAAATTATATGATATACACAAATAATTTTAAGTAGTTCGCATTGTTAAAGAGACTCGTCGTCTACGTCTACACCACCGTTGCATATCAGTTTCTAAACTCTACCTTTGCAAAGAGGTGATGCGGGTCCAATCCACAGATATTCTGAGAGGCGCCCCCGTAAAACTATTGTCTCGGAGTATTTTGGACACTTAATTTTGAGTTCTATGTGCATTTTTGTAATTTTTCTTATTCATTGTCGTTTGTTTATTTTTGGGTCAAACTACATGCGTATGTTTTAGGTTGTTTTGGATGCATTATATATATAAGCATCATTTAGGGACTTGTAATTGTAAGAGGAGGATTGATTTTGAATGAAACATTGACATAAATAGAATAGCACAGCAGTGCCAGTAACCACGATAGATTATTGAACCTCACAAAAACATAACTCTAAATTATCCGATCAAACGCATACATATACAAGTATTATTGTGTCTTATAATTAGAGATAATTGTCTTAAATATGTGATGGATCCAACCTCCGGACAAGCAAACTTTGATATTTTTAGAGCGCGTGCAGAGCTTAGGCTAGGCTTGAAATACAACGTTCTCGTTGGGATTTAATTGAAATATATAGGAGGTTCAATATATAAATGATTATCGGTATAAAAACGAATAATGTGGATGATCATCCCACTATTTAAAAATATTACTTCAATTAATTACGTGATATCATAGAAAATATTAAATGTGGTAAATAATAAATATCATGAACATCACACTCAACAATTGTTTTATTTTTTGTGTAATGTTATTCACATTTTTTTTATTGAAATACGATCATATATATTTGAGAAAAGCTTGATTAAAATCACTAAGTACATATATCGATTTTTAATATTTTTTTATTAACATTCTATTTGGAGTTGTGAGCTTTCATCTTGTAAAAATTGTAACTTTTGGAAGAAAAAAAATTGAAAACTTTTGGAAAATAATTGAGAACTTTTTCCGTTATTATATGATGACATTCGAAACTTTTCCATGGTTAATTTTTTTATTTTTTTTATCTTTTTTAGTTTTGTAAAATATTGAACTTTTTCGCCGCTGTTATTTCATTTTTATTGCAAAAGTTCATATTTTTTAAAATAAAAATACAAATGGTTTTCATCTAAGTACACTTAAGTAATTTTTTTAGTGGAAAAAATGCATATGTTTTTTTTTTTTAATTCTCTTGAGGTTGATGTTGGAATTTTTACGTTAAAAGTGTCTTTAAAAATATATATTACTTATTGACCGCTAAAAAACATTAGTACTTTTGTCACGATTCAATCTAAAAATCTATATTTAACATCTAATAACTAATTTGTTAACAAAATGACAACATATGAAGTCAAAAAAATAATATAACGACTAATTTACCGTAAGTGGTAAAATATATATACTTTTGGCACAAAGAAAACATAAAGACTATATTGTTTTTTGTGATAAATCTTGCCAAAAACATAGTTCAAACTTCAAAGGATAACCATACCTTCGATGAAGATTGCCAAATTCGATTAATGGAAAATGTTTAATTTCAAAAGCTTTATAATACTTCAATATTTCATTTGTAATAAGTAATGCATTATATTCATTAACTTAACTTCGAAATAGTTGGTGTTTTAGTTCTTTTCTCTTCTTAAATTGTCATTGTTCATTTATTAGCTCTAACATTGTTCTTAAAAACTTGACCTGTCCAAAGAAAATATGGAGTAATTGAAGTTAATTAAAAATACATTATTACTTTACTCAAGAATGAGCCAAACATTATAATCAATTATTATTATCACTCACATATAGTATAGATAGCCACACTGCAAATACTTAAAATATTACACTCAGTACTTATTGGAATAAAGGACGATCAAAGGTTTCATTTCATTTTGATCATCACTGTAAAATACATGAGTATGAAATTAATGCGGTAATTCACAACGGCCTGTAAGAAAACTGCACCCCGATGGATAGCAACACGGAGGTGCCGGGTCCCAACAAAAGTGCTCCTTGCTTTCGGCAGGTATGCAATAGTGCTCCTGGCTGCACGTTCCTCCATAGATTGTGGAAGAGCACGTGAGCGATCCACAGCACCAGGTCCACGGCCCACATTCCTCGCCTGTCCCGACACAGCCAAGATTCCCTGGCTGACGCTTCCGCGAGAGCGTCAATGATTTCCCGCCCGGTAACTGGAGACGTCCATGCTGTACGCCTCGCGAATACGACGACTGCGGCTCGTCCACCACCATGAGAATGCCCCGATCCTCCTCCGGCGATGATGCAGCTGAAGCCAGGCTCATCGCGCCAGCGACCGCAAACAAAAGGAGTGTTGCGCCCATGTTGATGCTCGTCTTTTTGGAACTGATCTTGATCACCATGCTTGTGCTTTTCGTGCATCTGGAAGTGGTGATATTGGAGCCTATTTATATACTATGATCAACTACAATGTGATCATAAGTTCCATGCCTATCAACTACGAAATGATCATAAGTTTCATGCCTATCAACTGCAGAGACTTGGTGATCAATCAACTGCAGGGACTTGCTAATTAATTCTTCGACAGGAACATTTGTCTTGTTACACAGTGACTCGTTTATGTGAGAAGCATTTATGCCATTACTGTTGTTTTAAGCTCGTGTACGTAGACTGCATGCTTTCATTTATTGTTTTAATTTTTATTATTTAATTAAACAGAATTTATTTTCTAGTCTTTAGGAGAGTAGTTAAAGACTGAATAAAACGATCGTGAGATCGTGGTCGAAATTGTAGGCGACTAAGCCACGTTTTGTTTTGCTCTGTTTTTGAATTTATATTAATGAAAATCAGAAAAGCTGCACGTTGAAACGCAGCACCAAAACTCTGTGTAATTCTTTCTCTCAAAAAAAAACTCTCTCCATCGACAGTGAGTGCGTGTGAGTGTGTTCGTGATTTCGGAGCGTTTTCAATTTCTGCAACAACAATTACAGGGCCAGGCCGAGCATGTGGAGGCTCCGGCGAATTTTTTGAAGGGCCTTTGAAAAATATGATGATTAGTATATTTATTAACCAATTTGCTTCGCGTTCCTAGCGTATAAATAAATGGTAAAGAAGGTAAAGCCAAAATATAATTCTTTGTAAAAGAAAAGCTATTGAATGTTTAATTTTGAATAAAAATAATCTAATATTCACATTCACAAACAATGTGATAGGTTCTTGAAGATAATAATAAAGTGAAAATATTAAATGTTAAGCTATAGTAAAATAAAATTTTAAATTTAAATTATTATCCTTTTAATACTTGATCAATTGATGTCGATAGATTTATTAATTTATTTATATAGATCTGTCACTGTGGGCAAATACAATGATCCAGAACTGATTTAAAATCCGGTGATAGAAAACGTTACCGGATAATTCGAATTAAACTTTCCTCACCTATCGATTCACGCATGAATCCTAGACTCGGTCCAAAAAAAATTAATTCGTACATGAATACCGGCTTTCAGGCATCAAACTTGGGGTTCGCAGTGCGCTTCTCATAATTGAGGAGAAACACTAAAAGTTTCATTTAGGTCTCAGGATTAGATAATTAAACGTATCAAATTAATAATTATATTTAAATTATTCATTATATGTAACAGTAGTTTAAAATTAAATTAAGAATTTGAATTTGAATTTCGTCATTAACGATAAACTCTGTGCTTTTAAAAAAATACGTATATGTAATTTTAAGCGGATCCACTATGCCCCCCAGCCCAAAATTCATATGCAAGTGGGTTTGACTTTTGGCCCAATTTTTTTTTTTAATACACTACGGGCCCCCCTCTTCTTTTTCCACCTCTCTCTTTCAGCATCTCTCTCAACCTTTCCCACTGCTCAAGCCTCACTAGCCATGGCTTCCTGACTTATGAATTTGATGACAAAAAAAAAAAAAAAATCGGCCCCCCATTGTGAAATCCTGGATCCGCCACAGTATATATATATATGTAATTTTAGTTACTTATCTTACATGAATGTAATCTTACTTAGATATGTAATTTTACTTACTAATTATATGAGAACAAAATTACACAGAAGGCATCGTCAACATAACTATTATATATTCATGTGCGCTAATCAAGCTATAGATATTGTTACATCTTACATACACACAACATAACATTGATCTCGCACGCACACATAACGTGGATGATCATACAATTACATAAAACAGCTTTTGCATCCATTTTAATTATCCCCACAGATAGCCACATACAACACTCACATATTGGAATAAATTAAGGACGTTTCATCATTTTGATCATCGCTATATATAACAGGTAAGAAAGGCGTTGATTAAGCACAAACGCTATAGATGTTGCAGCTCAAGGGAAAGCAACACGCGTCCAACACGTGGCTGCAAAATCCGCCGGCGGGTGTGCACGAGTGCTCCTGGCTGCACGTTCCTCCATGAATTGTGGAAGAGCACGAGAGCGTTCCACAGCACCAGGTGGTCAGCCCGCATTCCTCGCCTGTCCCGGCGCAGCTGAGCCTCCCTGCTGGCTGACTCTTGCGCGAGAGCGTCAATGGTCTCCCATCTGGTGACAGGAGATTGCCATGGTACTCTAGATCAGCGCCGCCGGCCGGGAGCGATGGGGCTAGTGGTTCGTCCACCACCATCGGATTCTCCTGATTGTCTGATGGAGGCGCAGCTGCAGCTAAGCTCGGGACCAGGATCGCAACCAGCAGCAACATTGCTGTCGTTTTGATGCTCATCTTCTTGGAATTCTTGTATATATAAATATGGTGAAATGAAATGTTCTCTATAAAGATAAATGTTTGTGATAGGGTGATGGTGTGAGGTTTTGGGTCCCTATTTATACTATCAACGTGATTAATTATACATGCATGTCCTTGTTGGGATTTAACCTTTAATAAAAATTAATATTACATCATATATTATTATATGTTCCCGAATGTCTATTTATGAGAGAACATTATGATATTATAAAGTATAAACTACATCCTATAATTTTAACCTTTTTTTAAATATATAAAACCAATGTTTGGTTTTTGGGTGATGACATGGAGCCATAATATCAAGAGAATAGAGAATTGTTAATTGCTAATTTTTCAATTTTTCAACAAAAAATTATCAAAATTCATTTATGTCATAATTGCTTCATACAAATTATAAATGAAATACACAAAACTGTCATTATAAATGCATATAAATGAAATACACATAAGTGTCGATTGCTTCATGTAAATGCATTTCTTAAAGACTTGAAACTGTCATTAGAACACTAAATTAAAACGGCATTTGGTCATTAATGATTTTCATTTTATATTTATGTAATTTATTTATTATTTGAGCTGCAGGTTGCTAAACCAAAAGACCATTCTTAAAATAAATAAATATTCTTCAATTTGAATTAAATCATATATACATTTCACTCCTGTAAATAATTTATTATAAGAAAACTTGCCAAAATAGCCTAAAACACCAAATTAACTATTTAATCCCAAATCTAAAAAATTATGAAATTCTAAACTTTCACCAAATTTGAAACCCTCTTACCTTTTAAGTTTTTTATGTTATCAAAGACAATTTTTCGTGTTATAGTCATAGAGGACAATTTTTTGTGTTATCATTCTAAAATGTCCTTGATAACACAATAAATTGACCAAACGATCATTCTTGAAATAAATATATAAATATTCTTCAATTTGAATTAAATCATATGTACATTTCACTCCTATAAATAATTTATTATAAAAAATAAAATAAAAAACTTGCAAAATGGCCTAAAAAATTATAAAATTCTAAACTTTGACCTATTTTGAGACCCTTTTACCTTTAAGTTTCTTGTGTTATCAATAACACTTTTTTATGTTATGCAAGTGTTATGAATATATTGGATGACTTCTACGATATTTCAATGGATCATTCTAGAGATGATGGAGAACTCTAGAGATATTTGAGGTTTCTAGAGAGATGGAGAATTATAGAGATAACTCTTTGTATGGAGAAGATTCTAGAGATGCCCTTTGCATGGTGGATTCAATGTATTGTAATAAGGGTATATATGTCTTTTCATGTACACATCATGAGCCTATAAATAGAGGCTATAGTAAAGCATGAATACACAAGCATTAAAATATCTCTCCAATTCTCTCTATTCTTCATATGCTCTCTATTATCATATTGTTTTCTCTTTATTTTCATAACAGCAAGATAATTTTTGTTATCGTTTTAAATTGTCCTTGATAACACAAAAAGATGTCCTAAATTGTCCTTGGTAACACATGAAATTATCTAGAATTTGTCCTTTAGATAATACATGTATCATCGAAGCGGGTATCTACGGAACTCTTGATATATTTTAAATAACTTCAGAAGATTTGTATAATGCTCCAAACTAGAGCTCTCTGATCGATTTGGAATAAGATTTTCAAGAGCTTCATAAATAATGCAAACATGAGTACACCCCATGCATATTATGATTTCATAAGAGAAAGTGAACCAGAAGTTCACCAATGGAACCAGAAGTTCATAATAGAACCGGAAGTTCAATAATGTTGGCGTGATCGGTTTGACTATCCCAGATCAAATGATGCAAAAATAATTGAGAATTAATTTATTGAGAGCTATATGAATAAAGAATTCTCATCAAATGACTTGTTTTCACAATAAATTGCTTCTTAAAGCACAGTAGCATGTTGCGACTTGCATTATCTGGAATTCCATATGGGCCCATTTATTGACCACTAATATTTTGAATAGATGTATCTATAAAATGGTCGTGAAATACATATTGAATAGCAACCTGAAGTTTGCAAGATTGTTCCAGATTGTGCAGTAATGTCCGTTGACTGCTAAGGGAATATCATGGTAGATGATATATATAATTTATTGGTCTAGTCAAGTATAAATGCCTCAAACGACTATAGACCATAATGTATGAAAACAAGGTTCTCCATGAATTATGGAAATATTATTTGCATCAAGCCAACGTATAATCCCCCGATCATATTTTGGCATTAGCCCAAATTTTATTCCATCTAAATTGTTTATAATGTGCGAAATAATATTTGCACCACAACGCACATAAGATGGATTCTCTTAATAAATAGATAATATTTTATTATATTTTTCTCATAATCAGGGGGAGAAAATAGACAATTGGATATACATATATATATATATATCTAGATAAGTATATCATGATCCTCGTATATACTGCCAAATATTCCAGAAGAGTTGATAAATGTATATCAATTGTTATACTCCAATCCTAGAAGGATATTTATTTTGAAATATATTAAACATTATGCTACTTGATTCCCAGAAGCAATATGAATTTGCAAAGGAGCAAAAAGTCAAGATAGTCATAGAATGAGGCAGGCTCTCCTGAAGAGACCATTGGCATAACTATTCATAATCTTTATAAGATTATCAGGTAAGAATAGTAAACTCGAAATGAGCTCAAATGTTATGTCATTATATTATGGAATCGATATTGATGAAAAGTTGTCGACAACAAATTATACAAAGTGGCGCTATATATGGAAGACTTTAGAGGATCTTAAATTTGATTGGTATAGCTGGCTAAATATAAGACGCAATAGTGGACCTGTAGTCCAAACACTTTGAGAATGGGCATGCTAATGGGGTACAAAATTCATACGAAAGTATAGTGAATTGAATCCTGACACATAATGGCCCTATGTCGTGGATATTATTCTATGGCAGTATGGAAGACGTCTGACAAAATGTGATCACATGGAATTATGTATGATGTATTCTTAATAGACCCTGAAGAGTCAATGAATAACAAGATCCTATGATATATACAAAGCATTGTTGATTAAATGCTCATTTCATATGAACGTAGTTTTAAGACTTCATGAAGAATTCGATTAATTGTTTTAGAAAGAGTTCAAGAATGAAACTCTAGAAGTATTACTTTTCCTCTAAAGAAATTGATAAACTCAAATATAAAGTTGAGAAGTATTCATTGAGTACCCCAATTAAAATTTTACCTTGGTGAACATATATTTAGAGGGATTACAAATCGTTATAAGATTTGATATGGATAAGTATTATCCTTTGGGTTCACCCATAATTGCTCAATCACCTGATGTGAAAAATGATCTATTTTTTCCTATGAAAAGAAAGAACATCCTAGTCCTGAAGTACCATATCATAGTGGCATTGAAGCACCTATACATCTTGCTAATAAAAGAGATCATGATGTATATTTTTGTTAGTTTACTAGCAATATTTAGTCATTGTCTAATTCGAAGACATTGGACTGGTGATATCCAACTGATATGAGCTTATTTTATTCCAAGGACCCGAAGTCCGGATTGATTGGATATGTTTTGCCGGATATTTTTATGTTCCCTACAAAGTGCGGTCACAAAATGACTATGTATTTACATTTGGTGTACCGCTATTATCCTTGCTCGCTATAAGACCTGTATAGCCACTTTTCAAATCACGCCTAATTGCTAGCTTTGTCGTGAATATGTATGGCTAAGGTCGTTAATCTATCATACTCGAGAATCATGCGATCTTTAAATAAATGTCGAAAGTCTCACTATATTTTACGAAGATAATATAGTTTGTATAGCCCAGATCAAAAGAGACAAAATGAAGCACATTTTCTCAGAAGTTGTTCTTTAAAGAAGATCTTCATGATATTGAGAAATAATGTATGACTAGTTCATTATTGTGACAATCCTGAAAATTTGTCCACTAAGGTGCTTCTTCTAAGAAAATGGTTCATAAGATCGGCATGAGATTCTCTATGATACATGAAGAAATTAATGGAAATGTTTAAATGAGGGGGAAAAATACGCGTTACACTCTTTTTCCCTTGCTTCAGGTTTTATCCCAATGGATTTTCCTAAACAAGGTTTTTAATGATGTAACTTTTATGCGTATTGTACAAATTATGTAACCTTTTTTCCTTCTAGGGTTTTTCCTAGTAAGGTTTTAACGAGGCATATTGTTTGTACGGTCATCCAAAGGGGGAGTGTTATGAATATATTGGATGACTTCTACAATATTCCAATGGATCATTCTAGAGATGATGGAGAACTCTAGAGATATTGGAGGTTTCTAAATAGATGGAGAATTATAGAGATAACCCTTTGTATGGAGAAGATTCTAAAGATGCCCTTTGCATGGTGGATTCAATGTATTGTAATAAGGGTATATATGTCTTTTCATGTACACATCATGAGCCTATAAATAAAGGCTATTGTAAAGCATGAATACACAAGCAGTAAAATATATCTCCAATTCTCTCTATTCTTAATATGCTCTCTATTGTCATATTGTCTTCTCTTTATTTTCATAACAACAAGATAATTTTTGTTATCATTTTAAATTGTCCTTGATAACACAAAAAGATGTCCTAAATTGTCCTTGGTAACACATGAAATTAATTTAAGGGTAAAAGCGTCCCAAAAATAGTGAAAGTTTAGAATTTTATAGTTTTAGATTTTTGAATTAAAAAATTAATTATAGTACTTTTAAGACTATTTAGGCAAGTTTCCTTTTCAAATTATCAAAAACATATTGTTGATATTAAAAAAATGGAAAAGACATGACACAACAAATTGAACTGATGCTGCATATGTCTTTTAATTAAAGCATAACGGATTATTCAATTTATTCACTATTTGTCTTTAAAGTTTACAAGGAAAATAGTAACGTGGGTTTCGCGCGATGACGGTTCACTAGTATTCTCGATGACTTCTAATGATAAAAAAAAAAAAAAAAACATCAAAGTTTTTAAAATGCCAGTCACATATGTGTGAGATGTGCTCATTTTTAATAACAAAAGTTATATAATAATATTATTAAAAAATTAAAAGATTACCGAGTTTGATGTTCCTCGTATAAAATTTAGTTAAAACGATTAAATGAATAGATGAAATTAAACAAAATAGTGAATATAAAATTTTTTATTAAAAAAGAAAAACCAATATAATAACATTAAAAATTTACAGTAAAACTTCTATAAATTAATGTTGTTGGAACCGGGAGATTATATTATATTATCGAGATTATTAATTTATCGAGTTAAAATTTAATCATGGTAGTTGGAATCGGGATTATACAAAAATATTATTTTATCGAAGTAATTAATTTATTGAGTATTAATTTAACAAAGTTATTTTGGATTCGATCATAAACTTGCAAACAAATTTGATATTTTTATTTATTTTGCGGGTTATGAAAATCGAACCGGCGACTCGGTTTTTCACCTGTGGAGGCAACACGAGGGTTAAAAACAGCGTCAATTTCACACGCCACTCCGGGTCCAAATCGTTCTGTATCATCGCACCGTTTTTGGCTCTGAAATCTCCGTCTTCTCAAGCTTCTGCGAGTCTCTCTTTCTCTCTCCTCTTTCGCCACTTCCAATGCAAGCCTCGACCTTTGCTTTCTTTCTCGAGCTTCTAGAGGCGTTCCTAATCGACTCGACCAAGGCATTTCCATGTTCGGAAGGCTCAATTCTGTTGATTTCCTCTTTGATTTTTTTTTCTCCGCTAGGGTTTAAGAATTAGGGTTTCTTCGTTGCGATTGCAGTTCTGCGATCTCTTGTGGATTGTCCTGTGTCGATTTCGCCAGAATTTTCAAGTGATTGTGGAACCAATTAGTAGTTTTCCTTATCTGGATTTGTTCGAAATGGGTGTATCGCGGTTTCTCATGTTGAAGATTGTTGATCGTTTTTAACTATTTTTGGTCACCTTTTTTCAGGCTGATGGAGGGAGTGGTCGGTTAAGCTTGAGCTGAAATCGTTGATGCACCATGGGATTCGACAATGAGTGTATCTTGAACATTCAGTCTCTCGCCGGAGAGTATTTTTGCCCGGTTTGTCGTCTGCTTGTTTACCCTAATGAGGCATGGCAATCTCTGTGTACCCATCTCTATTGCAAGCCGTGCTTGTCTTATGTCGCTAACACTACCCGGGCCTGTCCCTACGACGGATATCTAGTGACTGAAGCAGATTCCAAGGTCCCTCGCCTCAACCGTGAACTCTCAACCGCAAATGGGATAAATGTCTTTTGAATTAACTTTGTTTCTTTTATCGCGCTATTGCAGCCACTCGTTGAGTCAAACAAATCGCTCGCCGAAACCATTGGCAAAGTAGCAGTTCATTGCCTATTTCACAGGAGTGGGTGCACGTGGCAGGGATCTCTATCGGATTGCACGCCTCATTGTTCTGGCTGTGCCTTTGGCAACTCGCCTGTGATATGCAACAAGTGTGGGATTCAGATTCTTCATCGCCAAGTTCAGGAGCACGCTCAGAGTTGTGCCGTGAGTGAAATCTATTTCTCTGTAGCGAAACTTCAGTGAATCGAGTTTTCTTGTTTTTAACCGGATGTTGATTTGATTATAACGACAGGGAGCACAGACTCAAGCTCAAGGAGAAATCGGTGCTGTTGCTCAGGGTCAATCAGCAAATCCCGGCACAACTGTGGCTCCTCAGTTTCAAGCTGCTCAAACTGCTGTCGACACGACTGGGAAAGATCCCAATCAACAAGCCCAAGCAAATGTACCCACCGCTGAACAATTGTACCAGCAGCAGTATGAGCAATTTTACCAGCAATACCCTGGATATGACCAGTATCAGCAATATTATGCTCACCAACAACAGCATCTACTAGCTCATGCTTCACAGCCTCAACCTCAGCCTCAAGCCTCATTTGCCCCGGCTCCGGTGGCTGCTCAACCTCAGACCCAGGCAGTGACTAATTTGCATCACCAAGTTCATTCGATGGTCCCGCCATATACTCAAGCTCAGCCCAAACCTCATTTACCAGCGCATCACAGTCAGCTTCCCGCGCTGCCACCTGGGCAATATCAGCAGGCTCATCCTCAGCCCCAAATGCAGCAACAGATTCAAACGCATCTCCAACCACATTTGCTTGCACAGAACCCGACAACCAATGCTGTGGCGGGTCACCATTTATATGCCCAGCCTAAGATGGAAACTGGAGTGCAACAAAAACACGCCATTCAGTTGCAGAGTCAGTTTCCTCAGCAACATCTGTCGGTTCGTCCACCGCATTCTCATGCTGCAATTGCGACCCAGCAACAACAGTCGTTGGTGCATTCACGAGGTCAGGTACAAAACACAACTGCACAAAAGCTGTTCCAGCAACCTTATCTTCAACAATCTGGACAGACCGTTCACCATCACACGGTTGTGCAACCAGTTCAGCAAGCTCACATGTTTCCTCAACAGACATCTCATGGCTTGCAACATGCTAATTCTCCTATTCCTATAGGAAGGCCTTCCTTGCCAAGTCAGGGTTTATCGTCTCAGCCATACTCACAACATGTTGCGGGCCCGGCCAGGTCAATGCATCACGGTATAAACCAAGAAACACCGAATCAGAACAATTTGCTCAAAACTTCCAATCAGATTCAATCGTCTTTTGAGCATTCAGGTGCAACTGATTCGGGCGTCAAACCGTTACAAGTAGTGGCTAATGCAAGTACTGGACCGGAGAATGAGAAGTCCATACAGGGGAATACAACTTCAAAGGAGTCAAAAAATTCTACAGGGGAGTCGAATGAGAATGGCAATCTGCAAAACAATGAAGGTGCTCTTAATGAAGGCCCGGAAAATGTAAAGCACTTCCCACCGCCTACATTGGACAGCTCTCAACAGAATAACCCTCCAGTTCAAGCACCCGTACATTATCATGACACTACTGCTCCATTATATCAACACAGTGTTCAGGGCACGAGTAATCCTCAAGTTAACGGAGTTCAGGTGCAAGCTGGTGGTTTTATAGAACCTGCACATCCTTTATCCAATCAAGGTATGCCTCAATCATTACCAGATCATTATAGGCCTCCTAATCTCCAACAACTGCCTGGCCCGCCTCCACTAGGACCGGCCCAAGCACATTTTGGGCCTCATGTACGAGCCCATCCTATTCCGCCACATGGTGGCTTCCCTGACCCATCACATATTGGGATGATGCCAAGAGAAACACCCCACGGCCCTGAAATGTTCCCGAGTCGAAGGCCCAATCACATAGATCATAGATGGCCGGATCCGCACTTTCCAGACCCTTTGGCTCATGGACCTGAGGATGGCAGGTCCTATTTCCAGGCTGAGCGGTTCAAGCCCGTTCCGGCGGGCCCAAATCATCACTTTATGGATCGAGCAGAAAACTTTCCTAGGCCCTTCGATAGGGGACCCCACGGGCCAAGGTACGATGCTATGATTAAAATGGAGTCAAGGGACAGCTCTATTCCCCAGAGATTTTTGCCACCTTATGATGGCGGCCCGGGCAATTATCGAGGAGAGAGAATGGATCATCGTGAATTTTTTGGCCCGGGTCCATCATTGGATCGGCGCCGCCACATGGAAGGATTCAGATCATGGAGTCCTAGTAGATTTGCAGGTCCGGGCCTTGATGAGCTTCATGGGAGGGAGCTACATCGGTTTGGTGATCCGTTCGCAGAGAGTAGGTTCCCTATGTTGCCTAGCCATCTTCGTAGCGGTAATAGGGGTATTGGCGATTTTATTGGACAAGAGGGTTTCTCTAGTCATCTTAGTAGGTTCCCTAACTTGCATAGTCACTTGCGCTCGAGAGAGCGAGATGGTTTCGGTGCTGGTCGGCCAAGTTCCCCACACATTGGTGAACCTGGATTTAGAAGCAGCTATTCACTTCATGGCTTTCCTAATGGCGGTGGAGCTTTTGCAGTTAAGATCACATGATGCTACTAATTATATATTAATTTTCCGCACCGGCTTAGTACTTTTTGTTCTTAAAAGCAAGATCAGATTTTTTTTTCTTCTGTTGAACTGGTTGCTAATAATTTTTTGTAGCTGCAAATTCATATGGATTTTTTTATTCACTAATGTTGAAATCTTCAGGAGGAATTGGCCTTTGAGAATTCAAAAAAGAGGAAACAACCTAGTACGGGGTGGTGTAGAATCTGTAAAGTTGAATGTGAGACGGTTGAAGGCTTGGAGTTGCATTCACAAACCAGAGAACACCAGAAAACGGCGATGGATATTGTTATTACCATCAAGCAGAATGCTAAAAAGAAAAAAGTGTATGTCGTCGAACTTTATGAATATTTCCCTTTACTTCAGTTTGTATTAGAATAAGGGTTATTGGCGGCAAATATACCTTAAGTTACTGCAATTGGAGACAAATTTACCAAGGAGGTTCAATATTTGTAGCATCTCTTTGGAAATTATACACCGAGATTATGTCCAATTTGAATACAACTTCTAAAAGGATGCTGCAAATGTTTAAACTGTGGTATATTTTTCTCTCAAAATATTAATATTCGCGTATAAGTAGACCAAATAACTGAGATATATTTGCCGTCGAATTCCTTAAAATAAACCTGCATTGGTTGCCGTATTTATAATTTTGCGGTGTTATTAGAAATTCGGTCGATCAATCCTCTGTTGGAGATGCGAGCATTGTCGGGAATGGTGACAGCGAGGTCCCTGAGAAAGAGAGCTGACTTCTGATGGTGCTCCATTGAGGATCTTAGGGTAACTTTGTCATTCCAGGTGGCTGCCATGTAACAAGATGAATTTTGGAACTGAAGTTCGATGGCAGTTAAGTTTGTTAACATATGATATCATTAGTTTTTTTTTTCTCTTTTTTTTTCGTGACAGTTTTATTCGTTTGTTTGAATGCACTTCACTAGCTTTTGCTGGTGTCCTCATTTGCAAAAAAATTGCTCATTTAATTTGATCAGTTTTTATTCTATCTTTCAATACAAGCATTTGTTTTGCTAAAAAATAATTACTCACCTACATTCCAACCTTGATTCTTAGTCCTTTGACCCTTAGTTTGTATAGACATATAGGAAGTTAGGATAGGTGTAAATTAGCTGTAAATATACACTTATAGTTCTGATATTTGATTTCTTAATTATATTGGTATAGATTAGTTATTTTCCTTATTTAATAATAAGACCCAAAATCGGTTACTCGAATTGGGAGATTCGTCAACTTTCACTAAACCCAATCTCCCGTCTTTTGAGAGAGATTAAGTTTTATGAATGGTTATTGGCTACTTTTTTAATTAACACGTGGCCTCGTGTATAGACAAGGGAAATACAAACTATTGAGCCGGACCGGGCGTGACCTAATTAAGACTTTTATATAATATTAAATAAATAAAACAAACAAACAAACTCTAAACGTATTTAAAAAAAATATAATGTATAATTCTTAGTTAGCTCGGGCCCGGTCGGGCCCATTAGTTTGTAATTTTCGTGGTCTATTCAAGAGACCACGTGTTAATGAAAAAGGTAGACCATTTATAAAAGTTTGACCTCTTTGAAAAACGTGAGATTGAGTTTAATGAAGGTTGGCAAAGCTCCCGTTTAAGTAACTAATTTTGGGTCATATCATAGAATTAGTTTTTTTTTAATCCATAAGATTAGTTAGTTATATTGCTGATATTCAAAATAGTATCTGTATTACTGTCGATAGTTATATCCCTTAATGGGATTGATTAAAAAATATTCCAGAAGATAAGTTAGTCTTAGCTCACAGGTTGTTAGAACCCTGCTATTGTCAGAATGATATTCGGAAATATTATCCCGTAAAAACAATGGCTTGGCATGCACCATGCACTAATCTTACAACACTATGTTCTTACTCCACCATGGTTCAAACTATTTCCCTCACTGTTGCAAGTAACATAAATTTAAACAATTTACTCTCTAGGTGTTTTTGATTGCTTTCCTAAGGTTTAAAAATATCATGTTTAAGCCTCAAGGCGTGTTTGTTTCGTGAGATTGAGGTGCAAAAAATATAATATATAATTCCATACAAGTTTAAATCTCTCATAAAACTCATAAATCTTGTGAACTTAAAAATTCGAATATTTCATAAAATGCTTCATAGACTAAAATTTTAGATATTAATGTCGCATAAAGTAGTATCTTGAAACTCATTAATTAGTTCAACATTTTCTTACGCAATGGGAGGATTTTTATCCTTTACCAACCAAATAAATGATATAGAATATATACCCTTACTGAGAGCTACTACTTGTTTGATTGAAATCTTTCAGATTAATAAAAACAATAGGTTGTTTCTTCAATCATATATCAGATGAAACCTTGACATGTTCCCGACATGAAGTAAAAAAAAAAAAATCAATTATAAAAACCTGGAAAAGAAGGAACAAAGATAAGGATATAGTTCTTCTAAAAAACGATAAGGATATAGTGATGATTTTGTACATTATAGAGGTCTTACTGAATAGTGATGATAGGTGAAGATTGTGATTTATTTTTATTTTTGGTGGAATTTTTGTTCTACTATAGATCTTTTCAAACTCGGCCTGCCTTTTTGGGCGAAGCAGACGACATAAGATTGAGAATGGTATGGCGAAGAGGTTTTCTTCATTTTGTGGTGGTAAGGTTGTTAAGACTAAATTATTTTGTGGCAACTGCTTGTTGATATTATTACGCTTCAATTGATCAATAATCGAGATTTTTTTCCTTCTAGATTTTTACTTTTTTAGAATTTGATATTCACAAGCTTATGATAGCTAGAGTTTATTATCCCAAACTTCTTAGGAAGATATTTGATTACTAGGGGAATCATGGTCGTTTAGGTTTTTAAACCCTAATCAAGGTTCCGCCATTAGAGTTCAAGGGTGTGCTGATTATTGCCAAGAGATAGTCTTTATCGTACTTTAAGTTAAGTTTTGGATAGAATGGCTTACCTCTCGAATCGGAAGCCGTACTAGGGAATCATGGTAATTTAGATTTTTAAACTTTAATGAAGATTAGTTTGAATAAGAAGCCACCATTAGAGTTATAGTGTGTGCTGATTATTGCCAAGAGAGAGAGAGAGACTATTTAGCTTAGTTCAAGTTTGGGAGAGAACGGCTTACCTCCCGAATCACAGGCCGTATCCGGTGTGTGATTTTCTTCTGATTATTGTTTGTTGATAAATCTGCCTTAATTGTTAATTTATCTCTGTTTAATTCCTATCAGCTTACTTGAGTCAGAATTAACTTCTATGTTTCATTTTACGGAAACTCAAGTAGTTATTCAATCTAAAAATAGGACTGATGTGCTACTCTGTAGCGCCCACTTCAATCCGAGTGCTTTATTCAATTTAAAACTAACTAGGACTGAAAACTAGTTTTTTTACAGTGCTAGACAGAGGGCCGTATAAGATCAGCTGGCCCACAAACCGACCCAGCCACCTAATTCAACTCAACCGAAAGAAATAATAAAATCAAGAAAGCTGCTCGTGAAAGGGAGTTAGCCCAATCCGAGAAAACTAGTTCAAATTGTATAAATCTCTAAAAGACATCTAAGTAGACTACACCCCCTCTGAAGATCTGATTAATGAAGTGAAATCATTCTGTGAGGACAGGGACTCGAATCGCGATTGAGATGCTAAGTCTGGATTGAAATCCTCTCTCGTGGACCGGAAGCATAGTGGGCCCATTAATCCACAGGTTCTAAGATCGGAACCGGGCTCTTTCCATGTTAAAATAGAGAAAAATTGAATTACTACTTTTCATTTCACAATATCATGTCTTTAGAGTACAACCTAGCAGAGAGGGTATCTAGTGTTAAGTGATAATTTTATAGAATATCTATGATAAATGAGAATATTCTAGAAAATCTAGAATTAACCAGATTATATAGAATGTCTAGAAACAGGAAAGAAAATTATAAACTGCGTCAAATCTTATTAAATCCTTTGAAACAAAATCTAAACCCTAGTTCCTAGGATTCATTTACACTTTGAATTTAACCTAATTGAACATATAGTTTCCCGTCACAAATAAGTTAACTATTTAAAATCTAGGGATCTAAACATTTCTTGTATCAAACATTTAAGTGAAGTGGTATAAACCTTAATATCAAGGATTTCATCTTTTCGCACATAAAACTCGATAACAGATCACACGCTATCTTAGTCAATAGGCGAGATTTTTTTTATTTTATTTTTTTTCCTCTTTCACCTTGTTAGAATTACAAATCACTTCCTATCATGCAAGCTCTGGATTGTTTTGAAGTTGTGGAGGAGCCTTCTTGTTGGACGGCAACTTCGGTCGATTATTTTCCAGGTTTGAGTCTTCCTAGTCAGCTTGTTCCTGTATTTACCTGTATTTGTGTCCCTAACTATCATTTAGTTTTGTTTAGTTTCCATGTCTAAGGAATTTTAGGTAAATTTTCTTTAAAAGATACGCTGAACTTATTGCATGGACCAAGTTCGTTGTGGAACGTTACGTCTGATCCTGTAACGAAACAGTTTCACTAGAGTAGAATTTTCAGTAGGTTTAGTTCCTATAATCCTATTAGGTCTTGCAGTAAATTCTTTGCACCATATAGAATTTGATGCTTTGGACTCAACTTTGCCAAGTTCTTGGAATTGGAAGTTACATTGTCTATATAGGATTTTATGGGCATTTCCGCCTCGGTTTTAAATTTAAGCTAACAGCTTTTTATAGATCCCGAACCACAAACACACAAGTTAAGCCAATCGAGACTTGCCAGCAACTTTGTTCCAGTAACAATAGAAGTTCTTTCCTTTGAGCGCAAGGCAAAAGCTCTCAACAAAATGTCTTGCAAGTTCAAGCACAAACAATACAAAGAAAACCAAAATCTCGCAATGAGGACGCCTATTTTAGGTTGATTAAAACTAATTGGGCTTTATTCCACTTACTAAAATACCCTTAATAAAAATGTAGACAAAAAGAGACTAAGCGCCGTAAACCAAAATATCGATTCCCCCTTGTTGGCCCTAGCTTTGTCTCGGCTTTTACCGCCTTAACACTTTTTAATGTTATAATGATCGAAAAACACTTGACAGGATTCAGGGCTCAATCATTGAAACTATACATGTGTAACTTGTTTGTACTTGCTTTCTCTGTGTAGTTTGTGTGAATTTTATTTTTAGCACGTTAGCTAAGTCTTATTATTATAACATAAATAAATGTTGAAAGCTAAAATAATTGAATCAGT
The DNA here is from genome assembly GCA_954871525.1 of Parietaria judaica. NCBI lineage: Eukaryota > Viridiplantae > Streptophyta > Magnoliopsida > Rosales > Urticaceae > Parietaria > Parietaria judaica. Next base: position 21,003,628 of record OX940860.1, on the reverse strand, counting down.
GGGATCGAGTTATCTCCATCTTATAGTAATTGGCTCACCTCAAAATCAATAAAAATCATATATTATAGTTTATAAGGTCTTAATCGTTACCATAAAAGAACATTATGCAGTTTTAGTGTATACGTTAATTTTATTTTATTGTGTACTGCTTTTCTCTAGAGAATAAAAATTTGTAATCTCCACCTACAAATTCATGACATGCCACCTAAAATTTTAATGTATATCATAAAACTTGTAACATTCCACCTAAAAACCTAATGCAATGATAAAAATATCTCATTATAGAGTTAAAAAAACGTTGTCGTTTCTTAAGATTACTAGTGATTTTGCACCACTAATTACTTGTATTGTCGTTGTCGTTTCTGTTTAGAAATCATCTCTCTTTGGTGAAGCTTTGATTGCGAGTCTCTGCGAAGAAGAAATTGAAGAAATTCTTTGTTACTAATTTTATTTTATATTTATTAGAATTTCCTAGGAATTTTGGTGTCCTTTCTTTTTGTTTGTATGCTATTTTGAGCTTGGATGTTTATTTTGTTTAAATCGTACGCCTGTTATGTGGGGACGAGGCAATAATGTCTTTTTTTTTTCTTATCTGTTTGTTTCTTTCTTCTCAATCCTTCCAATGCTGTATCTTGTTAGTTACCTTACATATTCCATATGTACAAACCTCGATTGGTCTTTAAGCAAAGAATAAATAAATAAATAAAAAGTAAAAAAAGGATAAACAATTGTTGGTTGTTACGTTTCACATTTACATATACTTATATAATGAGAATGGTCCAAAGTCCAAACTAGTTGAAGTTGACAGTATAGATAAGGAAATGAAAAATGATGACCCTAAAATGAAGAAAGAAAATTTTCTATTGGAAATATTACTATTTTATTCTGACCTGACAAAAGACCCGTATTTTTGTTCTTCTTTTTCTTTTAACTTTTGAGATTTTAAGTACATTTTAAAGAGGTGTATTAGCCACAAAAGGGTTCGAAGACCTTAATTTGTTATCGAAATGCATACCATACCTCTAAAATTTTATCTTTGCCGGTAACTATTTGGGAGTAACAGTTTACCTAATTTTTACAAAAAGAAAATAGTAGAAGAGAGAACAAAGTGATTTTTTATTTTGAAAAAAGTGAAATAAGAGAGAAAATAATAAATGTGATCACATTCCCCTTAATTATTATATATAATTTATATTAAATTGCAATCATAATCCTTATTTTGATATATCCCAATTATAATTGCTACTTATGTTAACATAAAAAATGGGTAAATTGCGATAAAAATGTACAACTTTTAGTCAACAGGGGTTCCCGGTCCCCAACATTTCAAAGTGTTGGCAAAAATGCACAACGTGCGTTGACTGTGAAATTTGTTAGTCCTATCTTATGAAGAACTTGATAGTTTGTTCGAGAATTTCGACGGAGAAGTTGTCGTGAAAAGGAGGGTCGGGTGGTTTATCACGGGAGGCTTTGGTCTGAGTTCAAATTCGATATCAGCATGATATTTGCTAACCGAGAGTCGTTACAAGTGGTGGTTAAAGAGTTTTATATCTACCTCATGCCCAGTTGGCTATCAATTTGGTAATAATAAGATGCCACATCAATTCCAGTTAACATCCATTAACAGAAAGACTAACGGATTTCACAGTCAACGCACGTTGTGTATTTTTGCCAACATGTTGAAAGGTTGTGGCCTGAAATCTCTGTTGACTAAACGTTGTGCATTATTGCCGCAATTTACCCTAATAAAAATTATAATGGTAACCTACATTTAAAAAAAACAAACATGTAAACCCGTCGGTTAGCGGTTTACGTTTAAAATCTTATTGGTAATTTATATGTCGATAGATTATTATTTTTCTCGATAAACCCATTATCCTTTGGCATACCCGTAAAACGAAGACTGTAGTTTTCCATTGATATTTTATAAATAACATATTAAATACCGCATTTTGGTATTTTACTAAAAAAAAAACAAATGTCTTATTTGAAAAGATAACAATCGCATATTTGGTATTCGGTTGAGATGGTATTGATATTTTAAGCGAATTTTACCAATTCGAAGAATATGATAAAAATGAGTAAAGTTATCAATCAATATATATTATAATAATTCAAAAATATAATCATTAATTAAGAAATTACTGGTAAATATAGACTTGAAACTAATAAACTCGATAAATTTCATAGTAGATGTTAATACATTGTGCAAATCTAAATTTATATAGTATTAATAGGTCAGGGATTTCCTCGGAAAGCCTGTTAATGTGCCTCTTGTATCTTCGGAGAAATTAAAAAGGTGGGACATTTCCCGAGCCTGGTGAGGACATGCCGATTCCGATCAGATCTCAGAGGAATTTGGCCCCTCGGTCTTCTTACTGCCACGTGTATATTATTTATGCCGCGATTATACTCATGAGTCATGATATTACAACGTTTACTTGATGAGGTTAGTGGTGTCAAGTGGGGCGGGGCGGCCCACAACCCGTTAAGCCCGCATGTTAAACGGAGCGGGCTTAACCCGCCCCGTTCAATGTGCGGGGCGGGGCGGGTTTTGAAAAAGCCATCAAGGCCCACCCCGGCCCATGAACCCGAACCCACAATGTCACGGGGCGGGGCGGGGCGGGCTTTTACGAGTCGAATTTAGTGGGCTTTTACGAGTAAAATTTAGTGGGCTTTTGCGGCTCGAACTTAGTGGGCTTTTCACAAACCAAAACGGGTTGAATTTTTATGGAGAGCGATACGTTTTTACGAAACTTTATTAAGAATTTTACAAGATATTGTGGGTTTTTAACGAACAATTACCTCTATTTTTTTATTTTTTTATTTTTGTATTTGCTCGATATTCGAATATTTATTTTGAAAGTCGAGTAATGTAAATGTAAATAAAATTCAATTGCATATTTAGAAATTCAAAGCTCAAACATAGTCTTAGACATTTAAAAATAAGATACACACTGCGTATATTAAATTAATGAACATTATATTGATTCGTGAATTTCAAGATGTAGAGGTTAAATAGTCAATATGAAAGTGATAAGTGAATAGTAAAATGAGAATAAGTGATTTTCAAATAAATTATTGAATATAAAATTAGAATAGTGATTTATGAAAGTGGCTGGTAATTATAAATTGTAAAGTTAAATCTAGTGAAATAAGAAATTACGTTTTATACATGAAATAGTTCAATGTTGTAATTGATTAATTCATTCTCAAACTAAATTCAAATAAAAAAAATGTTCAAATCAATTAGTGAATTTTCAAATTGATTAATAAAGTTAAAATTGTTTAATAAAAAAATTAAAGAGCTACATAGAGTAATTTTTTTGAGTAAAATTTCTATAACAATAAATTATTTAGAGTAATTTTTTTTAATATTTTCATTAGTATTAGTATTACAACTTAATAATTTTTTAATATAAAAATATTGTTTATGTGGGCTTTTAAACGGGGCGGGGCAAGGCGAGTTGGCCACGGGGCAGGTTTATGTGGGCTTCGGGGCGGGACGGGTTCGGGGCGGGCCTAGGAAAGCATAACCCATCCTGACCCTTTTGATAGGGGCGGGCTTAGCCCGGCCCACAAAAAACGGGGCGGGGCGAACCCTTTTTTTTTTTTTTACGAGTCGGGGGCGGGAGGGCCTGGGCCGGCCCGGCCGACTTGACACCTCTAGATGAGGTAAAATAAGTTTAAATGTAATAATAATACAAAAATAAGTAAGACAAAAGAAATTTATTTTACGAAAATAATGGGTTGTCTAGTGAGAGAAAACATAATTCTAATTATAAATTGGCGTTGCTACGCAGTTTTCTTACAATTACAATGCGTTTTCAATAATAATAAAAGAGAAAACTAAAAAGAAAAAAATAGTAAAAGAAATTAAATAGTTCTTAAAAGAATAAAACAAATTAAGTAGTAGCTTGATACAATTAAACTATATTATATAATCCGGATCCGATCCGATCCAAATTTGACATAAAAATCTAGTACATTACTAGTAGCACTAGACAGTGTACACATGGGGCACAATTATTCAAATTTCCCTAACATGACTCTCTTCAGCGCCATAATAATAAAATAATAATAAAACAATTATTCAATTTCAGATCACTGGTAAATGGTAATACTACTAATATTATTACATTTATACCCTCGAGGCCAGGATATATTTCTTGTTTTTCCTTGTCTTCTACTAGTTATTATTTATTCGATTAATTAAAAACAATAAAAGAAAGCGCGGTCAAAAACATATGTCATGTCCAGCTGTGACTCCATTTTGAAATTCAAAAATATCTCTCCATTATTAACCGTTAAGCCCCTAAACCGAATGCTGACGTGGCACTCATCCTCACCCTCCATTCTAGGGCAAATCCTCGATTCACCGAAGCCCAGTTTATTATTTTTCTAATTATAAATATTTTATTCTTTTTTTCGGAACCGCAGAGAGCCGTTATCTCCTATATAAGCCCATTTCCATTACCGCACTCTCTCGCACTCGCTCTCGCTCTCTCTCACTTTCTCAGATCTGAACCTCTCTCTCTCTCTCCTCTCATCGCCTTCTCTCTCCTTGGAAGAATCTCAAGATGAGGGAGATCCTTCACGTTCAGGGAGGCCAATGCGGTAACCAGATCGGAGCCAAGTTCTGGGAGGTCGTCTGCGCCGAGCACGGCATCGACTCCACCGGTCGCTTCAATGGCGACACGGATCTGCAGTTGGAGAGGATCAACGTGTACTACAACGAGGCCAGCACCGGGAGGTACGTGCCACGCGCTGTGCTGATGGATCTTGAGCCCGGAGTCATGGACAGCATCAGATCTGGGCCCTACGGCCAGATCTTCCGCCCCGACAACTTCGTGTTCGGACAGAACGGCGCCGGAAACAACTGGGCCAAGGGTCATTACACCGAAGGCGCGGAGCTGATCGACTCCGTCCTGGATGTTGTCCGCAAGGAGGCCGAGAACTGTGACTGTTTGCAAGGTATGTAGATCTGAAACGAGCGTGCTAGCTTTTGAGCTTTTCATTTGAGGATGTAGATCTAGGTTTGTGAATATTTCTTTGAATCGGACGTATTTGATTGTGAAATTCTAGATCTAGATTTGTAGTGTTCTCCGAGAGTCGGATTTGTTAGGGTTTCGGTTTTACTTATGAAAATGTAGATCTGTGGTGGGAGATTTGTAGATCTGTTGTCTAAGAATGTAGATCTTATTTTTCCTTTGTCTCTTTGAGGTTTTGCTGTTTCGTAATGGGAGAAATGGTTAGATCTACAGGTTTGTTGGATGGATTTTTTCAGATCTGATGTTTGTGCGCGATTTCTATGGCTTCCGGAAGCTAGCATTTGGCTGTTTGCGAATTTGTAATTCTGATTGTGACATTGGTTTTTATGGTTGCAGGGTTTCAGGTGTGCCATTCTCTCGGAGGTGGTACCGGATCTGGAATGGGAACTCTTCTGATCTCAAAGATCAGAGAAGAGTACCCTGACCGTATGTTGATGACTTTCTCCGTCTTCCCATCCCCGAAGGTCTCCGACACTGTTGTTGAGCCTTACAATGCCACCCTCTCTGTTCACCAGCTCGTCGAGAACGCAGACGAGTGCATGGTTCTCGACAACGAGGCCTTGTATGATATCTGCTTCCGCACGCTCAAGCTCTCCACTCCTAGCTGTGAGTCTTTCCTCAGCTCTTTACTTTTGATTTAATGATTAAACAGTATTTTATAAGTAATTATTCATTTGGGTTTAAATTATACCTTGTTCAATCAGGGTTTAATCAGTATAGAGTAGTATAATTGATGAATCATTTGGGATTTAATCATATAGTTGTATGTTGGATTTAAGCTGGACATTGAAATTGTGGGAGATCTCTGAGTATTTTCTAATGTCCCTTTTCTGTCTGCTTGCAGTTGGTGATTTGAACCACTTGATCTCTGCGACTATGTCTGGAGTAACGTGCTGCCTTCGGTTCCCTGGACAGCTGAACTCTGACCTCCGGAAGTTGGCTGTCAACCTTATACCCTTCCCGCGTCTTCACTTCTTCATGGTCGGGTTCGCCCCCCTCACCTCCCGTGGTTCCCAGCAGTACCGTGCCCTCACCGTCCCCGAGCTGACCCAGCAGATGTGGGATGCCAAGAACATGATGTGCGCTGCTGACCCCCGTCACGGTCGCTACCTCACTGCCTCTGCCATGTTCCGTGGCAAGATGAGCACCAAGGAGGTTGACGAGCAGATGCTGAACGTGCAGAACAAGAACTCCTCATACTTCGTTGAGTGGATCCCCAACAACGTGAAGTCCACTGTCTGTGACATCCCTCCTACCGGCCTGAAGATGGCTTCCACCTTCGTCGGAAACTCGACCTCCATCCAGGAGATGTTCCGGCGTGTGAGCGAGCAGTTCACTGCTATGTTCCGCAGAAAGGCTTTCTTGCATTGGTACACTGGTGAGGGCATGGACGAGATGGAATTCACCGAGGCTGAGAGTAACATGAACGACTTGGTCTCTGAGTACCAGCAGTACCAGGATGCCACCGCCGAGGAAGAGGAGTACGAGGAGGAGGAGGCCGATTACGAGGAATGAGAGTAGAGGGGAGATATGAGAGGTTAATAGTACTTAACCTCGCCTTTTCAAGTTGTCGGGAAACGTGGGACCGCTTGTTTTACTCTTTTTTTTTTTGGTTGGTTGCTGCGTATTTTGAATTCTTATTAATGACTTTGAACTTGTGATGTATTATATTTCCCATCATCTTTCTTTCTTTGAATCCGTAAACAGTATTGTATTGTTTGGCCATGTCTGATTCTCTTTCTTACTGTTTTTCATTGGCACAAACAAACAGTACATCGAAACCGATTTAAGATACAACAAACGACAACGATGAAACAGACCAAAACAGTATCTTGTTCTATGTGAGGGAACTACCACAAACGGCAACGCTGAAACAACATTTGAAACCGATTCTGTTGTTTTGAAACCGGTATCGATTTGTCTACTCGTGGTTGCCTTGTTTCTCAAATCGGTATCACTAATTAGAAGTTTTGCTGTGAACATTTTCAGTTAGAAAACCTCCATTTCTTTTAGAATATGGGGAAAATCCTAAGTAGAAAAGTGGAATTTTTAACCATGGATTATCCGAAAAGCCAGTTCTACTTATTTCAGTTCCCGCCATTAATAGTGGTCAATGGTGCAGAAGCCCCCCCCCACCGTGGGGGGGAGTGTTTTTTTTGTTAGGAAGGCTGCGAGGCTATTGGAGGCGAAGGAGAGCATAAGTCGTGTCCCTTCTATTTCAGAGTACCGAATTGTTTAGATTTTGAATCAATTGAATCTTGTTCGAATTTCCGATGTATCCTCAAAATTTTAACATAGAGAAATTCAGATAGGGCCTTTTCGTTTGGCTGTTTGCTCGTAGGGGCGATTTGATAATCATATTAAAGAAAGAAACCAAAGATGAAAAGAAAATCAACGATGTGTCATTTTTTAAAAACGGGACGAAATTTTACAGCCATATATATATATATATTAACTAGTCAGTAACAGTACAATACCAAAATAAACTTGTAATTGAGCACCCTTACATTTGTAGTTGGTTAATCATAATCAATGACTATAGTAAACGTACGAGCAACTCAAAGAAAATGAGTTCATAGCATTTAAAATTGACCCTATAATTATTATTATAAGGACAACAAACAATCTCTAAATAAACCTAAAACTGGAATTTTGCGTGGCTAGCGATTCGATTTATGACCTCAATAGGTTAAAAGAGCATTCGAGCATAGATGTTGATTATGGAATAGAACATATGGTGACAAATCATCAATTCAACATTGATTTTTTAATCCTAATTTTTCGGTTTTTCCTCGATAAACTCGGATTTAACCTTTAAAATTAGGTGTAGCATTATTTTTGGTCCAAAACATACATGGAACGAGATAAACTACTCGTCGTTTTCAATTGAAAGGCAATGAAGCGAGCATTGAACTCGACATGTCGTTTTGATTTGTTCCCAACTATAAAACGACACGAGAAGACAAAGTCGTTTTTCAGAAGTACATACTTCTTTCTTTCTGACTGCTCCGCTCGATCGCCTCCAAACTCGAAAGGCCATCTTCTCAGAGCAACACCGCCATAGCCAAACCTTGAGAAGAGCACGACAATGGCGAACAGTCTCGCTAATCGAGTCACTGTAGATCGAACTCACAGCCTCTTCAAGCTCGCGTCTAGCTTCTTCAGAGCCAGAAGCTTCAGCGCTTCTGCTACTGCTGCTCCAGACTCCTCGGCGAACCCTAGCGCCTCCTCCTCCTCGAAGAAGCCGAAGCGGAAGAAGAAGAAGAATCTCTTCGAGGTCATCCAGTTCCTGCCGAATTGGGGGATCGGATACCACATGGCCAAGACGCACTGGACCGGCGTCTCCTACGAGATCACCAAGATCAATCTCTACAAGGTCTTTTCTCTCTTCCATCATTTCGAATATTGGATTTTTCCCAAAAAAAAATTTCTGGGTTTTTGAGGGTTTAAGAGTTATTTTTGTTGGTTTTCTCTTTGAATTTGTTGCAGGATGGTAGGCATGGAAAAGCATGGGGGATTGTACACAAGGAAGGTCAGTGCAATCTCTTCTATGATGTGATTAGGGTTCCAACTTCCGTGATATGTATTTGTATGACTACCATTTGATACAATGATATTGTTTAATAAGAAAAAATGGTGATTATTGGTTCGGAGGTTCTTCTTCGATCGAATTCTCATCAGATAGATAGCTCCCCGTTAGAGCGCGGCTGGATTTTAATAGATATGGAAGTGTTTTTAAATAAATAGTGAGACCTTTTCTCGGTTTGCTTGCTTTGTTTTCCACTTCATCGCGTCCGTAAGCGACCCAAGAACTGCTTTGTATCTCTGGCAGCTTTAATTTAAGCCTGAACGTGCAATTCCGACCTCATTAGAGTTAGATTTTGTATGCTTAATGGTCGATCAGTTAAGTAAAAGCAAGCCAGATAAGTTCCGTGAATCTCTCGGTAAATTGTCACGTAGAAGTAGTAGGGCCATTGGCAATTAATTCTATCGGGTTATGTCTCGGGAAACTCAGCTAAGGCTAAGAGTCTCCCTTCAATCATTCTTGTCATGTTTGATAGATCCGAGTCGTTTTCCGAGAAAATCGGATATGATGTTTCCTTAAGAAAGCATAATCTTTATGCACTTATAGTGCTACGGCGACAATTTCTTCATAGAAAAATATTTGTTTCTTTTCAGTCTGATTTGGTGCATTTGAATTTAATGCAGGTCTCCCGCCGGCGGAGGCTCCCAAGAAAATGAGCGGGGTCCACAAACGCTGTTGGCGATATATCCCGAATTTAAGCAAGCCGTTGCCTGCAATTAAACCTACAGAAAATGCTCCTAAAGCTGAACCGCAAGCAGTCTGATGTAATTCCTTCAGAATCATCGGTACCCTTTCACTAATTAGATGCTCTTCCCGTCATTAGTGTCAGTTTTTCTCATAATTCTCGCGACGCATTGTACGCATTTTTCTTTCAAGTTGAAGCTTTGTCAGAGTAATGGTCGGCGAAATTGTTGAGATTTGAGGGTCGGGTTTTTCTTATTTGCTGGTATCTTACAGACCCGTTTATGAATTTGTTTTCGTCGGTGTTATGTAACCTCCAGAAGGGATCAAGAGTTTACTCCATGGATCAGATTAGTATATTGATAGATTCATCTTTGCTTTTGCTTTTGCTTTTGATACTGGGAAAACTGAAGTTTTAGCATTGCTCAATCCAATCCTCACCAAGAACATCGGTGTCAAAAAATAAAAAATAAATCTGTCTTGGCAATTGGCAAACCTGTCTTGTTTCAACCTAATTTTGTCATATTGTATATATATTTCATAAATTGACAATTTAAAATATGAGGATGTTTTGGAAGTTCTTGTAAACACAGTATTTAATAAATAAATAATAATAATAATAAAAAAAACGGAATTGGAATTTCGGTTCTTGAGAAAATCCGGAATTTGGATTCTTTATTTTGTCCTGTTTTTATATGATTTTTTTTTATACTGATTGTTCATGAATTGATGGTCCGGACTAATTTATATTTCAAGTAAAAAGTTACAGTTTTAAGAAACAGATATTTGGAAAATTAATTCCAGATTCCCGGAAAACCCCGAATTGGAATTCCTGTTCCAGAATTTTTCAGAAGGGAATTTCTGTTACGTTTTTTATTTCTTTCTTTTCGAAAAGAGAAAAATCAGAATTTATCCAACCGAGAACTTGGTTTATAGTCGTTTCCAACAGCAGTATGGCTTTGAAAATATGGTACTTGAATTAGCTGTATAAACATTTGATGTGAGGTAGAAAGTTTCCCTGTATATGACCATCTTAGGTTGCTAACAAGTAACAACAACTAATATCGAAGGGCTTGCCGACATGAGACCAAACTCCGCTATTTTAGCATCATCCCATAATACTAACTTCATTACTTTTGTTTATTTCTGAATAAAATAAGGAAAACTGAAAGGCCCAAATGCACTTATTAGAAGATAATGAAAAGGAAAAACGGAAAGAGACAGAGAGAGATAGACTGAAGAGGCGCATGCAAACTTGAGAAGTTGAGTCCCCACAACACAACAAGTGACAGTGAATAATGATGTTTCATTTCACTTTCTCACTGACTAGGGTCTTGTTCATAGGAAAAACTCTGACACTCCTCCATGGTTAAACAGAGTGAAAAACATCACCTAACTCATTACCCGACAATCATTTCTCCTTTCATTTCTTCACCCTCTCAATCTCAAGCTCAAACCGTGATCTGAGCGAAGAACCCACCAAGCTCAGAGCTTCCTTCCCATGACAGCTCCACTCCTCGGAAATGGCTGCCGTTGACGCCCGCCGTGGCCGCGGAGCTTCGGCGCCCGACGAGCAGCCATGGGTCCGCGTGGAGTCACCTGGGTCGGTCTCCGACGTGGATTTGGAGTGCGGAGAGATGCAGCTGCAGGGCAAAGGTGAGAGAGATTGCAGGATTTGCCAGCTGGACTTGGACGACGAGGAGGCAGAGTGTGGAGCTCCCATTCACCTGGGTTGCTCTTGTAAAGGCGATTTGGGCTCTGCCCACAAGCATTGTGCAGAGACTTGGTTCAAGATCAAGGGTGACACGTAAGACTATTCTCATCTCCTCTTCTCTTTTTCTTCTTATCAGATAAACTAATGGAACACACTACAACACTGTTGATTGCATTCCCTTTCTGCTTTGGATTATTCACTTTATTTTCTTTTGGGGATGAATGATTAAGAGATTTAGTAGTGTTCGTAAGGTTATCGGTTACTTCCTGCCTGTCATAGGCCTGCGCGACACTCGTCTTGGCGAGTTAGCCTTCCACGTCAAGGACGATTTGTAATGGGTTACTCCTCCCTGTTATAGGGTTGTGCGGGGATTCCCGCATATGCCTGCGCGGCACTCGTCAAGTCCATCTTGGCGAGTTAGCCTTCCACGTCAAGGACAATATTGTCTCGTTTCACTTTGTCTTGTGCTCATCACGGAAGCGACTCCGATCCCCAACCAGCCCCACGCTCAGGCATAAATACTTCCAACCTGCCGCAGACACTCGCCTTCAATAGCCTCGTTCAAGTATACTTGTTCCACCTGTCTTGCACCTTGACTTTCAAGGATGTAATTGCCAATTGTTTTAAAGTGAAACTCCATGATAGGCATAAATACTCGTAAGTTTGGTCCTTCCTCCTCAGTAAGTATCTCTTTGCTCCATTGCAAAATTCAATTCCACGTGCTGAGAAAGAATGGGAACATTCCGCCTCAAAACTTCAGTATGTACGATTCAAAAAGTGCCTAAAATATGCCTCAAAACGCGCTTATTGAATTCATTCTGTGCTTTGGTTCTTTGACTTTATTATAACTTCAAGCCTTTGGCTCCAATTCTAGTCTTTGAGTTTAAACCCCTTACAACCCTCACCTTTCTGTTACGATTTCAACCTAAATTCCCAAATCGAATACGAATCAAAAGTGCGAAAATGAAGAGTGAAACAAAGAATTATAGTGGTTCGTACTCAGTGTGAGAGGTACGTACAAATCGTTTTCACTATAATCCAATCAGAGTTCACGATATTACAATCCTCTCTCGATTTCTCGTTGTGGTACACACCCAACAAATATCAGCCACAAGCTTTATACATCTAGGGCTACACCAACTACAAGTGAAATGCCTAGCTTGAGTGCTCTCTGTGTCGGGTCTTCATAGCGTTTCCGGTGAATTAGGCTTCATAATTTAACACTTTCTTCTACAATCTACAATGTCAGATACATGTCAAACTTAGCTAGGGAAGCTTGTTGATACAAAAAAACATTGCTTTTGCAGGACATGTGAGATCTGCGGCGTCGTTGCAGTCAACATCGGCGCTCACGAGCGGACGAGTGAGCCTAACACCGTCGGCGTTGCAGCCCCATCAGCGGGGCCGGTGATCCTGGTTGAGACGATCTGGCACGGCCGTCGCATTATAAACTTTCTGCTCGCGTGCATGGTCCTCGCCTTCATAACTTCTTGGCTTTTCCACTTCAAAATACTCTGATCTCTGCGGTGATTGCTAGTTGTGCAGAGATAAATCTACTAAGTTGATAATTGTTTTAAATTATGTTCAGTATTATCCATTATTACCAGATATGAAATGCGGTAGGCACTTGTTTCTAATTTGGATTATTCGAAAATGGCCGACAACCAAAAGGGTACTCAAAAACTTCCACGGCTAGTACGAACGAACGACATGAAAAGTTAATCAATTATTTCTCTTGAGAAATCCAAGTCGATATTTATTCTTTAGAAATTAGATTATGATTTTGATTTTCGAATTTAGTTTCATAGAATCACACATTATGATTTTTATTTATTTATTTATTATTATTATTATTATTATTATTATTATTATTATTATTATTATTATTTATTTCTGCTCCAAGATAGCTTGAAACTGAAACCAAGTAAGCAAGTTCTGAAATTCTAGCTTAAACGAGGTCAGTGTTGAGGGTGTACAATGGAGTTTTCGGTTTGGTTTTTACAATTATTAGAACCAAATTCACTTTTTTTTTTCTTTTTTTTTTTCAACAGAGTTATTACCTATATATGTACTGTATATTTTTTGTTGTTGCAAAAGTCGCATTATTAGTATATTTTAAAATCGATTTATTACCTGCATTAAATTCGATTTTAGTCCCTCGTGAAAAATATAATAATCTATTTATAATTCTTTAACAACCAAGGACTATTTTTTTTTGTGTGTGACCAATTTGATTACCAAGCACAAGTAATAACTATTCATGCCAATTAATTAGCAAAACTCTAATGCACATAATTTAAGAAAATAAATATATTGTAAACAAAAAAACACATGTCTTCCAAACGTTAAAATCAATAGCATATTGTCAACAAAAACCACAAAATCAGTACCTTTTAGCAAAAAAACTGTAGCGGATTTATATACATTTTTACAGTTTTGATAAATAAATCTGAGGGTACAGGTAAATTTAGTTGTTTTTTTCCCCCACCCCCCCCCCCCCCCCCCCTTACTAGGTATTCAGATATTTAGCATGAGAATAGAGAAAAATCAAAATTCAAAGGAAACTGTCTGACTGAACATTAGTAACTTTGATTAGGTCTAAATGAGCAACAATCCTCATCAACCACATTTACCAGAAAAACTAACATGTCAAAGTCTATCAGTTACTTGAGATGTCCTGAAACTAATCACAACTCGCGTCTTCCAACACGCAAACACATCGACTCACGCATCTTTCATTACACCCTTCGCCGGATCACCTGCCAAAGTTCAAGCGAGAAGTGCATTAACGATGATACAGAGAAAGAAATATCTTCTCTTGTATCAAGAAATGAGGATTAGGTCACAGCTTAAGACTAAATATTACTCTTAAATAAGATTTTATCTCGTTATACCGCCTAATGAAACTCGCGTAATAATCAAAATTAATAAATATATACCTAAAATGACCTTCACCATTTGACATAAGACAATCTCGGATCTCGGTGCAGCTTCACCCAACGGTTGCCCACAAGCAACTCGATGACCAACGGACTTCCGTACAACTTCCATTGCTCTATCGTTTGCAACCATGCCATTCCCAAGACCATGTCAACATGTTCTAACAGGTCATACGGAATGAAGTCCTGGCAGATTTTTACGCCTTGGATGTCCAACTTCACGCTCTTACAAACTCCCCGACTTCGCCCCATTGCTCCCAGCACGACGTCCACGTCGAAACGTTCTTTCGTCGTTACCTTGATTCCCAACTTGTCAACTATCCTATTCGAGGTGAAATTGTGAGTAGTCCCAGTACCGATCACCACTGCCACGCCGTGTTTCGCGATTTCTCCTCTATACATCAAGATAGAATCTGATGTATCTCCCTGTGCTACTAGGAGAGAGAGTCGTGCCACACCCACGGGTGAGGGCTCCGGAGCAAGCTTCTTCCTTCCACATGGACGTCGCTTACTATTTGCTTGCTTATTATGCGCCTCTGATTTCGTGACATGTTTCAGATTGCTGCCCGATTGCTCTTCGTTAGTATTTGAGACACTTGAGGTGCCAGTTTTGCATTGGTTTGCCCTGATCATATCCTCGATCACTTGGGCAAGTCCTATCATTTCGTCCAAATTTTGCGGTTTCATTTGTAGCAATTCTGCACGGATTTCAGCTTTCAGTCCTTTCATGAAATTTTCTTCCAACGTGGCCTCCGACAACCCAACGAGCCCGCTCGAAAGGAACTGAAACCTTTCTTGATATTCCCCAAATGTCCCTTCTTGGGTCAAGGCAAAGAACTGATCATATAGATCGTCATCTGGGGTGTCTCTGAAGTGCCCTAACAGACGAGCTACAAATTCTTCCCATGACCTAAATGGTTGTCGATTCTCTTGCCGTTGATACCACGCAAGTGCCCTTCCTTCTAGGCACCGAGTAGCTTCCACCATCTTTTCATCTTCGGTTACCCCGTTTGCATCAAAATACTTCTCGGCACAGTACACCCACTCAGGTACATCCTCACCCTCTAAAATTGGAATCTTTAGATTTTGTAACTTCGAATTTACGTCAGTGTCTTTTACTGCCAAACCTGTTTTTGCCACCAGAGCTGAGTGAATGTGCAGTTCAAGCAGCTGCTTCATCATACCCTCCATCGAGGTAAACCGTTGGTTAATGGCCGTGAGACACACTTCCAAGTTGCTGAAGTTCTTAACCTCCTTCTCGAATTTCTCTTCCAATGCATCTACTTTGTTCGCCAAAGTTTCTAGAAATGATAACCAAACTAGTAAAAGCAAAATTAGAACATAATTAGGGTTATTTTTATAAACAAATAAATATTCATATACAAGCATGACTACTATGTGTGAGGTTGGCAAATTTGCCCGAGAACTACTAAGAAACGAACAACTCTTAAACAGTGATCAATTAGTGATGCTTCGTAACAACGCTTATTCCTAATTATATTCAAAGTTCGTAGTTGTGTTAGATAAGATTTATACAGGCCTAACACGAGCATAGTAAACCTAGAACACAACCTACTTCTGCATTGTCCATAATCATTTTTTTTTTCATTCAACTAACTCGACCGATCCAAGACACCTAGGTCATTGTCCGACTTAGATGTTTGATTTAAATTTTTATCCAACAACGAGAACAAAGAAATAAGAAATTACTACCCTTAAATCCTAATCAATTTTTTCTTAAGGAAAAATACTTCCACAACCCGAGATTTTAAGCGTTCAAAATATCATGCATCATCCTGAATTCGTGATCAGTAATAGAATAAAACAATGACAGATTAAGTGCGTACCTGAAGTCTGATTTCTGATATTAGCCAGGTTATCAGAGAGAGAACTTCTAGGACTGCAACAATAACAACAAATAGTTTATTCTCTGTTGATTCACAAATATAACTAGATTATGGCCAAATATTAAAAGAAAAAAAGTATGAGAAAGAACTTCATAGATGTTACAAAGCACTTAATAGATTAAGACACGAAAATCACAAGAGATTTAGTACCAACAGTACAAAAGGAAACGAAGAATGAAGATCACAGAGAGAGCCTTACTCTTGTTTCAAGGTGGATATAGCAGCATTTGCGAGTGTGTGATCTTCGTCACTCAATGAGAATGTCGACTTCGTGTGATCCATTGAACCAGAAAGCTTCTATTGAAGACCAAAAGACAAAACACAGAAAGAAAACTCCATTAAAGCAAGCTTTTGGCGCCAAAATTCCAAAATGTCTAGGTTAACCACAAACAAAATCGGATTCTTGCATCGCAAACCAGCAAAAGAAAAGGTCCGCACTAGTCAAAAATCCATATGAAGTAGTAAGAAATGGCGTAACACTTCAAACAAAACCGTCAAGCAAGAAAGAAGTTTGGAATCGCCATAACCAAGAATCAAAAAAAGCTTAAAGCGAGAGAGTGTACCTTTCACTCCCAATGGTAGGTGGTACTATTTTGTGAACGAAGGAAAAAGGATTTGTCGGTTTATATACTACTGGGAATGTGAAATGACAGTTTTATCCCTCATTTCTTGGGCGTCAATTATCGCTAAATCTAAAAGGATTTAAAAAAAAAAAAAAATTGATTGTCCTCACTCCTCATTTCTCGGTCGTCAATTATTGCTATTTGCTACTATAGTGTACGTTTTTATACTTTTTATTTTCAATATTTGTAACAATAGCACCCTCTTTTCTTCTATTTTTTTTTAATAGAGCTAAAACAAAAATCCTTAAACCATCAATTTCTCTAAATTCGTCGTCCTCACTCACTCACTGCCACGGCTCGTCGTCTTCACGTTTGTTGTGTTACATTTATTCCGTATTTGGTAAATCTGTATTTTGGTGTTTGTAATTATTTGATACTTAATCATTTTAGTAAGATATAATTGATGATACATGAGAGCTACTATTTTGACTTTAATAAAAATAAAATCAGAAGGTATATTAACGTGGGTTCCGATATCTCTCCAAGCCAGCTCGAGAGGAACGCAAACCTTTCTTGATATTCTATAACTGTCCCTTTTCGGGTCAAGAAAATAATTGCTCGTATAAATCCCCGGGTTAGCCGAGCTTTAAATTCTTCCCATGAGCTAAAAGGGAGACAATTTTTTCTTGCTGTCGATACCACGTGAAAGCCTTTTCTTCTAGGAACCGGGTAATTTCCACTTTTCGGTCAACCCATTTGCATCAAAACACTGCTCAGCCGCTTCACCCATCCAAGTACATCCTCACAGTTGAAAATCAGTTAAATCCTTAACTTTGAATCCGTGTCAGCTTCTACAATAAATAACTGTTGCGGATTTAACTGCATTTTAAAATTTTGATAAATAAATCTGAGGGTACAGGTAAATTTAGGCTTTTTTTTTTAACCACCTTTACTAGGTGTTCAGATGTTTAGCATGAGAATAGAGAAAAAATCTGATGGGTCCCGGAGAATAAATCGCAGAAACCAAATAAAGAGAATATGGAGAAGAACGGTAATTCACCGAGGTGATGAATTCCCGAATATTTTATTGAATAAATGCGAAACAGAGGCACGAATCCTTCGAGAGCTCGGCCGTCACTCTCCTTGGCGTTCTCTGTCAAATCGACCAAAGACAACACACCCAGAACAATCCATATCTCCTCCCTTATAACCCTAGTCGACAACCTCACTAAAGCCCACTAACACAATTAATCCTAAAGCCCATTATTAACACTTAATTGCAAATCATAATTAAAACCTAATATTAAATAAGTAAAAGCCCTAAATTACTAAAATAAAACCAACGATAAATAAAGGTCCATCATTACTCCCCCCTCGAAAGCAAGCTTGTCCTCAAGCTTGTCGTCCGATTTCCTCGTCACGTCATAAGTTCTTCCTCCACACAATCTTCCAATTCCTTTATCGGATCCTCAACGAGAGAGACTCGCATCTCAACTTTGCAACGATGTCCGGGCGAGAACTTCTCCTCACATTTATAACACAAACCTCGAGCCTTTCGAGACGCGTACTCGCCTTCGGTTAGGTCTTTGGAGGGTCTCTCGGTCGCTGCTCGGGCACTTGGGTTGCTGTCCCGCGCTCGCTGCTTTCCCACTCCGCAAGACTCCGTGAGTATCGCCAATTCAATCGCCGCATCCAAAGTTTGCGGGCGACCCCACATCACCATCGTTTGAAGCTCCGGTTTCAGCCCGCGCACCAAGGCGTCCTTAAACACATCGTCCGGCAAATGTGGTAAGTGTTCCTGCAAGCGCTCGATCTCGTTAATGAAGTCGTTGAGTGTCCCGCTTTGAGCAGCCCTCGCAAGTTGGTCATTGTAGCACTTGCCTCGTGGATCCGGAAAGCGCGCTAACAACCGTGTTTTAAAGTCTCGCCAACCGAGAAAAGGATCCTTCCGAACCTTCCCCTTGTACCACAAATGGGGCGATCCCTCTAGGCATACTCCGGCCGAGTTCACGCGTGCATAGCCCCGGATTCCATTGACCTCGAAATACCGCTCGGCTCGGTACACCCACTCTTCGGCATCGGCCCCCTCGAACACGGGCATTTGTAGTTGTCGTACTCGGTCCCCGTGTGCCTCGCGCTGTCCCCCATTGCCGCGGTACTCCGGCGGTCTACGGTTTTGACATTTTATGCCCGTCTCGTCGTCGGAATCTTCGCTGTCCTCGCTAATTTTTCGTGGCAGCTGTGTCGTGCGGAGTGGAATATGTCCCATGTGCTCGTCCCGATGGTGTTGAGTGCGAGCCAAACGCTCTCGCTCTTTGAGTTCCTCATGGTACACCTTTGTAATCCGTGAAACCCATTCTCGGTCGTCCGGGTTAGCCGAGAGAATTTTCGCCAAGGCCGGATCTTCGGCTAAGTTTGAACCCGAACCGTGGTTTCCCGACCGCATGGGGGAAAATTCAGCGTTGTTGACACGCTGACCTGGGCCGTCGTGTTGTTTTCCCTTGTTCCCGTGCGCGCCCTCGCCTGGTCGGTGGTCCCTCTTCCCTCCTGGAGGGAGTTCGCGCTCGCTGTGCTCAACCTGGCAGCGCATCTGCGCTTCCAGCGCTCCTACGCGTGCGTCCGACTCAGCCATCGCTCGATTTTGGCGTTCGTCTGTGCGCGCCACTGCTTGTTCCACCGCTTCCTGCACTGAATCGCGCATGGCTTGGGCCATCTCGGCGCGAAAACTGTCCATCAGCTCGGCGCGAAAGCTGTCGAACAGCGCTGCAATATCGGTCGCCCCTTTTGGCTCGTCCGTCGCTGATCGAGTTTTCGTCATTCTAGGTCGCAAGATTATGCTCTGATACCAATTTGATGGGTCCCGGAGAATAAATCGCAGAAACCAAATAAAGAGAATATGGAGAAGAACGGTAATTCACCGAGGTGATGAATTCCCGAATATTTTATTGAATAAATGCGAAACAGAGGCACGAATCCTTCGAGAGCTCGGCCGTCACTCTCCTTGGCGTTCTCTGTCAAATCGACCAAAGACAACACACCCAGAACAATCCATATCTCCTCCCTTATAACCCTAGTCGACAACCTCACTAAAGCCCACTAACACAATTAATCCTAAAGCCCATTATTAACACTTAATTGCAAATCATAATTAAAACCTAATATTAAATAAGTAAAAGCCCTAAATTACTAAAATAAAACCAACGATAAATAAAGGTCCATCAAAATCAAAACTCAAAGGAAACTGTCTGACTGAACATTAGTAACTTTGATTAGGTCTAAACGAGCAACTACATGCAAAACAAAGCAATCCTCATCAACCACATTTACCAGAAAAACTATTATGTCGAAGTGTGTCAGTTACTTGAGATGTCCAGAAACTAATCACAACTCGTGTTGGAACAACACGTAAACACGTCGACTTAAGATCCTGGCACGCATCTTTCGTTACACCCTTCGCCGGATCACCTGCCAAATTTCAAGCAACAATCATCAATGGAGATGCAGAGAAAGAAATATCCTCTCTTGTATCAAGAAATGAGAATTAGGTCACAGCTTAAGACTTAATATTACTCTTTAACAAGATTTTATCTCATTATACCATACCGCCTAATGAAACTCGCGTAGTAACCAAAATTAATAAATAAATACCTATGATGACCTTCACCATTTGATTGAAGACAAGCTCGGATCTCGGTGCAGCTTCACCCAACGGTTGCCCAAAAGCAACTCGATGACCATTGGACTTCCGTACACCTTCCATTGCTCGAACGTTTGCAACCACGCCATTCCCAAGACCACGTCAACATGTTCAATCAGGCCAAACGGAATGAAGTCCTGGCACAGTTTAACGCTTTGGATGTCTAAATTCAGGCTCTTACATACTCCCCGGCTTCGCTTTACTGCTCCAAACCCCATGTCCACATCGAAAAGTTCAGTCGTCGTTACCTTGATTCCTAACTCATCAACTATCTGATTAGAGATGAAATTGTGGGTTGTCCCAGTACCGATCACTACTGTCACCCTGCGTTTTGCAATTTCTCCTCTATACATCAAGAGAGAATCTGATGTACTTCCCTGTAATACCATGAGAGACAGTTGTGCTTCACTCACGTGTGCGGGCTCCGGAGCAAGCTTCTTCTTTCCACATGGACGCCTACTACTTGCTTGCTTATCATGCGCCTCTGATTTCGCGACATGTTTAAGATTACTTCCAGATTGCTCTTCGTTAGTATTTGAGACACTTGAGTTGCCGGTTTTGCGTTGGTTAGCCCTGATCTTATCCTCGATCACTTGGGCAAGTCCTATCATTTCGTCCAAATTTTGCGGTTTTATTTGTAGCAACTCTGTACGGATTTCAGCTTTCAGTCCTTTCATGAAATTTTCTTGCAACGTGACCTCCGACAACCCAACAAGCCCACTCGAGAGGAACTCAAACCTTTCTTGATATTCTCCAAGTGTCCCTTCTTGGGTCAAGGCAAAGAACCGATCATATAGATCACCATCTTGGGTGTCTCTGAAGCGCCCTAATAGACGAGCTTTAAATTCTTCCCAAGACCTAAATGGTTGTCGATTTTCTTGCCGTTGATACCAAGCAAGTGCCCTTCCTTCTAGGCACCGAGTAACTTCTGCCATCTTTTTAGCTTCGGTTACCCCAATTGCATCAAAATACTTCTCAGCACGGTAAACCCACCCATGTACATCCTCGCCCTCAAAAATTGGCATCTTTTGATTTCTTAACCTTGAATCCACGTCAGCATCTTTCATCGTCAAACCTGCTTCAGCCACCGGAGCTGGCCGACTGTGCAGTTCAAGCAGCTGCTTCATCATACCCTCCACGGAGGATAATCGTTGGTTAATGGTTGTCATACACTCCTCCAAGTTCCTGAAGTTCTTGACCAATTTCTCCTCCAATGCATCTACTTTGGCCGGCAAAGTTTCTAGAAATGATAACCAAATTAGTAAAACGGTTAATCAGGGTTAATTCTATTAACAAACAACTAATCATATACAAGGATGACTATTATGTGAGAGGTTGGCCAATCTCCCCGATAACTAGTTTGCAATGAACTACTCTTAAACTAATCAACTAATGATGTTTTCTGCACATTATTCTACATGGCATGGTTGTCTTAATTAAGAAGCATACAAGCATTGACCAATGCATGGTAAACCTAGAACACAACCTGCTTCTACATTTTCCATAATCATTTTTTCCATTCGACTAATTCGACAAATCCAAGACACGTTGATCATTCGACAAACTACGTGTCCACCTTAGATGTTTGATTTAAAATATGTATCCAACAACGAGGTTTTTTCTTGTTATTGCTGAATTTGTGATCGCTAATAGATAAAAATAAATAAATAAATAAATAAATAAAAAAGATTAAGTGTGTACCTGAAGTCTGGTTTCTGATATTAGCCCGGTCTTCAGCCCGGTATGCAGAGAAAGAAGTCCTAAAACTTCAACAAATAACAACAAAATTTATGCTCTGTTGATTTCACAAATGTAACTAGACTATGGCCAAATAGAAAGCACTTGATAATTCAAAGATCTCACCAACAGTACAAAAAGAAACGAACAATGAAGATCACAGAGAGAGCCTTACTCTTGATTCAAGGTCGATCTGCCAGCATTTGCGTGTGTGTGATCCATTGAACCAGAAAGCTTCTATTGAAGACCAAAATACAAAACACAGAAAGAAAAACTCCATCAAAACAAGCTTTTGGCACCAAAATTCCAAAATGCCTAGGTCAACCACAAACAAAATCAGATTCTTGCTTCACATACCAGCAAAAGAAAGACAAAAAAAAAAAAAAAAAAAGTCCATACTAGTCAAAATTCTAAGAAATGGCTTAACAGTTCCCACAAAATCGTCAAGCATGAAAGAACTATGGAATCTCCATAACCAAGAATCAAGAAAGCTTAAAGCGAGCAAAGAGAGAGAGAGTGTACCTTTCGCTCCAGATGTTACTATTTTGAATGAAGGAAAAAGGATCTGTCGGTTCATATAGCACTAAGAAACTGAAATGACAGTTTTGTCCCTCATTTCTTGGGCGTCAATTATCGCCAAATTTAAAAGGATTTTTTTTTAATTTGATTGTCCCATTTCTCGGTCGTCAATTATTGCTGAATTAAAGTGTACGTTTTTTATTTTCATTTTCAATTTTTGTAAAGTATATTTTTTATTTTGAAAAATGCTATAAAAATATAGTACCTCTTTTCTTCTATTTTTCATTTTTTAAAATATAACTAAAACCGAAAATCCGTAAACAATCATTTTCTCTAAATTTGTCGTCCACGCTCACTCACTCACTCTCACCGAGCTTTGTCGCCTCACTGCCGCGGCTTCTTGTCTCCTTAGAGTCGTCTGATGTTCACATTTTATTGTAGTCGATGTCGCTACCTCGTTGTGTTTCATATATTCTACACTTTGGTATTTGGTAAATCTATATTTTTGTCTGTAAATCGTTTGATTAACCATTTCAATAATAATGATTAGGGCTGAAATAATTATCCGCCATCCGCTAATCGCAACCATATCTTATTCGCTCTGCTACGAATTATCCGCATATTTATCAATTTTTAATCAGCCGCTTAATATGGTTATGGATATCCGCAACTGCTTATTAAAATTGGATTGGTTAATGGTTATATTTTTCAGTTTAAATTGGATATCCGCTTTAACCGCAACCCGTTTTAAAAATAAAAAATAAATATATATTATAAATTATATATCCTTTTTTTTTAGTGCTTAAATGTCGTTGGATGTTATTGGTTAGTGCTTAGTGTCGTTTATTATATACATTCATAATCCATATTCCCTTATATTAAGCCTATGTAGGTTATTCACTTATTTTTTATTCTTTGTGACAGAAAAATGTTGTATATGTTTTTGTGGTCTTTTTATGTCATAGAAATATTAGAGTGTGTTAATAGTTTGGTTTGGTTATTTATGAAATATTATTTATGACATTTTTGAAAGTTTATGTTTCACTATTCCTACTATATTTTTATGTACGATGTATTTGTTTTTTCACTAACAAAATTATTTGGATAATATCCGCTATCCGCCTTAAATTAATCGATTCGGTCCGCTAACCGCATTTCAAGTGGATAATTGAAAAAAAAAAACGGTTAGTGGATACAATTATTTTATATCCACATATGTGGATACGGTTGGTCAACTTGCCCATATCCTATCTTATCCTATCCAGTTTCACCCCTAATAACGATACATGATAGGTACTATTTTGAGTTTTTGAAAAATAGAGAGTATATCGACAGGTTATAGTTGTTCACGAGCATGTCGCGTGCCAAGGCATGACGGAGAATTTAAAACCATGCTCTTGATTGCTTGCCTACTAAACAAGGTGTTATGTGCTTCATTTTCTCGCTTGTGAAAATTGAAAACTTTGATTTCGGTGTTCATAAACGTGAGTACTAAAAATCACATTATTGATTTTTTTTTTTTCACTTTTAAAACTCAAAGTTGCACTTTTGAGGTTAAAAATAATTTTTCTCAATTTATTAAATTTTATTTATTTATTTTAACGACAATTTTAACCGTATTATAACAAAAAGTAATATATAATTCCAATAAAATTTCCAAACTCTAATTGAGTACTAGAGAATTCATTCAGTTCAACAATAAGTTTGTAAAATATAAAATAACCCTCCATGACTATTAAACAAAAAATGCATTTTCTCTAAACGGTAAAACCGATAATGGGTAGCGGATAAAAAACTCAAATCGGTTCCGTTTAGCATTACTTCCCATTACGAGATATGAAATAGTATAGGAAATTTTTTTATTTTTTATTTATAAATAGTATAGGAAACTTTGGGCCTTGTAGTAACGTGTTAAGCAAGTTAATAATTAAAACTAGTTCTATAACCTAGACCAGCTTTAATCTGATTTTTAATCCCTTCCCAAAATGTTAAAGATTTTAATTTTCAGAGCTAGTTTTACATGCATATATAAAATGAAACTGTGATTGTTCGGAACGAACTTAATTTTAATAACAAAGAAGACAGTTCAAACAGTGTATAGGAGACAAAAAAAAAAGTACCCCAAAGGTTTTCGATTCAGAACACTGTGAAAGCGAAAGGTAAGAACAAAATCCGAAGAAGGAATCTAACCGTGACAGGCTGAAGAAAGAGGATGTTGGGGAGAAGACGAGCTCGGTGTCGATCGGAGAAGCCGGTGAATAAACTCGGAGGATTTCGTGAGGGTATTTCGGGAAGCAAATGATAAGAAAGGCTAGAAATGAACTTCTTAACATTTTATGGGACTATAAATTGAATTTTCCTACGCACAATGTTAACATAAGTATTTTTTATCTTAGCAATTTTAAAGTTAAATTTGATAGCTCAAATCAGTTATAATAATAATAATAATAATAATAATAATAATAATGGATCTTAACCTAACTAGCCTTCTTAATATTTTAAAATTGTCAAAATAGTCACTGTTTGGTAAATTTTATGTCATTGCCAATAAACTATTAATAATAATATGTTAGTAACGTGGCTATTAACTATAATTTCTCTAATAATAATAATAGTATATATTGACTATATTCTAACCAATGTTTTAGAAACGGTTAATCGCAAACTACCCCAAGTCTAATAAACGGGTCTACCGATAGGGTTTTTTTGTAAGATTATAAGAAACCGTTTTTCGAATGTGCCGATCCAATTTTACGGGTATACTTCAAAAGCGGTTGGATTTTCGTAAAATAATAATAGTTATAAGTAATAATTATTTATAGATAAATTTAATTAAAAAATTATAAATAGGGTCTATGTTTTTTTTTTTTTATATGCAATTTTTAAGGTTTGTAGAACCCTGGTTCCAACGTAAACTCCAACACAAATCGATTCATAGAAATTTTACATATATGCGAAGTAGTGAGAGTTTACTATTCTGCGGGCCTGAACCGAAGAGAAATAAAATAAAAATAAAAATTGCATACTTAGCCAACGTTAAACAGTGCTTCGCCGAACCGAAAGGCTGGCTCTCCGCCACTGCTTATCATAATTACCTCTAGGCTTTTCCGCTTCAAAATAACTCTTGGGTGTTATATGCTTCATTTTCTCTTTAGTTCTAATTCTTCGTAGGGGGTACGTATGTCTGAAAATTTCGGTTCGGTTTTCATAAATGTTAGTAATAATTTTTTTTTTGTTTGTTATTTTTAAAACTAAAGGCCGCTTTGTTGAGGTTAAAAACATTTTTCTCAATCTATTTTAACCGTATTATAACAAAAGTAAAATATATTACCAATAAATTTCTAAAATCTAATGAGTACTAGAAAATGTAATCAATCCAACCATAAGTTGTAAGATATAAAGTAACCATGACAATTAAACAAAAAATGCATAATTTCTAAACGGTAAAACCGATAATGGGTAGCGGTTAAAAATCCCAATATTTTTATAATACGGTTATATCGGTTTAATTAAATCGGCTTTATCACATATATCGGTTTTATAAATACATAATAAAATATGATGTGAAAAATTCGATTCATTTTACAATACAATCTTCATTCTTCGTCGTTTGATGGGATATACATCACTAAATTTTTATAGAATCCAGTTTCTTACGTTTATATGGCTTCATTACTTCCCATTACTTGAGATATGAATTAGGACAGGAAAACTTCGAAACTTGTAGTAACGTGTTCAGCAAGTTAATAATTAAAAATATTGCCAAAACCCAGACCCAGCGTTAATTCTTAATTTTAATCCCTTCCCAAAATGTTATGGCTAAACTTTAAATTATTAGAAATAGTTTTACACATATAAAAGGAAACTATCTGATTACTCATTACTCAGAGCTTGGTTTTTGTTTTTAAGAAGCTAGGTACAAAATATTCATCCTCTACATTTACCAGTAAAGCCGAATCATCAAAACTCATGTCTTCATCAGACGAATTAGCCTGAAAATCCCCAACAGACTTCGAAAATGCTGATACATCGACATCAGATTTGGCACGCACCCATTGCCCGGTCACCTGCCAAATTTCAAGTAACAACTGCTTCAATTCCAAATAACTACCTGTGTGTTAGTTCATTTAATTATTTTGATCATCATAACATGATATTTGGTTTCCTAACTCTTGTAGGACTACGTTTATCACAAGCCCGGATTCCGGAATCAAGCTGAGGTGAATTAGGGCAGAATGTACTAGAAACACAGCCTAGGATTCGTGAAGTAGGAAGTTCTCTAGATATTACTAAGCTACTACTCTTAAACAAGATTTTCATCATATGGTACCTCCTAATGATACTTCCAAATCTAGTTCTTTGAGGTAATTAATCACATCAAAGAGTTTTACTGTTGCCTCGATGTTTGGTCGGGTCTTCAAACTTAAGAGTCTTTTTTCGTAACCAAACTAAATAACTAACCTTTTAGCGACCCACATATGAATATAAGCTTGGATCTGCTTTCAGCGACAACGGATGACCGCCCCTTTGAAACTCCATGACCATCAAACCCTCCCTAAGGGCCACCCCAAATCTCCCTAACGTTTCCAACCAAGTCATTCCCAAAATCACGTCGACGCCCTTCGTCAGGTCAAATGGAATAAGGTCCACGAGCACGCGCAGTTGAGCATCTTGGACTTGGAAGTCTAAATTCACACCACTACATAATCCATGACATGGCTCGATTCTTCCCGTCCCCACGTCGACCACGGTGAAACTTGGGATTTCCATTATTTGGATTCCCAGCTCGTCAACTACCCGATTAGAGATGAAACAGTGGGATGTTCCGGAAGCGATCACCACTGTCACGTTGTTATCATCGATGGCTCCTCTAAGTATCATAAGGTTACTTGATGAACCCTCTACTATGAAGAGACAAAGCCTTGCCACAAGCGAGCATGAGTCCTCCTTAGCAGGCTCTTTCCCATGTGAACATGGCCGACTTGCTTGCTCACCATGAACCTCCGAATTCGATTTCGTGAAATATTTGACATAACTTCCCGAACGCTCTTCGTTATGTGTATCACTTGAGGTTTCGGTTCTACCTTGGACAGCCATGATCTTAGCCTCTATCCTTTGAGCAAGCCCTATCATTTGCCCTAAGCTTCGCGGTTTATATCGTAGCAACTCTTCTCGGATTTCGGATTTCAGTCCTCTCATGAAAGTTCCTTCCAACGTGGCTATCGATATCTCACCAACCCAGCTCGAGAGGCACAAAAACCTTTCTTGATACTCCATAACTGTCCCTTCTTGGGTCAAGCGAAAAAATTGCCCACTTATATCCCCAGTGTCCCTGCTTTGGAAGTGCCCCAATAGACAAGTTCTAAATTCTTCCCATGAGCTAAATGGTCGACGATTTTCTTGCTGTTGATACCACTTGAGAGCCTTTCCTTCAAGGCACCGAGTAACTTCCACCATCTTTTCATCTTCGGTCAATCCATTTGCATCAAAAAACTGCTCGGCACAGTTCACCCATCCAAATACATCCTCGCCATTATAATTCGGCATCTTTAGAGTCTGTAACCTTGAATCCACGTCAGTTTCTTTAGCTCCCAAAACCGATTCTGTTTTAACCGCCACCGGAACTGGGAGGTTGTGAAATTCAAGCAGCCGCTTTATCATATCCTCCAACGAGGAAAAACGCTGCTTCATCATATCCTCTAAGGTCCTGAAGTTTTTAACCTCCTTCTCTAATTTCTCCTCCAATGCATTTACATTGGCAGGCAAAGTTTCTAGAAATGATAACCAATTAGTAAATCGGTAATTAGGACATAATTAAGGTTAATTCTATTAAGAACAACTACATACAATTAGTAGTCATGTTTGTATGTAGTTGTTAATTGCATCGGGGAGATTGGCCAATCTCCCCGATGCAATTAACGACTCTTAAACAATGATCAAGAATGATGATGCCTCGAAATGACGCTTATTTCCTAATTATATTCAAAGTTCATTGTGACATAGCTGTCTTAAATAAGAATATACCAGCCTAACATGAGCATAGTAAACCTAGAACACAATGTTCTTCTGCGTTGTCCATAATCGTTTTTCCATAATCCTAGACGCAGTTGTCATTCTACGAACTACGCATCGTATTTAGAATTTTATCCAACAGTGCGAACAAAGAAATAAGAAATTGTTTATCAAGTTTTCTTTAAAAAAAACCACAAAAACAACCATTTAATGTGGTATAGAACAAAAATACAGAAAATATATACTTCCACAAGTCAAGATTTTTAGGAATTCAAAATATCGATCATGCATTATCATGAATTCGTGATCGGTAATAGAATAAAAAACTGAAAGATTAAGGGTGTACCTGTAGTCTGAATTCTGATATGATCCCGGTATCCAGCGAGAGAACTCATAGGTCTGCAACAAATAGTTTATTCTCAGAGAAGTTTTTTGGTTTTCAACATGAACTCTTTGAAATTAACTTGATAGATATTACAAAGCACTTGATAATTAAAGAAAATTTTTTTTAATATATTCAAAGATTGAGTACCAACAGTACAAAAGGAAACGAACAATGAAGATCGCAGAGAGAGACTTACTCTTGATTCAAGGTGGTTCTGGCACCATCTGCGAGTGTGTGATCTTCATCACTCAATGAGAATGTCGACTTCGTGTGCTCCATTGAACCAGAAAGATTCTATAAAAGAAAAGAAAAAAAAAGTAGTGTAAGAAAAATTCCATGAAGAAATTGACATTGTTAAAGAAATGTCCAAAAGAAAGACCAGAAATGTCTGCATATCGATGATCATCAAAGTTCTAGCCATTGTTAAGGAAATCGACATACTCAAACTGAGAGAACTTCGAAATCGCCATAACCAAGAATCAAAGCGAGAGAGAGAGAGAGTACCGTAGCTCCTAAGCTTGAAGGTATTTTGATTTTTGAATGAATTAAAAATGATTTGTCGGAAATATATACACTAAGAATTTCGCGCTAAATGAAATGACAGAACTGCCCCCCATTTCTTGGTCGTCAATTGACGGTCCTTCTTTTGACGATTTGGTGACGTGTCGTATTTTCATTCGGTGACGGTAAAACCCTTCCGTCTACCCCGAAGGCCCCGTTTAGTCGTTTCTTTAAACCCTCACTCGCGTGTATATTAGCTTTGGGGAAGAACAACAAACAAAGCTAGGGTTTCGTCGAACGCTAAATTGAATCTCTGGGAGAGCGAATCGGACTCGGAGAGAGGTTTTTCGAATCAAGGTATGGAGTCTCTGCCGATCGGAGTTGCGTTATTCGTGAAGTGTTTTCGTAACGGTTTCTCATGGATTTTGGTTGCGATAATTTGCAGGTTCTAATGGCTGCGAATCAAAATGCTCAACAATCCTTGGAAAAGGAACAGGTTTGGAAACTTTACTCTTTTTTCTCCTTCAGATTCGTCCCAGAATTGTCTTTGAATATCAATTCAAGCATTTAGTGTTGAAGTCAGAATAGTACGGAGTGAATTTTTTTTTTAATTGTAATCGTAGATTTTTTTTTCTCCGAAGAAATGCGGTGTTTTCAAGTCTCGATATGAATTTTGAGCAAATTTTTTTTTCTTTCAATTTTCTGCAGATCTTTGGCATGGCAGAAAAGGAGATGGAATACAGAGTGGAATTGTTTAACAAGTGAGTTATTCACATAGAAATGTATATATGATCTTCTGAGCTTAAACTCTGCAGTTAGAAACCCAAAATCGCATTTGTCCTCCTCGGATTCATTCCTTGCTCGATATCATGCTTGTTTAGGCATTTTTGTTGCTTTCTAAGAATTTTTTTGGTAATCCATTCATTTCTTAAGCTTGATGTGTCTAAATGAGTGGTTATATCATGAATGTCATAGAAATCAGTTCGAAAACTTAGCGAAAAGAACACTTAAAGTCTTAAACCACTAGATACTTTATTGCAATCAACAAATAAACCGAACAATGGTTCCTTCGAGTATCAGTCAAAACTCCAATAGCCCTAGGTGCGTACATGGAGGATTAGGGTTCTAATTCCCCACTTTCTGCTTAATACTAAATAATTATTACTTAAATGGAAACATACTGACATAACACGTAACATAATGACATAAATAAATACTAATCTCAATTATTACCGGTGTTTCAGAATGATGTTTCTCTGTTTACTTTTGTGAATCACCGAGAATTTTCTCCAAGCACTAATTTTGATTATCTATCTTCTTAAGCTGGTGTGACTCATTTTCTTTCTGTTTCAGGCTTACCCACACATGTTTTAGCAAGTGTGTTGACAAGAAGTAGGTGGTTTCTTTCTCCACTCTTACGTTTCTTTATTACTCGTTATCTTTGTGAATATACAACTTCATGCTCTAAAATTTCTAGGTACAAGGAGTCGGAGCTAAATATGGGCGAAAACAGCTGCATCGATCGCTGTGTCTCGAAGTATTGGAACGTAAGCACAGTGCTGAATAGTGATGAATCTTAAACTCTGGCTTCTTTCTGTTTTCTTGCATATTAATGTTTTGACATTTGTGCTTGTGCGTGTGTTCACAGGTGACTAATTTGGTTGGTCAGCTGCTCGGCTCTGGTCGACCGCCCATGTGAAAATGGCTTGCTCGGATTCAAAACGGCGATTGTGACTGTTCACTGCTATCTCTTAAGTTAAATTTTCAGCAATTGATAACGTGATTGAATTCATGTTTGATGGTTAAGAATTGGTGGCAGTTTTTTTAAAATTTTGCTGCCATGATAGAATCAAACATTTTTAATAAAGCTTTTAATCAATAAATTTTGGTTTATTTATATGTTTATCCTTAGTTCTTTGTGAAGTCTGAAAATTATATACCCAAATAGTTTGACAGATTTGAGTTTTCTTGGTATTCAAGAAAAAGGAGTTGAAATTATTTATATTGGTTATTTTATTTACTTAACCGTTATTAGCATTCAATTATGCACTTTATTTACATCATTTATTATTCAGTTATGAAATTTATTTATTGCAATTAGAATAAACCAATTCCAAGTTAACGTTAACTTGCGACCTAGCGATCTACATATAAATGAGTCTTTCTCGTTGATGAAGATTATTTTTCACTAAATTATCAACCTCTAACTTAAGATTATAGTTTATACGGGCTTACGTTCTCCGCTACGTTACAACGGTTCCCACCTCGAGACTGCAATCTCGGGTTGAGTTAGAATGACGGAGATCTTTTGGAAGATTATCTTTCAAATAAATCATCAATCTCTCTGAAGTAAGGGAAGATTAATTGTAAGAGTAGTGTTTCCCTTCGCGTTACAACGGGTCCTATCACGGAACCACATTCTCGGCCGTGTCAGAATCGCTCAATCTCTTGAGTCCTTCAAGGCAGTTCTCTAGACACAGCTATAGCCTCTGCTGAAGTACGGAAACTACACGGATACTAGCATAAAGACTTGCACAATTCTATCCTTTTGATACGTAGGAATTCAAATACCAAAGAAGGAATGGACAAAATTAGATACAAGTTTATATAATGAAGTGGCAAAGAGAAAATCTATACACTTCAATAATCTCTGCTTCTTCTGGCTTCCAAGGACGACCCGTCTTTTAGCGTTTCCTCGGCGTCGTTTTCCATTCCCAGGCTCTTCAAGGCCGCAGCCTGAAGATAGAAGGCGGTGGGCCACTCGGGATTCACCACCTGGGCTTGCATGGCGTCACCGAGAGCTTCTTGCGACATGTCGTTCATCAGGTAGCACAAGCACCGTCTGGCGAATACTGTCGGAGATAATATGGTTCCGCCGTCGATGAACTGCACAAGAAAGCGACATTGTTTCATATTTCAATTAGGTTTCACTTAAGATGGACAAATTCTTGCTTTACTTAAGAGCGGGAACTTACCTTAGTATAAGCTTCTATTGCTACATTGAAGTCTTTGGATCGAAACGCAGAATCTCCACGCTTTTTGGAGTTGAGTGTATCCTGTATTTGATTCGTCCACATCTGGAATGAAAGCTGCAAGTAGAGTTTCAAGTGATCAGATACAAAATGGTTGTGCAAAAGGAAATAAATTGCTTGCAAATATGAACTGATGAAGCCTACAAGGCCTATGACTTCTTTGAATTAACGATCTGGGTTTCCGATAGAATCCGAGCCTCAAGTTCATCAATTTAATCACGAAAACAACCCGCTAGGACAATCGGTTAATCGCCGAGGTGGTGATTAACCAGAAACTTTATCCCACCAACAAAATTAATGCAAAACAGTCTCCCTCTCTGGAGAACTAGACCAATAATACTCTCCCACGAGTAAATTATTGAAATGCACTTATTGTCATCATAAACAGGTAGACTTAAAAGACATAAAAACATTCTACACGACCCTTCCTCCTTCGGTAAGTGATTTTGAGAGATCTAAAAAACAATTTCCTTGTTCATTCTTCCTATATTCAATTTTTGGTAATCTAATTATTTTTAAGTTAAGTCTTGATAAAGTAAAATATTAACTGACACTGACCGTAAAGGTGACTTACCTCATTGGCAACTCCTTCGTCGTCCCTGTATCCGATCTTCTCCAATATTTCGTGGATTGCAGTGAGGTCTAATCTTGAGCAAGCTTCAGCGAGAGGCGATAACGGTACTTTCTTTGGTGACCCATTTTCATTTGGAATACCCATCAGAACATACGAGAGAGTCTGCATTATTTCAATGAATTAGCCCAATTGATTTTGCAAATAGAAAAGGGTAATGTTGGTTTTATTTTAGTATTAACTAGACCACCGGGGCAATATCGGTATCTAACTGTAAATATATATGCTACTATTATAATATTGTCTAAATAAACGACTTAATTGTAATTAATTAACGAGACTTTAGGGTATATTTTTTTATGATATTATTGATATGATAGTTACAAGTTACAACTCAAAGTAGAAGTTACCAAAAAGATAAATACTTATACTGATATAATAGGATTATGGTCACATTCTAGCACATTTTCTTATCATTATTCTCTTGGCCTCTCAAAAATAATGTAATAAAAGGTTGATGTGAATAGAAAAAAAAAACTCACAATCCGAAATCAGATTTCTGGATTCAATCCAAGTAGGCAAGTACATTTTCTATGTATTGTGTTCTTAATGATTGAGCACGATTACAGATCTAACACAAATCTTTATGGAGGAAAAGAAACACGCATACCTCACTCTCTTTCTGCAGAGGAGTAAGAGCAGTAACAAGTGACTTGGCATTAGGTCTGTCGCGCGCTTCATATTGCAGACATCTCGAAGCCAACTGAACAAGTTCCGTTCCGTCATCATTCGAAAAGTGACCTTCCAAGCAGGAATCCATCAGCATCGACACGTTTTTCCCTCGTATCAGGTCAAGCGCCTGTCAAAAGAGGAACGTGGAAAACCCTTTTAATACTCTTACCGCCCGGTATTAGAAGCATAATCCAAGTAGCATAAATTTGAGCAAGCCATTTTATCTAAATCTCTCAACCATAAACGACGATGCGGCTTTTAACAGAAATGAAAGCTTACATGACTAGGTGGAATGTGTTTCCCGCTTAGCAAATCGAGCAGCAGAGTGCCAAAGCTGTAAATCACACTCTCTGGTGTCACCCTACCTGTCATGGAAATAAAAAAATATATTATACATCCGGGATAGCCGAGACCAAAAATACAGATGCATGCAGATATCTGAAAATTCGAGCAAAAGCAAATACACACTGCCATATTCAACCGAGGCTTGTATTAACGGTATCGAGTTACGAATAAATTACCTGTCCTCAAATATTCCGGAGGAGTGAAAGCCAGGTTGGTACTGTAACTCTTTCCATCTCTGCTATTCTTCATTAGACCAAAGCAAGACAGCCTCGGATTACCCTCCTGAGAAGTCGAAATTATTAGAAACCAAAACGCCTATAAGAACAGATACAAGGGAGATAATCCAGAAGGAAAGTGAACCTGATCAAATAAAACTCTGTAAGCGTTAAGATCGTGATATAACGCTCGCCCTTTGCTGCTGCAATATTCCAACGCTTGTGCGAGATACAACGCAACTCGCAGCCTCATCGCCCATTTCATCGGCTGGCTCTCCCCTGAATCAACCCAAAATTCGTGTTAGTAATCCCTAATTTCAATAATCAAAACTCAATATGTGTAACAACAATCTCCAATAAAGACCCCCAAAAGCATTCAACAGAATCTTTCAAAACAAGGCATTTATAGTCACTGTCTCTAGAAGCTCAATCATTTATCCTGAACATTTTTTCATCAATTTTATCTGTTTTTCAAACAAACAAGGTGGTCGAGATTCATCCCGCTACGAGCTGGAAACGGTAACCAAAAAAAGAATGTGGCCATGGACTAAACAATCCGAACCAGAAAGCTGCAAAGATCTTAAAAAGTATGCATAAGCAAACACTGAACAGGAGCAAGAAATGTACAATGGAAAAGATGCTTAGAGAGCGTCTCGTTCGGCATGAACTCGGCGACGAGGATCCTCTCCTCGCCCTCGCAGCAGCATCCGATCAGATTCGCCAACCGCTCGCTGCGAAGCAGCCCCACAGCCCTCGCCTCTTCCTAAAAACACCGAACGAAAAACACGAATCAGAAACAAAACAATCGAAACTGAACTGTACATTGAACAACAGCAACCGAAATCAGACCAGAAATTGGCGAGCGTCGGGCCAAGCCGAGCGGTTGAAGCGCTTGACGGCGATCATCTGATCGCCGGCGAGCGCACCTCTGTAAACGACGTTGGGAGCTTTCTCGCCGTGCTCCGAAACGATGTTCTCCGGCGAAAACCCCGCCGTGGCCGCTCTCAGCTGGTCCAAGCTGAACTCGCTGAATCCAGGCAACGAGTCCTCGTTCTTGCTCCCATTTTCTACGCCAAACAAACGAAATGAGCCTCAAATTTTCCCGAGAAAGTGACAGAAAACCAAAAGAAAAACTGACCAGAATCGGAAGTATCGTTGATGCTGGACTTGAATTTAATCTGGCAAGGCAAGAAGCAAAGAGAGAA
The DNA here is from genome assembly GCA_954871525.1 of Parietaria judaica. NCBI lineage: Eukaryota > Viridiplantae > Streptophyta > Magnoliopsida > Rosales > Urticaceae > Parietaria > Parietaria judaica. Next base: position 20,968,236 of record OX940860.1, on the reverse strand, counting down.
CTTCGAGCAGCGAACTCCCATTGCAACTCTCTCTCTCTCTCTCCTCTCTCTCTCTATATATACACAAGTTTGTATCAGACTATAGAGAGAGAGAGGGTTTCCAAAAGGAGATAGGGTGAGAGAAAAAGAGAGAGATGAATAAATAGCAATAGTTTATTGCAATGCTCGTTCGCGCTTTGAAGCCCTGTTTGGCAAGCCAGAAAGTGACTGAGAAAATTGTCACAAATTTAAATTAAATTAAATTAAATTAAATTAAATTATAATAAAAAATTTGAAAGAGCTTTTTTGGATCCAAGGTTTTGCAGTTGATTTGCTCGTCGGAGTTTCCCACAGCTCATCATTCCTTCTTTTTATTATTTATATTTATATTTATTTTCCCTCCAATTTCCTTTCCAGGTAATTACAAAGTTAGTTCATGTCGGGAGTTGGACCCCCACGCGGTTCTTCGGCGCGTGGCGGTCAGTCGCGTTTGCTAATTATCGCGGTGGGTTTGTTAATTATGGTTTTAACGATAAACAAATAAGAAGCTACGATTGCTATTTATGAAATTAGTGGGCGAAAAACACAGTGTGTGGGGGTTAGTTAATTGATTTGTTAATCACACGCCTAATTGGTTTCAATTAATGGATAATTCACTTGTCATCCATAGTTCCGTATCCTAATTGGCCTAAGCTTAAGCGACGGTTTCATTAGCTCTCTCCAATCTTACTTTTTACATTTTTTTAATTTACCACAGATTTTTTTTTGTTTTTACTTTTTTATGTAATTATTATAATTAATACAACAAGATATTTAATGTATTAAATTAAACTATAGTTTTGATAATAAAAGTAAATAATTTTGATGATGCATTTAAGAAAACTAAGTGATAAAATATTACTAAATTAAGTTTTTTTTATTAAGTGATTTTATTAGCCAATATTACATATATTCATATTACAAAGACATTAATAGTCATAAACATTATTTGTCAAGATTATAAATATATACAAAATTTGTGTGTCCTGGTGAGATTGAACCCAAGAATTCTCGAAGAGTTTTGTAATATGTTTATCACTAGTTCAAACAAATTTGGTTTACCAAATAAAGTTTAAAGAAAAAAGTATCAAATTGATGAGTGTTAAGTGATTGGATGAAATGCAATAAGAATTAGGGTAAACTGCGGCTAATGTACCCAATGTTTGATCTTCTGCGGATTATGTACCCAATGTTTATTTTCGGCGGCTAATGTACCCAATGGTTGATCCGTTAGATATTTTCGTGTTTTTCGTCACTTGACCGTTAGAGAGTTATCCTCCTTTATATATACACTTTTCGTATTTTTCACATAACTTACTCATTTTTTGTCCAAAATTTATGCACGACCTATGGTTGGGAAGATAAGAGATAGATCTACAACTTTTGTTTTTTAAGTTTTGTAAAATCAGTTTTAGAAAAATACGAAATTTCAAATACAACGTAAAACTAGACATTAGTTTAATGCAAAATATTTGTTTCGAGCAAATTTTAATATACTTAATGAATTTTTATGATGAAACGTAAAACTAAAAAGTTATAGATAAATTTTTTATCTTTCCAACGAGTGTTTATTTATAAATTTTTGACAAAAAATGAGTGAGTTATGCCAAAAATATGAAAGATTATTTCGCATCACATCTTTCATATTTTTGGCATAACTCACTTATTTTTTGTCCAAAATTTATAAATAAATATCCGTTAGAAAGCTAAAATATTTATCTATAACTTTTTACTTTTACGTTTCATCATAAAAAGTCTTTAAGTATATTAAAATTTGCTCGAAACAAATATTTTGCATTAAACTAATGTCCAGTTTTACGTTATATTTGAAATTTCGTATTTTTATAAATCTGATTTTACAAAACTTAAAACACAAAAGTTGTAGATATATCTCTTATATTTCCAACCATAGGTCGTTCATAAAAATTGGACAAAAAATGAGTGAGTTATGTCAAAAATACGAAAAGTGTACATATAGAGGAGGATAACTCTCTAACGGTCAAGTGACGGAAAACATGAAAATATCTAACGGATCAAACATTGGGTACATTAGCCGCCGAAAATAAATATTGGGTACATAATCCGCAGAAGATCAAACATTAGGTACATTAGCCGCAGTTTACCCTAAGAATTAATATTTTTTTTGTTAGTGTTTTGTGTGTGGAAGAAATGGGCTCACACTATGATTCACCCAACCAAGTACACTAGTCTTCTTTTAAATGTGACCAAAGATTTTATAAACTATTTTCATGTGACCTTCACTCGATCTTGCAATGCTATTATTGCTCCAATTCATGTCCCTACTTTGTTCATTGATAATATCAACTATCAAACCTTATTACGAGATCTAAGGTATTGTATTAATAGAAGCGGGGAGAGTCAGGCCCGATCTTCGTTATAGGCGACCAAGATTAGCGCCGTGAATTCTCAAACTTATAGGTCTGAATTTTTAACATATCATATTATATTTAATTAAATATAAAAAAATTAATTTTTAAATACTATTGTGACTCTTCTTCTTCATTATAGCAATAAAATAGTAAGGTCGAAATAGGTGAAAGGACAGAGGGAAAACAGGTGAGCGTGAAGAACTTGCCTCTCTCTAATAAATAAGTTTCCATTTTCAGAGTGTAAAACCAAAACCTGAAGAAAAAAATGGAGATTGAAACGTGGAAATACAGAGGAGCGAATCGTGTATCTGTATCGTATCTCATCTCCAATGATGAATGATGATAAGCCTCTGCATTCAAAGCCATCTCAATCTACCATTGACCAACTTTTACACCTCACTATTCTCACTAAGTCTAATTTTGACCCGTCCCGGCCCAAAAAAAAAAAAAAAACCTAAAGCCAAATAAACCGGGAACGGGGACATGACCTAACCCCCCCCCCCCCCCCCCCCCCCGCTTTCAGTACTTCTTTTTATTTTTAGATTTACGGTCTGGAGTTTGGACAATTTAGCCGGTTTTCGGTCTCAATTTCACTCATATATACATAAAGTACCTATTCTATTATTTCGATTGTAAAAATTAGATACTTTTATTTCAAAAATAAAAAATAAAAAAACAAATGGAACTTTCCGATTTTATTATTTTCTATAATAAAAAAAATCCAGTTCTTTAATTTTTTATTACAAACTACGTTAAGTTGGAAAATTCTGAATAGAAAAAAGTAGAAATGTATATTATATATAAAGGGCGTATTTAAAAATTAGAATGATGAAGTGGGTGCATGCAATGCAAGAGAAGAGAACCCCACAAGTATAATTAATTGCAGAAGAGCAAGCCAGAGTAAGCTTCTCTTTATTGTTTTGGTATTGTGCTCCCATTTTTTGGAACACAGACACACCGGATATTTCCACAGATCCCTGTTTGCAAACTTACACCATGCCTCAACATCAACCTTGATTTTTAAACCATTATATAGTTTTTTGGAAATACGAAATTTTTTCGTTTCCGATATTCTTATTTTCTGATTCCGAAAGGGCTGAAAAATAATCCGGTGTCCTTATTTATTCATTTCACTTATAAAAAAATAAAATGAATTCCAGGAATAGGAAATGAAATTTCTTTTTTGCTATTTTAAAAAACGTAAAGTTCCGTATATGGGAGCAGTGGATACCAAATTATATTTTTTATATATCTTTAAACAATTTTGTAGTGAAATAATTAATTCATATAATAATTATGTTTATCTATTAAAAATATAATCACTAAAGAGAGATCGTTTAGTTTTAATAATGTAATAAAATATACTTATGACTTATTAGAGTAAATTTTGTTGTAGTAAAGTAAACAAAGTACTAAAAAATCGACTTAAATAATTGGATTTTAACATTAAAATAATGTTCATAACTGGAGTTGCCCTCACTAGTAGAAGGAAACTAGAAAGAAAGATAAAAAGCTTTAGCCTAATGCTTTATTACTTGGCTATAAATTTAAATGAAAAAAAAGAGTCTAAAAGATCTTTTAAACAACATGTTTGGGCAAAAGGTCTCCTTATTTTTTAACTTCTTTTTCTGAATCAAATCTATTTCTATTCCTTGCTGTCTTTTCTCATTGACCTGAGCTCTTAGCCTCTTACGGTAATAATAAACATTATCTTCAAGAAAAGAAAAAAAAAAACTGATTTGTTGTAATAGGCTAATAGCATTACCCCATGTAATCATTATATCCACAATTCCAAAGATTTTCATGATACAAAACCAGCTAATATTTACTTACGCATTTTTAGTGGCTAAAATGACAACAAAACCCTTGCCTCTTTCCATAATCTTTGTCTCCAAATAAATAATCAGCTTTCTACATCTAGATAACTCATAATTCTGTTGATTAAAAAAATCATTTTCTTCTACATATTAAATCCTTAATGCAATTTACTCAATCCGTAGCAAAGCAAAACAGAGTAGCTTTTTCTGTCTGTTTAGGGCATGTTAGAGGTTTGCAAGACAAAGTATAAATCAGAGAGAAAAGAAAGAGGGAACAGAAGTGAACATGAAGTAGCAAGAGAGACATGCTTCAACATCCATAAGAAAGAATATGCAAATAATTCAAAGAAAATAACAACAAAAAAGAGTTTGTGTTTGTGGTCCAATCTCTGGGAGAACAAGCATTATTAAATAAAATGGAAACTCTTTTCTAAGACCACGCTACACAAAATTGCCATCTGCCAGAGACCCTACTGTTTGCCTGACCTATTATTCCTTGAATATAATTTGCCAATAAACAGCGTAAGCTGTAAGTTAACCATCAAAAAACCGACTTGAGACTATCGACGAACGGAAGAAACCGAAAAAAAAATGTAAAAAAACGAGGAAAATAGGGCAAAACCCAAAAAACTGTCAAAAACTTTGATAATTTTTTTCTATCGGTTGAAAATATCAGGGAGGGTAAATTGGTCACTTTCGGTAAATTAAAGATAGTTTTCAAAAATTAGAATCATGAGGCATATTTTTCATGTGCCCCTACTATATTCAGCATATGTACTCAATTTGAAACTATTGAGAACCGGAAAAGGAAAACCATTAAAAAAAAACTGAGAAAATTGAAGAAAATAAGTAAAAAAACACAGAAGATTGAAACTACCAGGGAGGATAATTTGGTCAATTTTGGAAAGTTAAAACTTAGTTTTCAAACTTTAGAAACATGAGGCATATTTTTCAGCATATATACTGAACTTTGCATTATAAAAATGAGAACAAAGAATGAGAGAGAGAGAAGCCATCAAATTCGACTACATTTTATCTGTGGACCATACTAATGCATGAACATCTTGAAACATGACAACCTGGTACTCTTAAGCCAAAGGCTTCAATTTAAAGCTACTTGGTGTTTTGTCACTACTTTCTCTAATTAATTCATGTCTGTCTCTTTCATTTCTTTTCAATAGAAATTCATGATCGGGTTCGTGTGGGAGCTGCGAAAGCGAGCTTACAACCAATTATTGTTTCTGTATATTGTGAGACTCGAACCTTGCGCTTCAAGATATAAGTTCAAATATTCGAGCGCCGAGCTAGCTCTTTTTGACAAAATAAGCATTTCATTCCATTTAGCCGAAAAAATCTATTTGCTGGAAAGATATGTTAATATGACCAAAGCTATCTTCAACTTTGGCCGTGCTAATTCTAAATGATAATATTCTGTGAGGGATATTTGCGACATAAGTACTCATAAGTACGTTTGTTTATCGCGGATTATGTGGCTACGTTAGATTCCCTATTTTATGTTACTAATATGTGCATATCTTATCTTGAATCTTGTGGTTCAATTGTTCATGTTCCTCTGTAAAAAGGGATATGTACACGCGAGAAACGTAACGACTTTTGCCGATTAATTCGATATACTGTGCAAACTGCCATTAATGAATCTGTGAAGCTCTTCTCTGTTCCTACTATCTTTATCTCTTGTGAGCAGTGGTAGTAACGGTGGATTCGTCGGACACGTGGATCGATCGGGCAACTCTAAGAAAAAGCAAAAAAATAATATATCATACATAATTTTTTTCTTCGTTATTTGATTCTTATCTTCTTTAAATTCTTGTTTATTGCACTAACCTTGCAGTTTATGGTCAACGAAGAAAGCAACCAAATTCACCGTGTACCTGCGTTTTAGAGAACAATGCCGTAAATGTCAGCGTGAGAACAAACAATGTCTTGAACTGTTTTTAAGAATATAAATCTTCTAACCAGGCGACGACAACATCGACACTGTAATGCTTGCGAGACGCTATAATTAGGAGGCTCTGAATTACAACGAGCAACCAAGCGAGCTTTTTAATGTATCTGCGAGGATAAGAAACGAAATCAAGAACAGTTGAAGCAATTAAAGTGGAAATCGGGACCACAGTTTCTTTATCGCTAACCTCTTTGTTCCGTATTTTTGATACGTGCGAACAAAAACTAAGGTGAAAATCATGTGCGACGAAAAAATCAGATCGCCACAGCCGTAAGTAACCCCCTGAGGAACTGAAAATTGGAACATATTATGTGAGCGTTCTGCCGATTGTAACGCTAAATAATACAGAGATGCTTAATATAAGAATAATGGCTTATAAAATTCATCACTAACAGTTTATTAGGAGCACTTGCATTGCACTCTTCGGAGGCGGCAGGGTGGCAAGTTCTGAGCCCTGAAACAGACGTTACGTAAATCATTTTCTTAGTTAAATAACACAAGCATACGAAGGAAATATATTTCTTTGTAGAATTTAAGCTTGAAAATATGAGATAGACAGGCCAACGGCACGGTAATGAAAAACTTACCTCTCGACAATGATAGTTCGGACCAGGAAGTTGAGTGGAATAGAATGTAACTATCCGGAGACTTTGAGAAGCCTAAATAGATGCAAAACATACCAAATAAGTCCAGAACTTGAATAAATTCCGAGCAAGAAATTTTAACATTGTAGTCCGTGCGGAACGTTTAGCATATGCTGAAAATTTCCTGGAAAAAAATCTAACAAAAGGTTATGAACCTATACACTTACAGCTAAATAAACAAGAACCCGGCACCAAATCAGGACCGTATGTATTCTTTTGCTTTGGAAGAAGAACGGGTTTAGCGTCCACTGCAGTAAAAATGGCAGGGTATTAGATGGAATTCTATTAAAAACACACAAGAAAATTGCATGTTTTCTAAAGCTGTAAATTGTCATACGGTAAGCTAACAATGTCGGACCCGAGCCACCCCACTCGACCATAAGATTGGCCGAGCACCTCTAGAGTGCCACCAGGGCTGATTCCGAATCTCAGTAATTAAGTTTAATTTATGTAATTATTGTCCTAGTTATAATTGGGTCTTTTGTTCATTAATGAAAATTAGCTAAATCCTAATTAAATCAATCTCTCTCAAATTGAGACGGGATTGAGTTTGAGGGTTCTTGGCGCTGCTTCTGAGTTCTTCGTTGGTGATTGATTTACCATCACGGGTCTGGTAACACGATCAAGATCTCCGACCGCATAAGTTATTGAATTAAGAACACAGTGAATTCGGTACTCACCAAAACAAAGGAAATAAATATCCCCGTGAAGAGAAACTCACTCAGGTAAGCCTTGTCCACACCAAGCTCCTAAAATAACAAAAAAATACTCTCAATTTAAGAATCATTTTACTCACTGAAATATATATACACACGCACACATATAAAATTTACTCACTGGGAGGAAGAAGAACCCGGTATCTTGAAGCGTCGGTCCGGGGCGATGCAAATAGTGAACTCCATGAGCAGCCAAGCCATGTAAATACTGCAAAAATAAAAGCAAATTAAAACAGTACTTTTTTGAAGTCTACGGCTTCCAGAAACAAGCATAGCAGAATATAATATATGCGTGTATAAAAATTGGAACTAATGAATATATGATTCAAAGAAAATAGCAAAACGCAACGAAATTGAACTAAAAAGAGCACAAAAATCCAAACCGAATAGTTCTAATCCCTCTGATACGTCTCTATCGGAAGATTTATACCAAAATATATATATATATATATATATATATATATATTCCCCAAACAGAATTAATTCGAAATTCAATTATTTTTAATCAATCGCAATCGCAATCACGGAGAAGAAGACAAACGAACCAACCTGAAAGAGAATTCCAGCGACGAGGAACTTCCAATTCTTCGAGAGAAGCGAGAGCTCCACTGATGTCTCTGCGCAAATTTTCCTCCACAGCTTCGAATTTCAAGCAACCAGAATCAGCCAAAAGAAGACACTCAAAGGAATATCAGCACAACAATGGCGGAGACTGATTAAAAAAAAAAAAAAACCTTGGGAGCTTCACGAGCTACGCAAACCGGCATTCTTCCACTGCGATGATGACGATCGAGCTAAACCTCGACATTAATCACCATGAGAAATCTGAAAAAAACTCGAGGATTATGAAGACGAACACAATCGAATCTCATCAGAAATTCAGAATCCACCGAACAGAATCCAACGAAAGCTCTCTTCTGTTTCACTCTCTCGGACGAGGCAGTTGAGAAAAAAAATAAAAAATTTGAAAATATATTTATTTTATTATTTATAATAGTTTTTTTATTTTAATTAATGTTGTATTTCGCGGGCTTTCGTTATCAAGTAATAACCTCCGTGTAGCTTGCGCGTTGACTGGGCTGCGTGATTTCACGGATGATCTGGACCGTTGGTCAGTTGCCAAACGCGACATGAGCCGTTGGATGGAAAAGTGAGTCACGACTCACGGATTGGCGATCGGACGGTTGTTAGGGCTTGGAGGGTCGACGTGGGCTTTTGTGAGAGCCCGCCACGAGACTTTTCTATTGGGCCTATGCATTGCCACTCTATTTTGATTTTGTAACACCTATTATATTATTATATAGTTATTTTAAAAAATATATATTTAACGATTTCAACTATATTTTCTGTAATTAGTTGGTTTTGAGCACGCGGATTAAGTACTCTATTTCCATTTTTCTTTTTAAATCGAAGAAAAATAATTTATTGAGTTTTCAATATTTTGAATATTTATCTATAGGTATCAGAAATTGCCTATTTTACTTGTCTTTGACTTTCCATGTAAGATTTTTTGTTTTGTAAATTGTGGTTGAAGCAAACAAATCTTTACTCAAAGTGTCACTTTGCAGTTACTTCTCAATTCTTTTCAGCAGTCTAGGATCCCATTAGTAAGGGTGAAAGTTTTGATTCCGAAGTCTGAATTTTGATCCCGATTCTTTAAACATGACTCATTTTAGAAACACAAAAAACCGAGACTAATCCCGACATTTGTAATATTTTTTTTAACTCTTCTAACTAGCTTATTAGTTATTATAGTTTTAAGTTACATTTACGATTTTATTCGAAGCCTTACATATTATGTTATCTAAAGTTAACGCGGTTTATTAGTTGTTTTTAATGCCTTTTTAATGTTTTAATCCCAAGTTTTTAATGTTTTTTTTAATATTAATCCTAACCATTTTAAAAATCAGCGAAAACATGTTTCTTTTTAAATAAAGATTGAGCCGCCTCGATTTTTGTCTAACTTCAGCCCGGTTGAAATCGGGACTATGTCCCGTATTTGGAAGAAGCGAAAAAATCAGGAGCGGGGTTAAAAAGGCCAAAAGCTTGGTACCATGTCCTGATTTAAGAAAGAAAGAAAAAAGAACATGCAAATCTCGCTTAAAAGGGACCAAAAGCTTGGTACCCTGTCCGGATTTCACCCATACTTAAAACGAAATTTTCATGCAAATCTCGCTTAAATATCAACTTTTAGAAAACTGTAGATTCATAGAGAAAAAAAAAAAAAAAAAACGTAGCTACAATTCAATAGACATATCATTTATATGATTATATCATATGCACACTTATTCGGATGGAGAGAAAATCTAGCTACACCTGATTTGGTCCAAAACTATTATATGGACTTAGCTTCAACAATCTATATGCACAGTGCAAAATCGGCTAAAAGTATAATGATAGATAACATTAATCTAGACCCGACCCGCTGGAGAATGCGGTGGATTCGACGTGTAGCTTGGGACCTCGGCTTCAGTTCTACTATGACAGCTTGTCTCCTCTGCTGAATTGCTGGACTCGAAAAACTGAGTCCGTTTTGCGCTATCTAACACTGCTGTACAGATAGAGAATGCTTGTATAACAGAGAGTGAAGCGTGGAACTCAACCGAGTAAGCCCCGTCCTTGAACGGTGTTAGACTGAAAACTCTCTGCACTCCGCCCTGCGAAAAAGAAAAAATGATATCAGAATACATTTTCTAGCATTAAAAGGAAAATTTATGTAAGAAACTCAAGATTTCATTTTTCAAGCAAAATGGGAGGGAAATGTTTTACTTGTTAAATAATTTTATAATGTTTCTGACGCTTCATTGAATCTGGGTAATTGTTTACCGTGCTCGACGAGACATCGTTACATCGACATGTTGACGCTCAGCAGTCAGCACGGCATTGACTCAGTGTCAGATGCCCAACACAATATTCAATGAACTTGATAAAATTATGGGTTTCGATACTGCATTAACTCCGGATTAGACCTTAACTTAGTGACAGTGTTCAACGTGATAGCGACAACATGTAACCAATCTAAGCGGCATCAACTCTGTGTTGACACTCACATAATCTCCAAGCACAATAATGAATTTTTTATTTCTTTTTTCTTCTTTGTCATAAATTTTCTCTTTTTTTTTTTACCTCACATAATCTAACTTCTAAATCTAAATATCCCAAGTGAGAAGATTCGAACCTGATGGAAGAGCTCTAGTCGATATGCGGTGAGGCAGGCCTTGGATGAACTCGACTTCTTGTGGACTTGATCCGGGGTTGCGAGGATCTGAAGCTTGCAACCGATGTCCCAGCCCCCACAATCGCACGATCCACCGTTGATCCAACGCTCCATCAATGAAGATGGTCCACCTTTGCTTGGTAGACTATGGACTGCACCCGGAAGAATCACTGTTGTGCTGACCGACTCTTCACTGGTTATAGAGCTAGAATGACAAGGAATACTCGAATTGGTCCTCTCGTGATACTTGATAAGAATGGCTGCAAGCTCGTTGTTAGGCTTGAACTCTGAGGCTTCATCTTGTTTCTGTCTTGGTTCCACGGAGAACAAAACATACTCTCGAGAATGGGAAAACTCAGAATTTGACACCTTCATTTGGGCAATGACATTGGAGATGTAATCATGGCCGTTCTTCTTCTTCTTCGTGTCTTGAATAGTGAAGTACGTGTAGATGCAATCGAAGCCGTTTGTTTTATCGGTGTTCAGCTTCTTCGCCGTGGCTGCAAAAATGTTGCTCTCGTTGTTGACAGCGAAAGTGTAAAGAGGAGGACCACTCTTATCGGCAACTCGGAGCAGCGCTTGCGTGGTTGACGGTCCATGCTGCTTTTCCATGGAAAATTCAGTGACGCTGATTTTCTTACAGCCTGTGATGCCCAACTTTACTTTTGTTGACTTTGTCACCACAGAAACATCCGTTGACTTTGAGACCCTCTCCAATGGCTCCACGAAGCGTTGGATGATTTCCACCTTAGGCTTCAATAGAGGGTCAAGCAACCGTCTCAAAGGGCTTGATCTGGCTCTACTAGCCGCGTTATGTTCGTCGCTGTGACTCGTCTTACTTGTGCCATTGATAAACCTGTAAAATGGCGAAATGCTTTTAACTTTTGCAGCTTTTACTTTACTCGGTTTTGGGTCTTGTGCTTTGGACTGCTCGATCGAAGTTGAGCCTACGGATATGGAAGATGGTTTTTCTTCTGAGATTCTCTCTCTGTATGGATTCAAATTCGACCCAACCTTCGGAGGCTGAGACACTGGAATAGATGAATGTGATGCACGGTTGATGATCTCCGTATCTGAATCTCTAGAGCTCTGATTTATCTGAGAAGAATCTTCCCTTCCAACCCTAGAAGGAAGTAGACATGAACGTGGAATGTCGGAGCAATTATTGCTTTCTGGGAGATCCGTAGGCAAAAGGAGAACGATCTTTTTGCTAATTTCATTAGAATTACTAACTCGAGGATTTTCTAACTTCGGTTTCTGAATCTTTTCCTCCTCTATCTTTACCTCTGTTTTCGATGATATCCCAACGTTTAAACCATTCTGCAGAGCTCCATATTTTGGATCAATTTCTCTCCTGCATTCGGAGGCATGTATTTTTGAGGGTAACGGAGGAGCTGCTACAAATTTTTCAGACCTGTTCAGAACATCCCTTTGAATTTGCATACTTTCAGAATCTTGAAACTTTTCCACACGTGCATCAGAGGATTCAACAGCTCGGTATGAATCTTCCATTTGAGATGTTCTCATATGAGATTGGAGGGAAGGAAACCGTGCCCTTTGACAAGTAGGAGAGACGCTCGAATGAGCGGAAGACCTGTCTGTGGAAAAAGACGATGACGTTTCACTACTAGACGGAGAACACCGGCTACTCTTGCACGGTATCGGCTTATTCTGCTGGTATTGCCATTTCTCCAGTTTCCCCCAGTCAAGGACGCCAAAGTTTAAAGCCTTCTCCTGTAAAGTTTCGCCTCTTTGGAGATAACTCGGCAACTTTGACATGTACTTAACCAGCTCATCCTCATCAACTTCCTTGCCAGTGATCGGTTGCTTTCGAAGAGCGCCTGCAAATTTCCGCCGGAGTTTTGTGTTCTTCGTAAGTTCATGATGGAAATCAGCGTATGAGAGACTCGGCTTTTCCGCTTTTTGCTTGTCTTGGAGCTTCTTACTTTGACAAGCCCGGGGTAAGCTGTCCATGACCGGAGTTGCCAAGCTTCTCTAGTTTGCTTCGAAAGAAGTTTGAACCAACTTTCCCCAACTGCACATTTATATCGATCGGATTAGACTCCCCTCTCTGATGAAGAAAATAGTCAAACTTAAAACTAGACAATTAAGACAAATATGCTTATTATTCTTTGAGTGAAAATGACGAAGGAATCAACAGACATTTCCATGGTTAGCCATTTTCAGAAAATAATACTTCTCTGTGCCCTTTAACCGAGAAGAATAAGGATAACTGGTTTTACAGTCTCTTTGGAGAAGAAGATAAAGAAAAAACAAAACCACTCATGAGATAAAGTCAGAGGTCAGGATAAGACAAACGGAGTAATGAGAGAGCTTGTCCATCTCCTTCACACATTTCACCATCTTCAAAGGTTCTTCACAGATAATGTGGTGAAATTCTCCACAGGTTTCAACTCCATCGCTGTAAAATAAAACTTCACCATGAAAGTCCAAGGATCACATGACTCAGTCCGACCCATTTGAATGAAAGGACGCTGAAACATGAAGCAAGACGACAATTGGGCAGTTTGATGACAAAAGAAGCAATTACCATGGAATTCAAATGGAAGTCAGTGTCCCGAGCTATCATGTGGTCCATGAAAAAGCCAAGAGCCCAATATTTTCAAACAATTCACAGATTCAAGATAAGGTGAAGAAAAAAAGAAAAAAAAAACCCGTGCTTGAGGAATTCGCTAAGCCTATTGCCATAATTAAGGAAGAACCATAACAGTCCAAGCCAGTCAAACCAGAGCTCACTCGCTTTTCCAAAATTTGAAATCGCAGGTTCATGTTCGTTATATTATATATATACACACACACACAAAGCTCTACGTTAACGTCGAAGACCCATATTTTAGAAAGCGAAGTAAAGAATCCATTCAAAGGATTCAATTGCAAAAGATTAAAAACTACATTTTCATATCAAACGAAAAAAAACTCATCGGAACTTCACGGCAAGAGAGAGAGAGAGAGATAGAGAGAAAGAGAAGGAGAAAGGCTTACCGGTTTCAAATTCGGCAGAGCGGAGAGGACGCCATGAACCAGAAGAAACAGAGGAAGGCAGAGACGAAGAAGCTTCAAGCCAAGTGTCGGTGCATGATTTCCTTTTTGGATTGTACTGAAAATGGCGAGTGCAGTAATGGAGCGAAGAAAAAGCTAGGCAGAAACAGAACCGAAGCCAAAAGCAGTAATGGCGATCCGTAATCCTTCCTCCTCCCAACAATGGCGATCAAGTCTCACTCTCAGCTTTTCCGTTCCACCTTTCTCTCATCCCCGAACTCCCAAAAGAGCTCAGAGAGAGAGAGAGAGAGAGAGAGAGAGAGATTTCCTGGGCTCGAAGTCGACGCTCGTTGGCTTTTGTTTTCTTCTGCGGTTCGTACAATTTGAAAAAGTAAAAATGGAAAAGAAGAAAAGCAGAGAGAGAGAGGAAGGGTCTTGATCGGACGGCTGAAAGAGAAAGCCGGACGATCGTGCGGTCAGACCGTGGTGACGCGGACCACTATGGAAATATGCGTGGTTTTGTGGGCCGATTTTTTAAATATTTTTATATTAGGTCACTCATTGTAAGACTAGTACTACTGCTGACTTTAGTAACGCTTATTATCCTATTATTTATTAATGACGTAATATTCTTTATTTCTAAGATTATTTTGGATCAGAAATTTATTACAGAATATCCGAAATTAAAAAGTAATAAGATTGAAATACACAGAATCCCCTAGTATTGAAATCCGATTCTTGTTTCACATCTTATTAAGGAAACATATTTTTATAGGATTAATTTTTTAAACCGAATTATATATTTTTAATAACTATTGTGAAATTATTTTATTATAAATAATTCAATTAATTATTAATCTTTCATTTTTAAATATTTTTAAAAACATTAAAACTTCATAAATACTTACGAATTAAGTTTGGTTGATAATGTATTAAAATTAAGGTTATTGATAAATTAAAGTTGTCTTTATTTTGTTATTATGTCAAGTTTTTGGGTTAATGACGGCTAAAATACCTAAAGTTTGGTCAAAGAACCCCTCATGTATCCAAAGTTTAAAAGTGATGGTAAAAATACCTAAAATCGCATTTAGGTAGTTGACCACTCCATTCTCGTAACGCCGTTAACTTACCTATTAACTCTGCCCACGTGGACAAATTTTTTTTGTTAAGTGTAATCATTAGGGGTTCAATTAGTTGTATTAACTAGTGTTTATTAGGGGTTTAATTCGTAGTTTTGTCATAAACGAGGCTGATTTGGGCTCATCCATGTGGCAAAAATTGTTATATCAGCAACCCACGTTTGTCCGCGTGGCCATAGTTAACGGGTAAGTTAATGGCGTTACGGGAATGAAGTGGTCAACTCTCCAAATGAGACTTTGGGTATTTTTACCACTACTTTTAAACTTTAAGTACACGAGGGGTTCTGTGACTAAACTTTGAGTATTTTTGCCGTCATTAACCCAAAAAGTTTTTTGTACGTATATATTTGACATTAGGCACTTCTCGAATGAAAAGTTCAATCCAACATTGGGATTTGGGACCCTCCTTGCTTGAAAGCTGCTTATTCATACATGTCTTTTCACTCAGTAGAAAATGAAAATAATTACGGTAAAAATACTTAAAAGTTATTAAAAAGTGTGATTTTTTTTTTCTTCAAATTTTAATTATGCTGATTTGGTTTAATATGTCAAAGTCAAACACTTTAGTCACATAGATATATAAGAACGAGACCTATCATTTCACAAACTTGAAAAATGAAACGGCGTAATTGAAAATTGAAAAATATGTCACATTATTTTCAGTAACTTTTGGTAGCATGTCGCAAATATACATTGATGCCGATATTTTGGGAAGGAAATAACCGAGATTGCGCTGATTAAATAAAGCGATTTCAGTCATTTAATTTTGATTATTATGCATTTATTTTCAATTATTTAGTTTCACTTATTGTTTTTGAACCCTCAATATAATATATTGCAAGGGTTGTAATTCTTTACTTTATGATAAATAAAAATATTGAATTTTTATTTGAGAAAGTAAATTTTATCTCGCAAAGACGTATTTTTTGTATTTGGCTCTCGACATTATCCCTATTATATTATATGCAATTGTGTATACGGTTCTGATTTTTCTGGTCCTTTTCGTTATCATTCCCTCAATTGCTTAGATATTTTTTTTTTAAAGACTTAAATTTTGTGTTTCTTAAAACTACCATTTTGTGTGATAGTTCTTCAAAATGGAGCGACGGGTAACTAGTCTCTTTTATTGGGCAATAACACCATCTTTTCAGTGAAAGAGATATTACAACACATAGCAGAAAACAAGGACCTTTCATCAACACAAAAGCAAAATAAAAACGTTATTTGTATTTTATAATACTATACAGTAATAGTAACTTGGTTTTTACTTTGTTACATTTATTAAAATATAACTAAAGTATATTACAATACTTAAAAAATAAAGTTTAATAATTGGAATATTGTCTCTTCCAGTTCCTTAGTTGAGACTTTATTAGTCATAAGACAAATTCGTAGCTACTAATTGCAAAATTATGTACTTCAAGTCAGTCACATGTTTATGAAGTTTAAGAGATTTAAGCTCCAATTTTGACGTTTATGGATGTTATGGTATGGCATTAAAAAGGAATTAAAAAGTTACATAACTACGAAACAATGTGTAAAACTTGAATATTTATGCCTCATTTCCCCTTAAATATTTGACACCAATATGATGGTCTATTGTCGTTTCTACACTCCTTTTCCTTGTTATATGATTATTTGTCATCACTCATCACCATATGACTTTAATCCAACAATATAGTAATTAATATATAATTTGCATTGTGATGTATTATTTGATATCTTTTTGAAAAGTAACACTATATAATAAATTACAATACATTCGCACGAGTTATTTGACTAGCGTAGCTGCGTAGCGATCGGTTCATGCATTTCGTAGAAATTATTAGTAATGGCAAGCTTTACGTGTCTCTTTTATTCGATTATGGGTCTCACTGATTTTATTATAAAGCTCATAATGTCTTTATACATAATTATAAAAAAAATAGACATTAATTATCACTTAATATCTGCACGTTGAAGAGCTGATTTATCAAACGCTCTCAAGAAAAGGAAAACCAATCAATAAAATTAATAATGCCATTTGATTTCATTAACAAAATAAATGAGAGTATTATTTATTGTATATCTGTAAAGCGTTTTAGTTATAGAGCTGAACTTCTAAGTAATATGTAGATTTGATCAGTGCCTAACTTAATCTTAATTTAATTATTTCACCTATGCGCTTTACTAATCACATTAGTAGTCTTGCTCACTAGGTTCAAATGGCGATACCTTAGGATAAATATTAGTGATGGTGACTAATGGAGTAATGGTGATGCCGTATAGTTATACTATATGCACAAATCCCACAAAATAATTGATTGACTTATTCATGTTCTAATGCTTTTATTTCTTTTTATTTTAGTAGCATTATTTCTTTTTATTTTATTATTTATTGTCTGATTATATTACTGTTATAATAGGCAAGTGAGAATTACGGTCTTATATTATTACTGTTATAATAGGCAAGAGTAAGAATAACGGCCTTATATTATTACTGTTATAATAGGCAAGAATAGTCTTCATGTATAAGAAGACTTCACCTAATAGGGTATGATGTTTTGAATGAGAAAAGAAGTCGAGCTTTAGCTGCAAATGTGTGTTCATCGTTTTGCCTATAGAACGGATCTTCATCAGATAGTATGCAAGACTTTTATTTTTTAAAAATAAATCTTTTAGAGAGAATTCATTGATTATAAACACAAATATAATTTGTTGTCTGATTTCAGAGAATTCAAAGACAACGAATTGCCTTTTTATGAAATTGTGATGTTTATTGAACAACATGTATTGTAAAACAGTATCATTTTCTATGAGCAAGGATGACCGTTCGAAACAACACTTGTCGACGGAATGCAGAACGTAACGACTAATAAAAATAAGGGTTAATAGTGGTAAAAATGCTCAAACTTTGGTCAACGCGGGTGACATGCACCCAACTTTTAAAAGTGGGCAAAAATTTCCAATGTGAATTGGCCAAGGGCTCCGTTACTTCTTTCGCCAGGACCGTTAAAAGTTGTCCACATGGCTGTTATAGTTGCTGATGTGTGGCTTCCCCGGCATAACTTTTTGCCACCCACGTGTACAATCTCTTTAATTCTCTAAAACTTATGTTGGTAGTAGGAGTGGAACTCGTGACCTCGATTAATTCTCTCTCTAGTTCTCAACCAATTCTCATGACCTAAAAATTATGTTGGTAGTAGAGATGAATCTCTGCTGTTGCAAAGGCTCAGTGAGAGTTGTCTGAGATCATGAGTTCCATTCCTACCACCATGGCACCAACATCATTTTAAACAATTAATGAGAGAGTGTACACATTGCAAAAAGCAACTATACATGAGCAAGCCACACGTCAGCAACTAACAACTACGTCGACAACTTTTAACGGTCCTAACGAAAAAAGTAACGATACCCTTGATCAACGTACGTTTGGAATTTTTTGCCCCCACTTTCAAAAGTTGAGTGAATGCCACCCTCGTTTCCATGTTTGTGTTGCACCGACAACGTGATTCAACGCGTTACATGAGTACACGAGTAGCTTCTTTGAGTCATGTTGAGTCATAATAGTTTAACCAAGTCCAATTACATTTCATACACACAGCTTCCTTGTGGCCGACGCAACGCCAAACACTCGTCGTGTGGGATTCGAGACGCCAAAGCTCGTTCTCGTTTGGACTCGTGTCCATTCCTGCATTCACGTGCAGGACGCGTCTTTTTGCAAGCGTGGATAAGGGCCAGCTTAACCCCTGTTGATAAAATTATATCACAGTTAACCCTAAAAATAATTTACTGTCACTACTAGAAATAGTTGAATACACGACAAATTTTACACAACAGTCATGAACATATGTCGTAAAATGTGCGATTGCACGACATTTTTGTTGTAATTGTCGCATATTTGTTTTTAATTCCCGCTCGCTGCGACGTGATATCCGTTCGTTGCAACGAAAGGTTGTTTCCACGTCCATTTTTTTTTCTGTCGTTCAATGCATGGTTCTAGACACTTTAGTACGACATATATTTTAACCTGTTATTTTTTCATTTTTAATGTCACGCTCGTCGCAACGAAACTTAGACTCGCTGCAACGAAGTTCCTTATTAATTTTTTTCTTTTCTCGATTTTTTAAAATGAGGTTTAATTAATTAAACCCTAACCTCACGTTGGTCCTCTACTCATTCGCTGCCCCTTTGTTATTTCTTTTAAAAATTGATTTATTTTCACCTATGAAACCCTAACCTTTGGTGCGATGTTGGTTAATTAAGAAGCAACGAAATATTTATTTAGCCGAAATCCCCTTAATGTATGATTTTTTCACGGTAGTTGCAACGTGCGTGATTTAGGCTGCCACAAAAACACCGTTATTTCCCACCTGAGAGCAATATAAAAATGCTAATTTTAGCCGCAATGCGAGTAAATTCTCGTTGTGACGAAAGTTTGATTATTCCACGACAGTTGCAACATACGTTTTTGCCGCTGCGGCGAGAACGTCTTCTTCCAAACCGAAAGCATTAAACTGGTCTTGTTTGGTTTTTGTTGCGACGAGAATATTTGTGGTTGCGACTAAAGTTTAGTTTTTTTATGATAGTTGCAACGAACACGTTTTAGGCTGTAGCTTAAGAACCTTTTTTCCAACCCGAGAGCACTGTAAGTTTTTTTATCAAGTTTGCCGCAACGAAAGTAATAATGGCTGCGACAAAATATTAATTTATTTACAGTAGTTGCAACGTATTTATTTTGTAGCCGCAACGAACTAATCTGCGAATAAAATTTCAATTTCCCTCTATTTCCCCCAAAATTCAAAATACGAGTTTTATCTGATTTTCTCCATTTCTTTTTCAGTTCTCTCTTCAATCTTTAATCTTCTTCTTCTTCTTCTTCTTAATTGTCACATCGCCGCAAAATATTCCGGTCATCTTCTCCGTCGTCATCACCACCATCGCCAGTGCGCGACCACCACGCCACCACGCTGCCACGGAAATCGCCACCATGCCGCCGGTTCGTCCCTTATCCGTACACGCTATTCAATCTCAACAAAGCCCCAAAATTAAAAGGTTGATTTTTTAAACCCTAATTTTCTTTTCCTAATCAAGTTTACAAGTTTGATCTTGATGAATTGCTTATAGATTTGTGTGATAATATTGATTTAAGTTTGATAATTGCGTGATTATATAAAGTTCTTAGGATTATGTTAATATGTTGCAACCTTCGAGGAAAAAACGTTCGACATCTTCACAACCAACGCCGAATTTCAGAAAGCAAAAAAATTAGTAGCACAACCGGTACCATCTTTCGACAAACAACGTTCTTCATCAAAACAATCGGACGTGTCGTTTCGTACGCCATCTCCACAACGGGCTCAATCCTCTAGCCCTTAGCTCTTCGGGTATTATTTTTTTCATTGTTTGTTATAGGTTTGATAATTTTGAGTTGATGGTTTCTAAAATATAAGTTTTAATTTAATATGTTATGTAGATAATGTAACCACTCCCTCTAAAATACCAAGAAAAAAACTTAGTTGGGAAGAAAACGGGACATGAGGAACACTTAAAGAAGCCGTCGAAAGTTTTCTACCTTGGCCAGAGAGATTAGTTGAGAAGATTGAAGCTAAATAAAGTCAAGTTTCTCGTTCAAAAAATCTCAAGTAAAAGATGATCATTTGACCAAACCAACCATGGAACTAGAAGGTCTGATTTCAGAAGATGACGTTTTCCAAAGGTTTACTGGCGAGGTATGCAAATGGTTCAATGTTTTGTAATCGTCCGAATATAATTAGTTTACGAATCACTTCAGATTTAACAAATTTTCCGCAGTCAATTTCCAAGACTTGTACGACCTGATGTATATCAAAGAGATACGGGAATTTGAGATATTGATCTACATGAGGTACGAGCACTGTAATGTTTATTTTTAAATTTCATGTTTAATTTTTTATATGTTTTTTACTCTTTTTTTCTATAACCTTTTAGTTTGATGAAAATGAAAGTGAATGATGATGGCAATAGTGATAAAAATAAGTTATGTACATCCTAGCTATTCAATATACAAATATTGGTGAAGATTCTGTCGGTCGACGTCACGAGTCATTGAAATTTTTTGCAAAGTTTCAACTAATGCTCATGCCGTATAATGGTGAAATAACCATTGGATTTTAATACTTATCGATTCTTATATAGAACAAGCGATCATCTATAATCCTTGACAAGGCGGTGACATATTTCCCGAACACAAACAACTCATCTCAAGGTATGTTTTATTTTATCTGTAAAAGAATTAGGATAAATAATTTGGCCTTTAAATTTTTTTTAATGATTATTTGTATTGACCATCTATGTAGTGCTCTCTATAAATTCAAGATTGACAACATTGTCCGCCAAAATAAAGACTTCAAGACACTATTCCATAACATGAAGGGTTACCCGAAACAACTGGATAACTTTGAGTGCGGGTATTATGTAATGCGCTATATGCACGACCTTGTCAATCTTTGTTTGGAAGGATTGAAGAAGAGAAAATATTTGCAAACGGAAATCGACGAGGTTAGATTGGAAGTAGCGGATTATGCCGCAAGTTTTACTTGATTAAAAGTGTTATTTGTCGTACTTATGTTTATTTTCACACATTAGTTTTCAACATGTTAGATTAATGTTAGTGTTTTTTTATATTACGATTAATTTTTTGATGTAGATGTTGAATATTTAGGTACATTTAATGTTGGTTATATTGGATATATTTTATTGCATGTAGAATCTTTTTCATTTTTATGTAAATAAAACAAAAAAAGCTAATAAATAAATTGGCGATTCACGAGTCATTGAAATGAGATTCCATAGCGGCGTGTTCTATTTTTGTCGCGACCAATATTTAATTTTGAACACCATCTTCGTTGCAACCAACAAAGTAATAGGTCACAACAAGCAAGTAAGGTAGCCGCAACAAACATAATCGTTGTTGCAGCGAACGAGATAAAAAAATGTGTAAAACATGCGCTTCTACAACAGTGTTTGATCGTCATTTATTAACATTCGCTACAGCGAGGATGTTTCTCGCCGCAACGAACGTAGCATTTCACAACAGTTTTTTGGCGACATTGTAAATTTTTGCACGAGACTTAAATAAATAGTCGTAGTATTTTCTACGACAGTGGAAAAAACAACAGATAATAACTGTCGTGTAAACATTTCGACGACAGCTTTTTGGTGTCGTGTATTCAACTATTTCTACTAGTGTGTGCGTATAAATGACCTAAGGCCCCATACAAAAATATTATATAAAAAGTCTAATAATCAAATGTCAAATATGATTATTATTAAATATAAAATGACCATTACATTTATGGGTTTGAAATTTTAGTAAATGTCACATGGGGTTCAGTGATCAAGTCGGACAAAGTATCAAACAACTTGTAGCCCTTCTATATTTTTTGTGTTTATATTTTTATGAATCCTTTAGACTATAATTTATCATCATCTAAAATAAATCATCCTTTGTTTATTTAGTTTCTACGAATATGACTTCTATAATTCCATTTTCTTTGACGGCTTTGTGATCCACGACCACGAGGCACGAACTTATACTTTTGTTGAATCATATTTTTTTAATTTGTCATTACAATAAGTCAATAATAATAATAATAATAATAATAATAATAATAATAATAATAAATTAATAAGTGCTCTTTCTCCGGAAATATATTGAAAGGAACATCTTAATTTATTAGGATATAAGTGCGTTTCTGCATTTAATGCAAACATAGTTGTTTCACATATCATTACTCCATCATTGACTATTGAGAGTCGAGACATATAGTACTGTTATACAAAGCCAAGCATAGATACTCAATTTTTAACTAATTGAAATAGTATAGGTTTAAAATACTAAATAATAGCGCGCACAAAAAAAAAAAAAAAAAAAAAACCCTCAAAATTAATCAATTATGAATGCTGCATTTATGAGTGTTGTTCAACCTTTCACTATAGATTTTTATTTTGGGTATCAGATTTATAACTTGAATCACAAAAATTGGTGGGGAAAATGTGAAATCGTAAGTTTGTAATATGTTAATCGTTATGAATGCTGAGATTCTATGTTCAATTGCATAGCCATAGCTTCGTTTCCGATCTCATGGGTCGAGGATGTTCCACTAGAAGATATACCGAATGTCATAGCAGATTTCGACATCTGCGTGGTGAAGATGATGAAGCTTGATTTCGGAATTATCTCGGTGTGAAACGATTGAAGCAGTCTTGAAGGTCATTATCTTGTTCGATGTTGATGCTGCGACTAATTACGGTATCAGAGTTGCTCGAATTCCCGTTGACGTGACCGATAATGCAACTTCGGGCGCCGAAATGGCTGTGTATCTCATGCTAGCTAGGCCAAAAGCAAGTACATTTGGTTTTTGAGTTAGATAATGATTTCTCTAATTTTAGATTGCAAGAAAATAGCTGCTCTTGCACATTCATTCTTCATTACAATGATTTGTTCTTGTATTGGATTATCTGTTTAAGCTTCTGTTATGAGTTTGTGCCTTGGATTATTTGATTCACTATTTTTTTTCTTGTTCTTTCATTAGTTCAACATCTCTTGTATAAGGACTTGTAATCTATTTATTCTATATTATTATATTTTATATTCTAAGTTCATGGTGTTTAAAGTTAAGTTTGTTGATGAAATTTTATGGTGTTTAAAGTTTATATGTACCCAGAATTAGAATTAAAGACAACTATAGAATTCGAACTCTAAATCTCTAAATCAGAACATGAATGGTTGCTTGCACAACCTTTCACTATAGATTTTTATTTTGGGTATCAGATTTATAACTTGAATCACAAAAATTGGTGGGGAAAATGTGAAATCGTAAGTTTGTAATATGTTAATCGCTTATTACCTCTCGCGGTTTTAGTACAAACACCACCACGTGTAGTTTTTTGCTTTTTCAGCCCCATTGAACCCTAATATATATACATGGAACAACATAAACATTACAAATGTTCAAATATAACAAATAAACCGTTACGACATAAATAAAGACAATTTCACCCTTAAGAAGAAAAACAGCTAAGATAATACAATAAAAACATAAAAATTAGAACTGTTTGAACTTCGAAGGAGTACAATCACAATCAACACACATAAACAATAATATAACTTCATAAACAATAATACAAAACCAGGATAATCATTGATAGAATTTTTTTCTGAAGCTGTTCTTTCAAACGAATTTTAAGTACTGACTAAGGAGTAAGCAAATCGTTTATATTGGAATCAGGTTTGATTATATTCCCTTCTCGCACAATCAGACATCTTTAAAGTTTGACACGGAATATTATTACAGATTTGCCCAATCACCACTTGTGAGACAATAAACTTATCCTATAGAACTTAAGTACTTTACCTAAATTGACTATAAACATCAAAGCATATTTATTGATGTATTATGCAACTAAGAGTAAACATATTTCTAAACGTGAACAAAACTACTATGACGACCAAACAAAAGAAATATATAAAAAAAACAAGAGTAGTTTCATAAACATACATTTAACAATCAAGATGAGTTTCTTATATTAAAACTGAAGTTCTTTGTAGTTATCTGGGGCAAGAAGAACAATTCTCAACGATGTAATCTGTCATTCAACAAGAAAAACTTCTTAAAAAAATTAGGAATTCAAACACGAAACGGCATCGTTGAGTAAAAGGAAAGAAAAAAAAAGACTCATTGACAGAAATATAAAATAAATAGTTTTAGAAACTAAAGAAAATGAAATAAACCGATTTAGTATGCTTGATTCAGACCAATAACACGATGACCAATATCTAACATTGTCGCAGCAACTTCATTAACTAAACTGATGTTACGAGCAGCATTCTCGTAATCTCGCTCTTAATCACGAGTTGAAAACGTGTACAAGATTTGCCCAATATATATCCCTAGTAATCAGAAAATTCGAGAAAGGAGAAGGAGAAGATACCGTGATCAGAGAGAGAGCGAGACGGCAAGAGTGAGAAGCGCTGCAGAGAGTGAGACGGCGAGTGAGAAAGAGAAGGATTAGCCGTGGCCAAATTTAGGGTTTCAAAATGATTTTGTAAAACTGATCACTTTCGCCGCTGCTCTCCTATTATCACTGCGGCGAAAATTATATATGATAAAAACGACAAAGTTTAGACATGAACAGATTTTAAAACGACAATGTTTATTAAGGACTCAATTGCATCATAGGAAATAACAAATTTGGCTGCGGCGCAAAACAAACGGCCGCGGCCAGCGAAAAAACAAAAAACAAAACTACGCATAAATAAACAACGATTTAAATATGTGTTGCGAAATAGTTTAACGCCGCGGCTATATTTAATTACGCTGCGGCGAACGGGGTTTTACACAACGCTTTTCATAAATGTTGCGTAAAAGTGAATTCTTTCACGTTTTGCACAACATTTTTCAAAAACTGTTGTTCAAACTTACTATGCACAACGTAAGTAACTAAATGTTGTGCAATAACCGTAGTGTATTGCACTATTTGTAGTAGTGAATGCTGAGATTCTATGTTCAATTGCATAGCCATAGCTTCGTTTCCGATCTCATGGGTCGAGGATGTTCCACTAGAAGATATACCGAATGTCATAGCAGATTTCGACATCTGCGTGGTGAAGATGATGAAGCTTGATTTCGGAATCATCTCGGCGTGAAACGATTGAAAGCAGTCTTGAAGGTCATTATCTTGTTCGATGTTGATGCTGCGACTAATTACGGTATCAGAGTTGCTCGAATTCCCGTTGACGTGACCGATAATGCAACTTCGGGCGCCGAAATGGCTGTGTATCTCATGCTAGCTAGGCCAAAAGCAAGTACATTTGGTTTTTGAGTTAGATAATGATTTCTCTAATTTTAGATTGCAAGAAAATAGCTGCTCTTGCACATTCATTCTTCATTACAATGATTTGTTCTTGTATTGGATTATCTGTTTAAGCTTCTGTTATGAGTTTGTGCCTTGGATTATTTGATTCACTATTTTTTTTCTTGTTCTTTCATTAGTTCAACATCTCTTGTATAAGGACTTGTAATCTATTTATTCTATATTATTATATTTTATATTCTAAGTTCATGGTGTTTAAAGTTAAGTTTGTTGATGAAATTTTATGGTGTTTAAAGTTTATATGTACCCAGAATTAGAATTAAAGACAACTATAGAATTCGAACTCTAAATCTCTAAATCAGAACATGAATGGTTGCTTGCACATTCTTCTTCATTACAATGTTTCATGAATTATATTGATAATATAATACCTAAGTTTTTAAAAACTTTGTAATTAGAATATTATTGGTCCTTAATTGAGTTTTAAAAGTTAAGATATCAATATCTTTTTATGAAGCATAATTTTTTTGAAAATTGTACGAAATGCTCAATTTTGTGTCAAACTTTTTAAAAAATATCCATTTATGAGAGTGAAAAATACACACAATGGGTAGTTTTTAAAAGGTTTGACACAAAATGAGCATTTCGTTTATTTACCCTATTTTTATATAAATATTGTTAATAATTGATTTATAGGTGAATTCATTTTCTCAATATTTTATACACATTTGTTGTTTTATTATATATAAAGGAATCAAAGTATATTAATAATTATAAAAAATAATTTTTAAACTATATTAAGATCTTAAAAAAACAAAAAAACAAATAGACTTAAAATTTAATCATCAGATCATATGTGCATCTCAATACATCATATCATATGTGCATCTCAATCATTGTGTATGTGCATTCAGATTCACATGTCTTAATCTTAAAAAAATCAAGATAACCTAATTTTTTCAATCTCTGTTTAAGTCGATTTATACAAATTACGATGAATTATAATTAATTAATATTTGATAAATCAATAGTTTAATTAAAAATATATGATTAAAACTGAAATGACATATTTTAGTGAATAAGATAAGCAGGACTTGTATTACATTACGATATTGAACAATACACAACCAAACTCAACGACTCAAGAGCACACACAAATTTACAGACCACAAGACAGAAGCAGCGGATTCCACTAAGACTGACACTACAACGATCCGCTCAACCGGAGATATCAATGGACTTCACTTCCGGCTTCTTCACTTCCTCTTTCGGAACCGTCACCGTCAGAACTCCGTTCTCCATCCCGGCCTTAATCTCGCCCATCTTCGCGTTCTCCGGCAGCCTGAACCTCCTGTGGAACTTCCCGGAGCCACGCTCGACGCGGTGCCACGTGTCGTTCTTCTCTTCCTTCTCGAAGCTCCTCTCTCCGCTGATGTGGAGAACCCGATCGTCCTCCACCTCCACCTTGACCTCTTCCTTCTTCAGCCCCGGCAGATCTGCCTTGAACACGTGCGCTTCTGGAGTCTCCTTCCAGTCGATTCTGGCGTTCACAATCGCAGAATTTTCCTGGGAAAGTTGGGAGGGAAAGTTGGCGGAGAGAGGGAAGTCCTTGAAAGGGTCCCAGACGTCGAGAGAGAAGGGGTCGAAGACGCTGCTCCGTCGGCCTCCGAAGAAACTCGGAATCAGAGACATTCTTCTTCTTCTTCTGGTTCTGGTTAGTATTGCTCGATCAAATGACGAAGGGTTTTCAAGACTTGAGATTGTCGGAGATGTTTTCTGTTGAGAGATGAGAAAGTGAGTTTGGTTATTTATAGGAGTGAGAAGGAATGTGGCGGTTAAGTTTCGAAGAATCGAGACTAGTCGAGGTGCTTCTCTAATGGGCTTTTTAATTATTTGGTTGGGCCCAATCGATAGTAGCAACTTATTTTAATAGTTTTTTCGCGAACGTTCGCCAATTCTCGCACAATCCCCTTCATTGTTGAAAGAAATCCACAAACAAATAATTACGATAGAGGCTCAGTTTGGCATTGCTGTGTTGTCTTCAGAATTGCTTTTAAAATTTATTGTCAGAAAAAGTGCTGTCAGATAAAGTAATGCACTGTTTGGTTAATGAAAACAAAAAATAATTGGTTTTTTTCAAAAGTTCCAGTTTAGTGTTTGGTAACCAGTTTTACTTAATTAGCTTCTAAATGTCAAAAAATATTAAAGTAGACATAAATAATGATAATTGAATCTCATATTAATATTAAAAAATAAAAAAAGAGTTTAAATAATATAATTACTCAATAAATAAAATAAAAAACCTTTCTTAGTTTGTTAAGCCTTTTATACTTTTAATTGACAATAATTATGGTGACAATACCAATTTTTTACATTCATGTTTCTTTCGTCCGCGGTAAAAAAATTAGTACTTTTACCAACTAAAAAGAACTAATGCTTTAACTGCAATAATAATATGTATTTGTTTTTTTTATATACGTTCACCTTCCAAAAAGACTTGGTACTTTTAACTATAATATTTTAAGAATGTAACGAAAAAAGGTACTTTTACCACCAAAAAAAATTGGAACTTTAACCACAATGTTAAAATATTTTTGGTACTTTTACCACCCAATAAGAATTGGTACTTCAACTGAAATAATTTTAAAAAACATGGATGTAAGAAATTGGTATCTTTACCATCCAAAAAGAATTGATACTTTAACCACAATAATTAAAAAATATGGACATAAAAAATTGGTACTTTTGCCACTTAAAAAGAATTAGACATTTAAATGCAATAATAAAATGTATTTTTGGTACTTTTACCACCAAAAAAAATATTTATAGAGATAGAGAATAAGAAAAGCAAAAGTAGATTCTAGCAGAAGCATCTATTACTAGCTTTTAAATTTTGCCTATAGAAAAGCTAAACTTTTTAGTGAAGTGCTTCTATTGTAACTTACCAAACACAAATATTGACTTAAAATTCTAAAAAAAGCAAAAGCACCTATTAATAAGCAATGCCAAACGGGACCAGAGTATTATTAGAACTGAATTGTTTTTAGTGAAATTTTTATTTTATTTATTTTTAAATTAAGAGAGAAATCTTTAAAAATACATTTTTTGAAGTTGGTTAAATAAATCTTCTTTGTAGATTTAAAAAGAAAATCAGAGAAATAAGACTAACGATCAAAGGGCAAGGATTTATTTTATTTTAATTTTGATCTCGACTTTTTGTCCATGTAAAAAAAAGTTGCCTCCCTCCCAACTCTTGTTTGAGAATTCCTGATTTTTTTTTTTTCAAGAACAAAGAATCGGGAAGAGAGTTTAGACAAAGATTTACAGTACCAAATTTTAATATTTATTTGTGTTGAGATAAATAAAATTATATAAGATAAACCATGCCGTTATAAAATAAAATTCTATGATATAATATTATATGTTCATTAAATTCAACGTTCGTTCAGAACTCATAAGTCAACTAAATAGAAAGTTACTTGGTCATCTACTAATCTTAATAATTAAAAGCTCTAAGATTGAAAAATTTATTAAAAAAAAAAAATTGAAAGCGCAGAAGAAGCTACTAGAAAGTTGCTAGACTAGAGTAGACTATTCTTGAACTCCCCAACACTCTTCTCTGACGCACTCTCCACTCTCCAGAATCCACTACAACATTCCTCCAGCTCCTTCTATATATATAACCAAAACCCCTTCAGGAATCCGTCAATTTGCAAAGCTACTAAACCAAATCACCCATCAAAAAGTTCCTCTTCCAGCGATCAACAAGCAATCCCAAATTAGAAGAAAAAATGTCTCTGATCCCAAGTTTCTTCGGCGGTCGTCGCAGCAGCGCCTTCGACCCCTTCTCTCTTGATGTCTGGGACCCTTTCAAGGACTTCCCTCTTTCCGCCAACTTTCCCTCCCAATTTTCTCGAGAAAATTCGGCTTTTCTCGGCACCAGAATCGACTGGAAGGAGACCCCCGAAGCGCACGTGTTCAAGGCAGATCTGCCGGGGCTGAAGAAGGAAGAGGTCAAGGTGGAGGTGGAGGACGATCACGTGCTTCAGATCAGCGGCGAGAGAAGCTCCGAGAAGGAAGAGAAGAACGACACGTGGCACCGGGTCGAGCGCAGCTCTGGAAAGTTCCGGCGGAGGTTCAGGCTGCCGGAGAACGCGAAGATGGGGGAGATCAAGGCGGCCATGGAGAACGGAGTTCTGACGGTGACTGTCCCGAAGGAGGAAGTGAAGAAGCCCGAAGTCAAAGCCATTGATATCTCCGGTTGAGCGACTTAGAGTGCGTGTCGTTGTGTGTCCAAAGTCAGTCAAATCGATGTCGTAGTGTCTTTAGTTTCTAATGCTCTCCACAATGTTTTAGGCTCTGTTTGTTTCCACTTATTCAGCCTCATAAGATTTCTCCTCATTAAGTGTGTTTGTTTTATTTTAATTTTGACATCTTAATATAACTTATTAGCACTTATTTGGTAAGACCCACGTCCTTCGCTTATTCGTTCGGACCCATTTTTCTCTTCTTTTTTTCTCCACTCTCTCTTCTTCCTTCGAAGTTCGATCGCTCGATCACTCTGCACTCCGTCACCTCTTCCGACTGACGGCGCTCTTCCGACTGACGGCGATTCTCCGACCATCGGCGATCCTCCGAACAACGCAACTCTTAGGTGTTCTCTCTCTATCTCAAGGGGAAGAAAAGAATGGTGATGAACTCCAACTCGACTTTGGCCATGGAAAGTCCATGAAGAATCACTCCACTCCTTTATCTTCTCAGTTCGAGGTCTCGCTTACGTGCCCTAGAATTCCAAGAGAATCGCCACACTTTAGGCTTGGCTATTTTTGGTTTTGATTGTCATTTTTGGAGCTGATTTTGTTAGTATACGTTTCTTTATCTGTGTGGGTGTATATGTGAGTGTTCTTTCTCTGTGAAAATCTAGTTTTTTAGATGTTCGCGTGTATTTTTGGAGCTGATTTTGCTCGTGTGTGTGTATTTTTGGAACTGATATCAGATTATGTTGTTGATGCTAGTTCTAATTTATATGTTAATTGTTAATAGTTGTTAATAGTTCTTTCATTAGGATTACAAATGTATTTATTTTCAGTTTTCGGAATCGCAGAACATGGTATTTTTTTATGATAGCAGAGGGATCGGGCCGATGTGAACTTGTATGCATTTTGGGGTAGAGATCTTGTTGATAGGCCAATGTGATCATGATGGTCGGAGCTACTAGCACCAGCCCCGTGGTGACCCTCCCCACATTTTGCCCACCGAATGTCCCTTTTCCGTTTCTACCCGCCTCGTATTGGGGATTCATGCCGGACGCCAAAACTCAAGAAACAGAGGCTGATCACGCTTTGCATTCAAACCTGGCAGCTCTTTCTCAGTCCCATTCGTTTCAGGAGAGCACGTGATAAGCTCGGGATTCAAAACGGGTATAAGATAAATATGATAATTAAAGTTCAAGTGCGATAACTGAGATAACTATCAATTTCATTTATCTTATCAGTAAAAGGCGGTGACATTTGGAAAAACGGACCGGAATTCTGTGCTCGTTAAGACCATTTCATCTCAGAAGAGGTGCGGAAGCGTGTAGAGCGGAAGGGGCTTTATGTTGAAGATGATGATCTTGAAGTGAGAAAATGAGAATACAATTAGTTTATGATTTGTATTTTTAATAAAATTGAAACAAATTGCGCAATTAAGTATTTCAGGTTGATATACATACTAGGAACACATTGAGCAATTATGTAGTATCTTTATTTTAAATATTTTAAATAATTAATTCATTAATGAATTCATTTTTTTCAATTATTTATACGCATTCATTTTATATATACATGATTCAAAATATATTAATAATTGTAAAAAAAATAAAAAAATCAACTGCATTAAGACCTTACAAAAACAAACAGACTTAATTTTTCATCATTCAGATTCAGATGTTACATCTTAACCACTCAGATGTGCATTCAGATTCAGACGTCTCAATCTTAAAAAAAACAAATACAACCTTAGTATATGATATGAAATTGTAAATCAAAGCGAGTGATAATATATCATTTTGTGTATCTTCTCGCCTATCAATGGATAGTAGTATCAGTTCTTAATCTACTTTGAGGACTCTTCTTCAAGCATTTATCTTGTGTATCTTCTGGTCAATCCATGGATATTATTCTTTATAACACCATCTTCTTTATATAATGATTACATTATTTGATCATATACACAGAGTAACGGGAAAGCGATATAATTAATCGATATTCTTTGCTAAGATTTCAGTTTGTACCCGGATTTTTGATGAAGCATGTACAAGTTTAAATCAAGATGATGGCCAAATCAAGATAATATTTGTATTTGTTTTGTTTCTTTTATTTTTTTATTCATTGTATTTATCTTTCTAGAATAGCTTACTTAGATTCATTTTCTTATAAGGTGACCAGTAATTGTACTGAGGACACTTTATGATGGTATTAAAAAATAAACTTTTGATTGTAAACTCGAGTTTTAACTCCCCAAAACGCGTCCTTGTATTCACTCGTATTCTTACTACAACAATTTTGAATTTATTTTGACTTAACATAAACTTAAAAATATATATTAAAAAAAACATCCCGACTTATAAATGAAATTGGATTTGGATTAAATTCGAATGTGGCATAAAAATATGGAATTCTTGATCCATGATATAAACTTGGATTTTCATATTTAGAAAAAGAAAACATCACGACTTATAATTTTTCGTTATAAGATCACCCTCTTTTATACCGTTATCCTCTGATTTATTTTTTTCAAACTAGAATGTACTAGTTTTGAATTTAACCGGAACTATAGCCAGCCTTGAGGCAAGGCGATCAAGGTGGCAGCCTAGGGCACTCCATTCCAGAGGGCTTCCAGTTGTCGGCTGCTGGTTCTCAATAAAAAAATTTCTCACATTTGATGCCGTCAAGCGAGGTTTTGCGCAACGGCATGGACGTGGGATTCAAAATTATGTTGATATTTAACATAATAATTTTCATACATTCATGAATAGGTGTTAGCTCATTATTGTTAGGGAATAAGCACCGAATCCCCTTCAAACCGAAGACGAAATAATGGCAAGAAAGCAAAATAAAATGACACCGGAGATTATAGTGGTTCGCCCCCAATGCGGGAGGTACGTCCACTTGCCGCTTGCAAATATGATCCACTAGAATCTCCAACGGAGTTGTTCGTATACACCCTCGAGCTTACTCACTCTTCCCTTGTGTTTACAAGTATTTCTCACTTTCTCTCTAATGGAGGAAGAAACCCACCAAGCTCACATTCATAGCCTTGGTCAAAGCTTGTCCAAGAAGACAACTTTCCCATCAAGAAAGTCTAAAAGCAACATAGAGGAAATACCAAAATTACCCCTAGGCTAATGAAGACTTTCCCAATTAAATTAGGCTTCACATATTAACAATTATAGTTGTGTTGTAGAAAAGTGTTAGGAATTTTGCCCTAATTCCCAATTTTTTGTTGTAGAAAAGTGTTAGGAATTTTGCCCTAATTTCCAATTCGAAAAACGATAAAAGCGATAAACGAAATTGAAATTGACACCAGAATTATAGTGGTTCGCTACCAGTGTAGGAGGTACGTCCACTTGCGGCTTGTAAATCTCGATCCACTATCAATCTCTCAATCGGAGTTTCTGGTTACACCCTCAATCTCGCCTCTCTCAATTTGTGCTACAAAATGCACTAATGACGGCTACAAGCCTTATAAGCGAAAAATAAACCTAGGGCAAATAACCCGTGTGAAAAGTCTAAAATACCCTCGCTACATAATGCGTAATACAATCAGCTTGACTACTTTGCGTCGGGTCTCGGTAGCGCTTTCGTGTAGATTAGGCTTCACACTCAACAAAAAGAAGCGAATTGAAAATTCTGAGCCGCGAATGGAACGGGATTGGCGTTTCGGCGTATATGGTGCATAGTAGAATCGATCTCGTGATTGTATTTCCGTAAATTCTCTTGTTTTTTAATTTAAAATCGAAGAGCTCCGTTAATTTATTTTCTTTTTCACTTCATGTCTTGTTTCAAGTTCTTGATATAAAATTCATTTTGAAGTTTACAAAATTCTAACAAAAATATGCGCTAAATATTTTTTATTCTTTAATTTGTTAGTTCATATGGTCAAAAAAAAATTCACTGAAATCGAGCCGTTGTTGAGTTATATTTTTGAAGTAACGAAAGCAAAAAGAGAGTCAGTTACAATGTGAATGTGAGAATAGAACTTGAGTCGGCAAACAAAACTCTTGACTTTTCTTATTTCAAAACTGAGGAATTCAATCATACATCCCATGATAAATAGAGTTCTAAAAACAAAAAAGAAAACGGCAACAAATAAGACAACATAAACTAGAAAATCCAAAATCTTAAAATGCATAATAATAGAAATAAGTAAATAAATTGAAATTAAAGCTAATAAAAACGTATAAAAATTGATGTGATCCGAGTCGGACTTATTTATTTTCTTTACGATTGCACACGTACGTCAAGAAAAAGCCAAATCTATCCGCATCAAATATAAATAACATAAATCTAATCCTTTTTAACTCCTACAATTGTCTGATCCAATTCTTTACACTTATTACCCTTCTATTTTCTGTTGTTCTTCAAAATCTATTGTTCCCTGCGAAATATTACATGATGGTTATCTTATTGAGAGCCTCAAAAAGCTTGTAACGAAATAACGTATTTCTGTAATTTTCCTCTTTATTCTCCCATTAAGATATTCCAAAGCATTCAACTTTAAATCCCAACTTAGTTACATTATTAAAGTACCATTTCCATATTTCACAAAACAACCGAGCTCAACAAAATACAACAAATTACAAACACGACACTATACCAGAAGCACACGATCACTATTCACTGTTATATTTCATGACTCTGCTCCATGTCACTCTCAACCGGAGATATCTATGGCCTTCACTTCGGGCTTCTTCACTTCCTCCTTCGGAACCGTCACCGTCAGAACTCCATTCTCCATCCCGGCCTTAATCTCGCCCATCTTCGCGTTCTCCGGCAGCCTGAACCTCCGCCGGAACTTCCCAGAGCTGCGCTCGACCCGGTGCCACGTGTCGTTCTTCTCTTCCTTCTCGGAGCTTCTCTCGCCGCTGATCTGAAGCACGTGATCGTCCTCCACCTCCACCTTGACCTCTTCCTTCTTTAGCCCCGGCAGATCGGCCTGGAACACGTGCGCTTCAGGGGTCTCCTTCCAGTCGATTCTGGCGTTCACAATCGCAGAATTTTCCTGGGAAAGTTGGGAGGGAAAGTTGGCGGAGAGAGGGAAGTCCTTGAAAGGGTCCCAGACGTCGAGAGAGAAGGGGTCGAAGGCGTTGCTTCGTCGGCCACCGAAGAAACTTGGGATCAGAGACATTCTTCTTCTGTTTGGGATCGCTTGTTGATCGCTGAAATTTGAGATTTCTGAAGGGTGAATTTGTTTGATAGGTTTGTATTCTGTGCACATTGATGGATTACTGAGGTGGGTTTTGGCTATATATATAGAAGGAGGAGGAATGTTGTAGTGGATTCTCGAGAGTGTTGGGGAATTCCAGAATAGTCTAGCTACTTTCTACTCGCTTCTTCTACGCTTTATTATTATTTTTTTATATAAATTCTTCAATCTTAGAATTAAAAAGAGAAATGATAATAGATAACCATCCTTCAAAGTTTAAATTTACATTTAACAAAGTATAGATTTAATTAGCAAAATAATCAATCATGATGATGTGGCATTGAAGTCTGAATTATCTATTCCAATATTACCCCTAATCACTTTTTTCCTTTTTTAATATTAATAATCATGTTAATAATAATTAAAATTCGTTTTTTATTTTTAAATTATTTAAAAATAATTTTTATTTTAAATTTTTATTAATTGTGCATAATTTTAGGAAACATTATACCCAAAAAAATGGATCTCACGTTTACTTCTTCGATTGCTCTGCCCATCTCTCTCTCCTTCAATAGCTCTGATCTCCTCGACCATGTCGACCAAGAAAGGCTTCGAAGCCCCATGGAGGAGTGAAGAAAGGCATCGCAAAGATTCCATCTTGCTGGACAGTGAATCGAAGAAGCGTCGATGACGCCGGCGATTTCATTGACAGCGGAGAGTTCGACGCAGAACTCGTTGGGATGTGGACTAGGACTCGGATTCGGCGGCGATGGATTTGGAGAGCATCGAGTGCCGTTTCTTCATCGGACGGGCTCCAGGAAGACGAGATCCACAGTAGCACCCTGCACCCTCACCCGCACCATCTTCACCACCATCACCCGGAATTCTCGTCATCGAAGCTTCGATCCAATGCCGCTACCAATTCTGCAGTGGCGGTGCGAATGACACCGCACCGGCCACGAGCGTCCATGAATTGCTCGAATGCTCTTTCTGTACCAACTCCATGTACCCCCCGATTCATCAGGTTGGGGTTTAAATATTGGTTAGTTATTTTTGTATCTGTATGTTCGATGGTGATTTTTTTCTCTAGTTTTGTTGTGTAAAATTTGTTTATTCATGTTTATACGAATTGTAAATGTATGTTAATTCGAATTGTAAATGTAGGTTTATTGGTTTATTCGTGTAAGTGTATGTTAATTTGAATTGTAAATGTACGTTTATTGGTTTGTTCGTGTAAATGTATGTTAAATCGAATTGTTAATTTGGTTAATTTTTTTTAATTTAAATTGTTTTAAATTATTAATATGGTTAATTCGAATTGATGTCTGTTAAGAAATTTTCATTTTCATTTTAAAAATTGAAAAATGTTTTTTATATTTAAATTTGAAAGTTGATCTTTTTTAAAATTTGGAATTCAAATATTTGTTTCCTAATTTATTATTTTATTTTATTTTTTTTAAAATTAAAATAAATTCGTAATAATTATTCATTATTAAAATAAATTTTTTAATTTAAATTTTAATATTAATTATTATTAATAATAAGGGTAGATTAGTCATTTTATATTAGTTAATGTAGTTTATTGGCTATGTCACAAAATTAATCAAACAATGGCTATTTTAACAATTTCAAAATATTGAGATTTGAGATGGCTAATTATCTTAAGCTCCCTTTAATTATTAAGATGATCAAGTAAACTTTCTATTTGTACAGTTGGTTCATGAGTTGTTTGTAATTGATGAATTTTATTTAATATATAATATCATAGATTTTTTTTATAAAAGAATAATATTTTAAATAATTTTATCTTGAATTTTTTTAGTGTCATGTATATATTAAAATAATTTCTTAAGAAAAATCAAGAATTTTTACACAATTTTCCTTTACTATAATCACTGTTCAGAAACCAACGCAAATCATGATATATGATAGAATATTAGCTGTTTCATTGTACCTAATTTCTTAACTAGATACTAATATAAAAGTATTTAAATTATTTCAAATAAGATATTACCATGCTAATTTAGAAATATTATAGTAAAAGTATTGAATTATTTTTTTTATTGGATTGGTAGATTTTATTTATTTGTTTAATTTTTTATCATTTTTTTATGTGATGACGCTAATAATAAATAAAATAAATAAATCTAAACTATCAAACTCACGAATATTAAAATAAATCTAGATGTAAACACGGATTTTTAGAACAATGTAATTTTTTATTTTTTCGTTTTCATCTTAACACTCGAATTTTCAATTTGTCTCCTTAACAACGTCACAATTTAATTTAGTTGACATCATTATTAACGAAAATAATAAAAAAAACAATCAACGAAAAAATAAATAATATTCGCTAAAAAAATAATTTTAAATACTTTTGTTATATATTTTTTTAAAATTAACTCTACACTTAAAAGAAATAATTTAGCTACTTTTGTAGAGGGCAGAGACTATATATAATTAAATATATATATATATATTAAGAGAATAAAAAGTTCTAAGATTGGAGAATTAAAAATAAAAGGGTTAAAAAGCGCACAAGAAGCAACTAGAAAGTTGCTAGACCATTCAAGATCTTTCTTCCCTAACGCACTCTCCAGAATCCACTACAACATTACTCCTCCTACATATAAATCACGAAAACCCAGTTCAGTAATCCATCGATTTGCTCACAGATATCAAACCAAATCACTCAACTTTCAGCGATCAACCAGCAATCCCAAATTAGCAGAAGAATGTCTCTGATCCCAAGCTTCTTCGGTGGCCGACGCAGCAACGCCTTCGACCCCTTCTCTCTTGACGTATGGGACCCTTTCAAGGACTTCCCTCTTTCCGCCAACTTTCCCTCCCAACTTTCTCGGGAAAATTCGGCTTTTCTCGGCACCAGAATCGACTGGAAGGAGACCCCTGAAGCGCACGTGTTCAAGGCCGATCTGCCGGGGCTGAAGAAGGAGGAGGTCAAGGTGGAAGTGGAGGAAGATCGGGTCCTCCACATCAGCGGAGAGAGGAGCTTCGAGAAGGAAGAGAAGAACGACACGTGGCACCGGGTCGAGCGCAGCTCCGGGAAGTTCCAGAGGAGGTTCAGGCTGCCGGAGAACGCAAAGATGGGGGAGATCAAGGCGGCCATGGAGAACGGAGTTCTGACGGTGACGGTTCCGAAGGAGGAAGTGAAGAAGCCCGAAGTGAAAGCCATCGAAATCTCCGGTTGAGCAATGAGTGTGTCAAGAGTCTGTCAAAACGATGGCGTAGAGTCGGTCTTCCTAATGCTATGGTTTTCAACATTCCCCGGAAATGCAGTGTTTATTATGATATGAATTAAAGCGGGGGATATACCATATCTTATGTATCATCTATGGATAATAATGTGGCTTTTATTCTTCATGTTGAGTTTTTTTATGTGTTTTGAGGAATGTTTATACAAGCATTTTTGCTGGGATATCTTGCGCTCTGATTCATAAAGCGGATCAAACATATAAGATTACTTAGGTTTTAGCACGATCACTTATTTGATTTGGAGATTTATTAGCTGAAAATGAGTGTTTCATAGTTTTGGTTTTCTATTGTTGTAGTATGTAATGTATGTACGAGAAAACGAAGTATTACGAGGTAGGTTCTACCTTACGATCGATTGACAACAAGAGAAGAGTAACCTCATCAGGTGATTTTCAAAAGCAAAAGTATGAAAGAAAGTCTCTGTTGAGTGGAGACTTCCGTTCGTAAAACAAGTTACTTGAAAAGATTGTGTCCAAATTTAGTTTAATTTTGGGAATGCTCTTGGGTGATTATTCAAATAAGTTCTTATTTGATTTTTTCAAGTTTTTTAGTACTCTCTCCAATAACGAATTGACATCGAATGTGATTCAAATTATCGTGTGGTGGCTGTGGATCCAATCACATAATTGTAATGTAGAGTATCTCTGCGACTTTGACGAGTTACCCGACGATATGGACTTTCAATCAATATTTTATCGCGAAAGAAATAAGGTGGCGGGTCATTTGGCTCAACGTGGTCTTAATGGTAGTGATAATTGTTTAACTATTTGCTCATAAACTTAAATGACTCAGCTAGGTTCATCTAAAAGAACAAGAACCAAAACACAAATATAAACATTTGATCATCATGACTATGGCCAATATATACACATACCAACGTATCGATACAACGATCGATTCCGACATGAATAAAACGACATTATGTCCGGTAGGTTACCTTACTTGACTTCGCGGAAAACGTCATCGTGAGGTTCAACAACTGTGGGCCAGTTCGTCTAGGATCTGCCACTCAGCATCGTTATAGTTACGCGGTTTGACGAGGTAGAACCTTCGGCCGTCGGGCACTCGGAACTGTCATCTGCACTCCTTTCAAAGAAGAAACCGGGCTCTTTAGGCCGAGGCAAGACAGCGGCTTCGTTTTCCAACATGAAAACGACAGAAGACATCGTCGGCCTGTCTTGCGGGAACTTCTGAACACACAACAGACCAACTTGAATGCATCTCAGCACTTGAGATTCAACGCATGAGCCCTTCAAACACTCATCCATTAGATCCAATGATCTCTCTTTCATCCATAGTAGCCATACCTAAAAATAAAAAATTATTAAAACTACTTAATCCTGTTGACAAATTTAATATAACAACTCTATGATCTTTTGAATGTCTTCAAATTGGTTGCAAAAACTCATTTCTTTTGAATTTAGTGTATATACAAGGGCGGACGTACCTTATGGTGTGGGGTGGTTGAAACCACCCCCAAAGTTTTGAAAATTGCACTAAAAGGACCAAAATACTTTACATAAACCACCCCAAAAAATTAAATTTAATGGAAAAGAAAAATTAAA
Source organism: Parietaria judaica (assembly GCA_954871525.1). Lineage (NCBI taxonomy): Eukaryota > Viridiplantae > Streptophyta > Magnoliopsida > Rosales > Urticaceae > Parietaria > Parietaria judaica. The sequence goes on along the minus strand of OX940860.1, from coordinate 20,928,247 downwards.
CCCCCCCGGTCTCTGAATCCTGGTTCCGCCACTGTGTATATAAGCCTGGTAATTTTCTTTTAGAGGCTAAATCCCGACTGGGAATTGGTATCTGGAGGTATTTTAGTCCCGGTCGAGTTTTTTTTTTTACAAATTCAGTATCAGTTCCGTAAAAGCTATATTTTCTGCTAATAAGTAACCAGGGCGGGTAAAAAGAACGGTATTTTACGGGGTGTGATTATGTAAACACTGGTTTCTAAAGTTTTTTTTTTAAAAAAAATTTGTACCAAAACCAGTCCCGTTTCTCGAAACCGGGAGCAGGCTTTTTATATTTAAAAATACCAATCTTAATTACAACGGTACCGGATATTTATTAACTTTTAACCCTACATTTTAGTTTTGAATGTCAGAGAACAACAGAGATTATTTCTTTAGATTTATGAAGGAACACGCAAATTTTCTCACATGGCCTAAGAGGGTATGATTATGGTCGTGGTGTTCGAAGTTTCTGTTCTTTTTTCCGCTCACAATCTCGAGCAAAACCACACCAAAGCTAAACACGTCAGATTTTGCTGAGAATTTTCCGTCGATTGCGTACTCCGGCGCCATATATCCGCTGAAAAAAGGTACATGAATTTAATTCATAAGGCTCCAACAACAGCCTATCCAAATTATCTAAAATAGGTAATTAGTTAATTTTTTACTAACAATGTCCCAACAACTCTCATCGTTTCGAGTTCTTTTTCGTCATTTCCAAATGTCCTTGCTAGCCCGAAATCTGAAATCTTCGGTTTCAGATCGTCATCGAGCAAAATATTACTCGCTTTGAAATCTCTGTGCACAATCTGAAGCTTTGAATCTTGGTGCAGGTAAAGAAGACCCCTCGCAATGCCTTTGACAATATCAAAATATGTTTTCCATGCAAGTATTCTGTTTCCTTTTCTGTCTGCAAAAATTAAATATGTTCATGAGAAAAAAAATCTAACGAAATATGATTGTTTTATGATGTCAAGTTCGGTACCAAAGATGTAATGATCTAAGCTTTTGTTCGGCATGTATTCGTATATCAACATCCTTTCTTCTCCCTGAGCGCAATAGCCGACAAGAGCGACGAGATTCCTATGTTGAAGCTTCGCAATTAACTCAACTTCGTTCTTGAACTCTTCGAGACCTTGTCCCGAAGTCTTGGACAACCTCTTCACCGCAATTTCTTGCCCCGTGCAAAGCTTTCCCTGTAGAATTTAGGCTAATTGTATTAGTAAATAAATAGATTCCCGGTACAAGGATTTCCTTTAAGAAAGTAATAATTTAGAGTTTACCTTATAAACAGAACCGAAGCCACCTTTTCCGATCATATTTTCCGGGGAAAAACTGTTCGTAGCTGTACTAATCGCAGCCAAATCGAATAACGGTAATTCGGTACTTTCGTCTTTACTTTTACTAGCTGAGCTAAATTCATCAACAAGTTTTTGCTTGTCTTGCCGTTTTCTTCGCCTCGTAGTTACGCCCCAACACGCAATGCAGAGGATGCAAACCGACACCGTAAGTGAAGTTGCAATGACGATTTCCATTTTTTTATTGTGGATTGTTTCTGAAACCGAGAAATCACATACTTTTGCATAATCTTTTGATAAATGTCAAATTAAGAAAATGGTAACATTAGTTTACACTTACTTATTTGTGAAGAAGATATCCGTACATAGATTTCCTGTTCATTGCCTTCAACGTGCACTTCGCTTATGTCGATCAAGTCACCGAACCACATCAAGCAACCGGCGCCTCCTCTTCTGGCATCTACGCTTGCATAAGCCGTACAAGTACAATTCCTCAAGCACGCTTCTTTGCATTCGTGGAGGCTCGTATTCTTGTTAAACCGGAACATTAACAAATCCGGCAGTTTCAAACCAACAAGTTTCAAAAACCTGTCTCTGCCTTCGCAATTCAGAGGCAAACTTCTCTTGCATCCCTCCGAGTGTCTCAACAACATCCAGTCTTGTGGCGATCTCGGGGTGAAACCTTCGAGACAAATGCAAATGGAGGCCCCGCCATTTGTGCATTTTGAATTAGCCCCACAATAGTCATAACTACCACATTGTAGGTCAGAAGGAACAGAGTACATTAATTCCCATCTATTGTTGCCCTTTCTCAAAATGAAAAGCTGCTCTTGCCCCGAGCTTGACATCTTCAAAAGCGGAACCGCGTAGTTATCATCAGTTTGCTCGAAAGATACATACGCATCGTCATCATCGAATACGTAAGTTGTCTGGAAAACAGTTTTGATTGGCATTTGCAGGCCACTGAATCGAACTCCATTCCATACGCCGGTCCGAAACTTCCTGACCGACCCCATCTCAAGTACCACTTGAGGCAAACCATTTATTTCGATTCTATAAGTGTACTCACCAGTCGATGGATCGTCCACGCTCTTCCACGACGTTAAATACCGCTCAAAACCGGTTTTCAAGTCCCACCCGAGCTTCATTCCCACTATGAGAGTGTCGGTAGGATGATCGAAGCTTTGCCATATTGGATCGTCAATGTTCAAGCTTTCCAATAGTACTAGATTTCCGGAGTCCAAAAGCACTGCAATCGGAATTTTCCCAGCAGCTCCTGTCGAATTCGACGACCAAACGATGCGTCTCTCAGCGTCGAGAAGAACGATATTTCCCATTTGGATAGTGAATTCTCCACGTCTGTCGGTAAGCGGGGCATTTCTGTTTGCAACCCAAAGAACTTGATCTGGAGTGTGTTTGTGCCATATTCCCAAGTACCGGTTCTTCGATCTCTCCGGAGAGAAGAACCCGAGCTCGAAGACTTGGCCGGAGGAAACTAATGTGCTGTTCCCATCCTTAAGTGACTTAAATGGAGTAATGGTGTCTTCTGATAGAACGGAAGTAGAGAAAAGGAAAAGAAAGAGAAGATATTCAAGCATTTTGGCCTCAACCCTTTAAAGTTTAAGCAATTGTAGTAGTTATAAAGCTAAATTAATCATAAGAAAATGATTCAAATTTTTGGCTTCTGATTTTGGGCAGGTAAATCAAGATTAAACTAATAATTTCATTAATTTTAAAAAAAGACCCTCCGTATTTTGACCAATTAAGTGAAAGCTCACCTATCAATACCACATTTTTAACTTTGACAAACGTTACAATGGTGCTAACGTAAAAGGTGGTGAAATCAATCATATTTGACACTTTCTCATCATATTTGACTTCTACAAAAACTAATATAATTATTAATCTATCTAGGGATAGGCTACATGATGAATATGAAGCGCCATATATATTTTTAATTTAGAACCGGAATTTCTATTTTGAAAAAGAAAAACCCGAATTTGGATTCCAATTTTTTACCATCCTAATTTTAATTATGAGTTTATTGTCTTGTTACTTTCCGTTTTTTATTTTATTAGCCGGTAATGTAATTAATATTCGGCTCGTATTAATTTGTCCCACATAAAAAATTGGGGAACTGTAATTTTTGGTCCTGGTGGATCAACAAGGATAGATGTATAATAAGAATTATATATCAAGCTTAATGATTAGTTAAAAAATATAATTTTCAAGCTTTTTTTTCCATGCTTTGACAACATTATTTCCTTTTAGGTGAAATTGTGATATCCATCTCCTTTTTTCCTATATAATTTCTTAAGACTTTCTCAATTAACTTGTTTTTTGCACTGATGGAAATTATACGAGAACGACGGTTTCAATTATTTATATGATTATATGGGACATTATTGGAGCAAAAAATCAATAAATTCACAAATTATACACAAATAAATATAGGATATACCCAATTAATTGGATAAAGTCAAATTCTATTATACAATTCGAATTGCAAGGCAGCTGTCTATTGACTCTTGACTCATTCCCAAATATAAATTATATATATTCTTCAAAGCTAATTCAACAAGAAATATGGTTGTTGATGGATACTTTCACTCAATATAGTGCTAAGACAGACAACTCGTTTACTATATTCAAGACACAAAATGACCCGGAGTTTGTCTAAGACTAAAGCAAAGTAAAATAATTTGGAACCCCTTGACAAAATTATATGTTTAGTGTAAATAATGACGAAAAGTACTTAAAATATTTTAGATCATTTAAAAATGAATTGTTTAGAATTTTTAGATTTATATGTAGAAATAAATTTATGTAGGAGTTTTGTGTAATATAATTTGTCTTTCCCCAATTTGTATAAGCGCAATAACCGATAACCGAATTTAAAAACCATAACAAAAAACTATCCAGTTAGAAATAATTGTACCCGATTTTTTTTTTAAAACAGGTTAATGTTAAACAGGACACGGTTATTGATTATTGACTTTTCAAAACCGTTTATTTTTTTAACCGGTTTTATAAACGGTTTTAATATTTAAAAATATATATTTCAGAATTAAGTTAGAGAGTTATGTATTGGACCGGTATGTTTTATTTGGCCCAATATGTTTTATTTGAACTGGTATGTTATATTTGCGATTTATTTTGAACTGATATGAGTTATTTGGACCAATATGTTTTATTTTTGCGATAAAATATGTTTAATAATATTTAAAAATAATAATTGAATAACCGGATCCGTTTCATAACCGAAATCGGTTTCAAAATAGGTTAAGGTTATTAAATAGATTATTAGATTTTTGATAACTGAAAATCCGGTTAACTGATTTTTAAAAACAGGTTAAGGTTATTAAAATACGAATAACCGGAATTAAGTTAAGGATATCATATAGTGAGACAAAAAAAAAAAAGATTAACCCACCGTTTGCAGCCTTATATTCATGCATATATTTTTAAGAAACTCTTAAAATAAGGAACTATAGCTAGAGCCAGCCTTCACCAGCACAAAATAAAAAAAGAAAAAAATTCACTACAGATCAAAGCCGTAGCGAGAAGTTTACACTGCACTTCTGAAATATCGTGTGAAGTAGGGTGGTCTAAATTTTACACGACGTTACACAAAACCGTTGTGTAAAGTGAATTTACACAGCGGTCACGACCATCATGCAAACTATGCTCACGAACAATTCTCGCATTGGCTAGATAACTTCAACTACAATTTTAAAACTGCATCAAAAGCACCACGATCGATATTATTGGGGTTAAACAAAATTCGAGATTTTTTTTTATAAAACTTATCGATACCTAAGTAGTTAAATTTAAAAATTTCAGTCCAAAACGAATCAAGCACATTACAAACTATTCTAAACACTAAAAAAACAAAGAAACATTGTTTTAGAACACCAAATACACGTCGTAAACACCATATGAAAATCTTTTTTTTTTCTTCATTAAAAAACTAGACTTTCTCACAGTTTTTTGACATAAACATCAATATATTTGTTGATGTGCAAATTCGTTCCTTAATCGGAATTATAAGGTCATTAATTAAATTCACGGTTATTAATTAAAGCCTTAAGCCATAAATAAAATCGAATATTTATGCAAATGGGTTTGTGAAAAACAAAGCCCAGGAGCTTAAGCATTTAATTGTGTTCAGGCCCAAAAAGAACCAAAAAGCCCACGAGGCAAGAGACCCACCACGAGTAGAAAATGCCCAAAAGAGGTCCGAACAGAGCTTTCCAAGGGAAGAAATCCCGAACAAAGCTCAAAGATCCTACCTCAAGACAAAAACCAACACTTGGTCGAAATCCAAGCATCAAACAGATCAAACGATCTGAAGAACCCAAAGCTCGCCTCGGACAGAGATTGTCGCAAAGGGATCCGAGCAGAAGCATATGAAACATCCGAGCACGAGCAGACCAAGTCAACCATCTCAATTCAAACTTCCGAAGCCCGACCAGGAAGATCGCCACGATCCAAATTCAAAACCCCACGACGACAAGTCAAAGTCCACCACTACGCAAATCTCTCAGAACGTGGCCCACGTGTCAACTCGATAGCAAGCCGAGCTCCGAACTCGAAGCCACCACCAACGTACACTTCCAACGGGCAGAAACCAGATTCCTATAAAAGCAAGAAGACAGCCCCATCATACGCACGCAAGCATTCATCCTGAGAGAAAAGAGTCTGTGAGATTTGTATGTGAGATTTTGTATTTTCAGAGTGTTTTCATCTTTTACTTTCGATCTACCAGAAATTGGCTTGTGGTTTCGGTTGATCATCTTTTCAAAGCAATAAACGTACAGAGGACGTAGTCAACTACCGCATTGGGACGAACCTCTCTAAAAAACCTCAGTGTTCTACTCTTCTTTATTCTTTTGATTTTATTTCTATTTGTCACCGTCTAAATTATTGACGACGCGGAGGTCAGAATCCACAAAAATTCAGCAATATCAAATCGAAATCCCATTCACAATTCACGTGACTGTTGTTTTGTGACTGTTGTTGTGCGAAAACACTTCGATCATCAGTATTCACAAATACCATGAACATCAAATTTTCAAATTTTTAAAACGGAATACATATTTATATAAACCTTTCCAATTTACTCATAATAAAATATTCCACTCATTATTAACAAATGTCTCTCAACTTAAGCAGAGTGTGTTCGCTCTTCGAAATTCAACAAATAAAAATCCACTACAAAATTAGTGATGATCATACCAAGAAGTAATATATCTTTTCCTAATTTTTCATTTGAAATTCGGAAGAGTATCTAATAACACTTGACAATTCTTTTCATAGAAAAGAGCCCTCACAATTCACCGCTTTTGATAAATGTAGCCTTGAAAATTTTGTCTTTTGGGACAATAACTTAATTCATGAAAACGGATTTATGAAAGAGATTTTTGAATGTCCGATAAGTTAAAACCCCGAACCACTTTCGTCTACTCATGAATGTCAACGATACTAGCCTTGATATAGAATTTGATCCGCTTCCGCTTCAGAGATCAGATTAAGCAAAAATGCCTGAAAAAATTCCTGAAAATAGATAAAAGAACTCAGCATGGAGAATTAACCACATATTATTATCCAAATATTATAGGTAAGGTAAGCAAGCAAGGCAAGAAGATACATAAAATATGATATATCACTCTCTTTAATTCATATCATAGGCACTACATAATGAAACAGACCAAACCCAGAGCATTAGGATAGGAAGAGACACTCTACGACATCGTTTTGACTGACTTTGGACACACAACGACACGCACTCAAAACATACTCATTGCTCAACCGGAGATTTCGATGGCTTTCACTTCGGGCTTCTTCACTTCCTCCTTCGGAACCGTCACCGTCAGAACTCCGTTCTCCATGGCCGCCTTGATCTCCCCCATCTTCGCGTTCTCCGGCAGCCTGAACCTCCGCCGGAACTTTCCAGAGCTGCGCTCGACCCGGTGCCACGTGTCGTTCTTCTCTTCCTTCTCGGAGCTTCTCTCGCCGCTGATCTGAAGCACGTGATCGTCCTCCACCTCCACCTTGACCTCTTCCTTCTTCAGCCCCGGCAGATCGGCCTGGAACACGTGCGCTTCAGGGGTCTCCTTCCAGTCGATTTTGGTGCCGAGAAAAGCCGAATTTTCTCGAGAAAGTTGGGAGGGAAAGTTGGCAGAGAGAGGGAAGTCCTTGAAAGGGTCCCAGACGTCAAGAGAGAAGGGGTCGAAGGCGTTGCTTCGTCGGCCACCGAAGAAACTTGGGATCAGAGACATTCTTCTTCTGTTTGGGATCGCTTGTTGATCGCTGAAATTTGAGATTTCTGAAGGGTGAATTTGTTTGATAGGTTTGTATTCTGTGCAAATTGATGGATTACTGAGGTGGGTTTTGGCTATATATATAGAAGGAGGAGGAATGTTGTAGTGGATTCTCGAGAGTGTTGGGGAATTCCAGAATAGTCTAGCTACTTTCTACTCGCTTCTTCTCCGCTTTATTATTTTTTTTTTATTATTTTTATAAATTCTTCAATCTTAGAACTTTTAATTATTAAGATGACCAAGTAAACTTTCTATTTGTACAGTTGGTTCATGAGTTGTTTGTAAATGATGAATTTTACTTAATATATAATATCATAGATTTTTTTTTTATAAAAGAATAATATTTTAAATAATTTTATCTTGAATTTTTTAGTGTCATGTATATATTAAAATATTTTCTTAAGAAAAATCAAGAATTTTTAAATTGGAGTTAAGAGGGAGACAAATTTTAACGTCCCGAAAAAATTGAAACTAAACTTTTTTTTTTTTGGAATCGCTATTCCTAAATTCAGTTCTACTCTTATTTCATTATAAAGAAAAAATTAAAATATACAGGTAAAGTTTCACTCTTAAAATATGTGTCAATGTCTTAATTTTATATAGAAATTAATTTTAAGTAACATTATTACTCAATAACTTTATAATTATAAATAAAAGTTCATTAGTCCTAATTATATTAATCATAAATCATAAAATTCTATTATAGAATAATTTTTGTGTGGACTTTTTTCTAATAGTTGTGACTTGTATGTGTTTGTTTATACGCAGTGACGGAGAATTGCATAAAGAGTAAAGACTTCGCGAATGTTCGAGAAAAAATAAAAATAAAAATGAGTTACTGTGAATTGGGCCCAACCAGATAACGATATAGCCCATTAGAGAAGCACCTCGACCGCTCCCGATTCTTCGAAACGCAACCGCCACATTCTCTCTATCTCACTCGGCACTCCTATAAATACCCAACCCACTCTCTCACTTCTCATCAAAAACATCTCCAAAACGTTCTCATATTCTGAAAATCCTTTGTCATTCGATCGATCAAATACTAACCAGAAGAAGAATGTCTCTGATTCCGAGTTTCTTTGGAGGCCGACGCAGCAGCGTCTTCGACCCCTTCTCTCTCGACGTCTGGGACCCTTTCAAGGACTTTCCTCTCTCTGCGAATTTTCCCTCCCAACTTTCCCAGGAAAATTCTGCGATCGTTAACGCGAGAGTCGACTGGAAGGAGACCCCTGAAGCGCACGTGTTCAAGGCCGATCTGCCGGGGCTGAAGAAGGAGGAGGTCAAGGTGGAGGTGGAGGACGATCGCGTGCTTCAGATCAGCGGAGAGAGGAACTCCGAGAAGGAAGAGAAGAACGACACGTGGCACCGGGTCGAGCGCAGCTCCGGGAAGTTCCAGAGGAGGTTCAGGCTGCCGGAGAACGCGAAGATGGGGGAGATCAAGGCGGCCATGGAGAACGGAGTTCTGACGGTGACGGTTCCGAAGGAGGAAGTGAAGAAACCCGAAGCGAAAGCCATTGATATCTCCGGTTGAGCAGTCGAAGGGAGCAGAGTCATGAAAATGGTCGTGTGTTTGTGTGTCTATTTTTAGTTCTCGTTGGGGTCCTGTGTAAGTAAGTTTGTGTTGGTGAGTTCGGTGGTTTTGTGAAATGTGGAAATGATACTTTTAGTGTAATAAATACAAGTTGGTATCTAATATTTTCATTTTGCTGGACTGGAAGTTCAATGCTATAGAACTTCAAGTTATAAATGAAAAATATGTTAATTCAGTATACAGTGTGTTGCCATCTGAATGAAATTTACGTGTAATGTATATATTTTTTATGTATAGTTCATACAGTTTAGTATTTTGTTGGAAAAAATTGTTACTTACACCGTTTCTAAGATTATTTTTGAGATTATATGGGTAATCTTATTACAGTTAAATATTAAGGGCACGTTTGGCTTAATAGATGTTTTTTTGGAATTGCTTGTGAATAGGTGCTTTTGTTTTTATTTATTTATTTTATTTTATTTTTATTTTAAGTCAATATTTGTGTTTTTGATAAGTTACAATAAAAACACTTCAGTAAAAAGTTTAATTTTTGTATAGGTAAAATTTAAAAGCAAATAATAGATGTTTTTGCTAGAATCTACTTTTGCTTTTTTTCGTCTCTATTCCATAAATGTTTTTTTGTGTGGTAAAAGAATCAAAAATACATTTTTAAGTGGTAAAAGTATTAGTTTTTTTTATGTCTATATTTTTTAATTATTGTAATTAAAGTACCAATTCTTTTTGGATGGTAAAGATACTAATTTTTTACACCTATTTTTTTAAAATTATTTCAGTTGAAGTACCAATTCTTATTGGGTGATAAGAGTACCAAAAATATTTTACCATTGCGGTTAAAGTACCAATTTTTTTAGGTGATAAAAGTACCTTTTTTTGTTCACATTCTTAAATTATTATAGTTAAAGTACCAATTCTTTTTGAAGTAGATATAAAAAAACAAATACATATTATTATTGCAGTTAAAGCATTAGTTCTTTTTAGTTGATAAAAGTACTAATTTTTTTATTGTGGACGGAAGAAACGTGGATGTAAAAAATTGGTATTGTCACCATAATTATTGTCAATTAAAAGCATAAAAGGCATAACAAACTAGGCAATGTTTTTTCTTTTATTTATTGAGTAATTAATATTATTATTTTTTTTACTTTTTTATATTAATATTGAGATTTAATTAATAATATCTATGTCTATTTTAGTATTTTTTGACATTCAGAAGCTAATTAAGTAAAATTGGAATTTGTGAAAAAACTAATTGTTATTTGTTTTCACTAACCAAACAGTGCATTAATTTCTCTGACAACATTTTTTCTAACAGTAAATTTTAAAAGCAATTATGAAGACAACACAACAATACAAAACTGGGCCTAAGTCTATGTGTGTTTTTAGTCTATTTTCCATTAAAAAAATTAGTATATAATGATATGTTTTACTTGTTTAGAAAAGAATATTTGTGGCAAATATACTTATTTTCAACTTTTTAGTGACGAATGGTCGGTGATGTAAATAAAAAATTGGTGTTATTTTTGTTCGTTTTAACTACAGGATGATAAGATTTACTAATAATGTCTTAGTTTTATTTTGTGAAACACTATTTATGCTAGAACTTAATGTCAGTTGATCACTCTTTGAAGTTCTTGTCTCTTTGAGTTCGAAAGAAATATAAATATTATCAAATTATTTTTTTTCAAGTAACATTATACAGTGAAAAATCAACGAAAAAATTTGATCACTTATACTAAAATTTTCATATTATTGAATATTTTTGTAAGAAAAGTTAAGAATATAAATTATAATTTAAAGGATAAAATTATTTATTATATTATGTTATAAAATTAGATTTTATTTTTTTTAACAAAAATATATTTTTATAAAAGAGTGAAATTGAAAGTATGTAAAAGTGAATTATGAAAATTATTAATAAAAGATAATTATTTGATTTTTTATAATAAAATTTATTAAAGATAAAAAAAATAAAGTTGTTGGGATGTGAGGTTATGTTTTAAATATTTTTAAATTTAAAGGTTATTTTTGTGAAAAATTAGACCTAAAGGTGTAAAAGAGCAAATATCAAATTTTAGTAAGCTTTTTTTATTTTTTATTTTTTTATTTATAGAAAAAGAACAAGTATAAGCTGTTACAAATTACAAATTACACACTGTTATAATTTTGTTTAAAAAATGACTTTTAATTTTAATTTTAAAAAATGAAGTTTTTGGTAAAGTGTTAATAAAACTGCTGTTATTGGTAGTAAAATCTGATTTAATTTTTTTATAAAATAAATATATTTAAGATAATAAATTAAAATAGATTAAAAATTATATTTATATTTAAAAAAGCAGAAGTATCTTCTGTATTTTTGTAAAAACACCTGCAAAGGGAAGCAGTATAATTTATTTTAAAAATAGGAAACAATATGGAGCTTCCATAGCATTCCTTCCCTCGAAAGTACCAGAACAATCTCAATCTCTCTCTCTCTAACACTCACTTCCTTTCACTGAGCAAAACTCCTTCCTCCGAACTCCAGCAATGTCGATCGTCCCTTCCAATGGCAACGATCGCCGATCCAATCTCTCCTCCGACGACCCCTTCTCTCTCTACGCCCTCTGGGACTCGCTCCTCGACTTCCCTCTCTCCTCGCCGTCGCCGCTCCTCTCCCGCGCTTTCCCCGAGCTCGGCGCCGCCCGAAACTCGCGCCTCGACTGGAGCGAGACCTCGCAGGCGCACATCGTGAGAGCCTCGCTCCCCGGATTCCCCGGCGAGGACGTGCTGGTCGAGCTCCAGGACGATCGCGTGCTTCAGATCAGCACCGACAGCGGGAGCTTCCTGAGCAGGTTCAAGCTCCCGGACAACGCGAGGATCGAACATCTCAGGGCTTTCGTGGACGGTGGAGTGGTGACCGTCACGATTCCCAAGGAGGACTCTCGGAGGCCTGAGGTCAGAGTCGTCGAAATCACCGGCGAGGATTGATACAATGGAGGTCGTCTCTTTCCCTCTCGCCTTGCTCTTTTTGTGCTTTCCATGTGCTTGCTTGATTGTGTATTACGATGTGATATCAGTGCTCTGTTTTGGTGATTTCAAAAGGGTGTTTTTGAATGCAAATATTGCAATGATATATAGTGGCATATATGGTCGATGTTATGTAATCATAAATGTTCTATGTTAGTCTTGTATGTAAGGATTGAAATGGTATAAAAGACGTCGTATGACTATGTTGTGTGTATGTAATGCAAGTATATAATATATAATGTCATATATTGTCGATCGTTTGTCTATCTAGTTCAGTGATTCCCAAAAGGAAGCTTTGGTTTATTAATACTAATAGTCTCTCTAAAACTAAATTGGCATTAATATTCCCTAAAAAATAAAATGGATGCCAATGGTTCCTCTTATATAGATTTTGTGCTCTTAACAGCTCCTCACATTTAGTTTTAGACGAAAATGTGGATTGAAATTTTTGAAAAAATATTGTGTGATCCACATTTTCGCAAATATTAACTTTTTAATCATTTAATAATTTTTTTTATATTTTCATCGAAATTTTTTAATCGTTTGTCGCTTGCCGATGCCGTTTCGCATTCTCCATTTTATGGATATATCATTTGCCGATGGGCGAATCGGAAAAAAAAGGCATGCCGCATGTCGAAAATACCGCACTTTTTCCATGGGTATATCGCATGTTGATGGGGTTTTCGACAGATATTCTGGAAAAAAATATTTGAGTGTTTAAGCAAGATATTTATATAGGTTCAAAACTACATATTTAATAAATACAAGACATAATTGTATACAACAAAACATATTTTTTAAGAGTATTTATGTGAAATGTATAATATTAAGTCACTTTATTAGTTGAAGTGTATAATATTAAGTCAAATTATTAGGTGAAGTGAATATGTATGTTAAGTGTGTAATATTATGCATGTTAAGTGTATATGTATGTTAACTGAATTGTATTAATTGAAGTGTATAATATTAAATGAATATGTATATTAAGTGTATATGTATGTTAGGTGAAGTGAATATGTATGTTCAGTGTATAATATTAGTTGAAGTATATATTATTAAGTTAAATTATTAGGTGAAGTGAATACGTATGTTAAGTGTGATATTAGTTGAGTACCAAAGAGTCCCACATTGCTAGATTACAAGAATTTAGAATGGTTTATATACTACGGAATTGGGATAAGGGCTTGGGCTCTTTGGGTCATAGGATTTTGTGGATGAGAGAGGACTCACACAAATGCACCACCACCACACGCGCGTGGCCGCCGTCCGGGCGGGCGAGGCGGGGTGCGGGTGGGGTTTGGGGTGCAAACATAATAATTTTTGTCAAAAGTTTAATTGGTATTTTTGCAAAAAAAAAAAATATAGTTTTTAGCGAAATTCCAACCATTTTTTGCGGAAATGGTAAAAAAGCAGCGAAAGGACGAGGTTTTCGTTTCACATATCTTCGAAAAACAAAAATCGGTCGGTTTTTTCATGGAAAATTGCAAAATTTAATACCTTGCTTAGAACACAAAATTTGTATAAAGGAGACCATTGACTCTAATTTATTTCTGAAAGACCATTATTGCAACAATCTCTTTTCAGAGAGACTATTCATATCAATTTTGATTTGACTTGAGGGACCATTAGTGCACTCCTAGTAATGATTTTTGGACCCAAAACTCTACTAATAGTGATTAGTTTTTTTGGAAGTTGTTAGTTCAATCTACTTAGGATCGAATCAATCTATATTTTCGTAAGATAAATATCGGTATTATCTTTGGATGTCTTTATTTATTTTATTTTTTTGTCTATGTTGTATCGTTCTCACTACAGTTTTGACTTTGAGGAATATCCCACTGACTTCATATATGTTTTTTCTGCGGATTTAGTGTACTCACTAAAAAAAATGTATGGTCTTTGTTTGGTTATTCCAAATAAGATTTTCTATGTTAGTTTTGGATGTAAGTACTGAAATGATAGACTGATATTCATCTAGTTATTTTCTTATATATATCGAATATTCTTGGTACATCTTTTTGAATATTGACAAGAAAAAGGAAAGAACAGAAAACATTTCTCCATAGCTATTATTGCTTGGTCGAGTAGTACATAGGGATAAATATAGGAAATCAGTACGATAAGATGAGAGTGACCAAGTCATTGAGGTTATTACAGGAAGATCCACCTTCCTTTAAGGAAATATCAACATTCTCTTTCAGCTCCATGGCTCTCTGCCTGATATCTTTCCCTTCTTCCTCTGCCATTAGTGTCAGCACAGCTCTCTCTACCTCCGTTCGGTCCAAATCATTTCCGCATTCGAGCCCCACCTGCCATACCTGGCTCAAGTACCTTGCATTAACTCTCTGGTCTCCGAAACGAGGTTGACAGATCATCGGGACTCCTTCGGAAACGCTTTCAATCGTCGAATTCCAACCGCAGTGGCTCCAGAATCCTCCCACGGCTCTGTGAGCCAGGACTTCCCTCTGGGGTGCCCATTTCACTATGCAACCCGTTTCCCCCGCAGTTCGGCGGAGATCTTCCTGCAGTTCGTCCAATTCGGTTCGAACGACCCACAAGAACGGCTGCTTGCTGTTGGATAGCCCCCATGCCATCTCGGTGAGCTCTTTCTTACCCATAAACACTATGCTTCCCAAGCTAACGTAGATGACCGAACCGTTTGCTTGTTCATCGAGCCATGAAATGCAGCTCAAGTCCTCTTCGAGTAAGCTGCTACTAGGTTGTGGAACAATTTTGTGCAAAGGACCTATCGTGAAAACCGGGATTTGGTATTCTTCCCGGAGCCGTGCTAAAGATGACTGCTCAAGGCACTCTGAGGTGTTCCAAACGATAGCTGAAGAGGATCTCGGGTTTCTTGCTTCAGATAGCAGCTGTAACAAGTCGTCTAAGCCTGCAAAGGCGGAGACGGGTAAATCCCGGAATCTCAGAGGATGGAGCTCTGGCACCAAATCCGGCAACATAGAATCTGCATACACAAAGCCACGACACGTTTACGGCTCCAAGGAATTGAATTTAAATATACTATAAATATATGATTTTAGTCGTCAGGGAGGGGCACAGTTAAATCATGGATGAACGTGGAACGGACACGATTCCGAGAACATAATTTAGACCAAATTAAGATAAGTATGTCAAGTAAGATTTATATACTGGTATGACAATATGGATTTATTTATATTAAATTAGTCAAACACGATTAAAGCACGCCATAAAAATACATGAGACACTGATTTCCACCCCTAAATAATATTAACGATCATATATTTCATATAGTTCATGTTTGATCCAAATCCATGAACATCACACACCTTGCACTGGAATGAACCCATCCTTAACAAGCTGGGGAATCACATGAAAAATTAGTGTATTGGTGGCGCTTGCGGTTGAGAAAACGAAGCTGGGAAGTTGCAGATGATCAGCAGCCTCGCTGGAGAAGTACATGTACTCGTCGTAGACGATGCAGGCAATCTTCTCTTGGCCCGTGAGCCGAGCCAACAACTCTGAGAGAGGAGCCTTACAGCTTCCGTTGAAGCCCTTTATGACAGAGACGAAGTTTCCGGAAGAAACATTCGGATCGGATAAGCCGTCAACCAGCGAAACAAAGTCAAAATCAGGAAAGTCGAGCGGGTTCGGCGAGTTGAAGGCGGTGTGAGCAACCGTGATGAGAAACCCCCTTGAGCGGAGGGCCGAGCTGAGCTGAAGCATCGGAGTTAGGTGGCCTTGGAACGGGCACGGAACCAGCACCACTCTGCTCATTATTTGGTTTTGCACATCCATTTTTGGTGATCTGTTTCTTCGCTGTGATCATTTCTGCTCTCTCTTATAATCATCGCTGCTTGGTTTAAGTCAAATGTTATGTCATTTTTTTTTAATTTATTAATATTTTGGAAATCTCTTGGACAGTTCATAATTGGCCTCCGAATGGAATTTAATAATCCGTTATGTATGAGTAAAGGGTAATAATAATATACTAATGAGACGTGGATGTATTGATCAAATTTCCGAAAGAAATATTCGAAAATATTGCTTGAGAAACTAGCTCAAGATTAAAATAATAAGTAGTTGTACCACAGTTCTGTAGCTTCTCCAATCATCTTTATTCTAGTGTTAGCTCAAACAAAGTATAAGATAACACAAGCAGGATATATAATAAAGTTATTTGCGGAGGCATAAATAACAATTTTTTTACAAGGAACGATAATTTTTTATTTTTATTTTTTAAATTTAACGGACAAAGTACGTGATTTATATATAAAACATGTATTTCTCTATCGATTTTTTTATATCTATCATATAATGGGTGCGTTTGGCAGAACTTATTTAGCCCTGTTTTTGTTTTCAAAATAAACTAAACCGCTTTTGTGTTTGGCAAAATTGTTTTTCCAAAAAACACAAAATCGATTTTAGATTTTTGTACATGAATCGTAAAAGCTAGAATTTGTAGCTTTTGATTTTTTCTAAAAACAAAAATACGATTTTAGTCTATTTTAGTCTTTTCATTCTAAATAATTTTTTTACCAAACGCTAAATTATTTTTTGTTACCAGCAACAACTGTTTTATAAACAATTTACCAAACACCTGTCAGTTTTTTTTTTTTTTTAAATCAGTTTGTTTTTTAAACTAAAACTAAAAACAATTTTTGTAAAAATTATGCTGTGCCAAACGGGCCTAATATCAAAATTTTAGTACTTTATCCAAAAAAAAAAACTAAAACTCATCCTTATGGATAATTGTTTTTTTTTTTGTATGTTAATTTCCTACTTATGTCCTGTTTCCACTTTCATTGTCGTTTCAATCAAATTATCCACTTAATAAGAATCTTCAGATTTTCCTAATATTTAAGACAGCGAGCCTTCACTTCGCATTCATAAATTTTGATACGAAATCGTTTTCCCCGAACCACAAAGACCTCTCTCTCTCGCTCTCCTTTTTTTTTTTTTTTTTTTTGTCGTTTCTCTATAATGTCGTTCCGCCCCGTTACAACGGTTTCTGATATTTGGTCGTTATCTTTTAAGTTGTGAGATTTAGTTAAATGCCAATTAAGTGAGAAAAACAATACTATTTCCGAGCTATCCGAAAAACAATACTTTCACTTTATTTACTTCTCATTGAGAAAATTCTTACACAAAATAGTTCAAGTTTCAACATTGATCACACTCATTACTCATACTCATAACATGGAGAGACTCTATACATACTCAAACGACGACTTTCAGAGCCTTCCTTCCTTCAACCGGAGATTTCAATGGCCTTCACTTCGGGCTTCTTCACTTCCTCCTTCGGAACGGTCACCGTCAGAACTCCGTTCTCCATGGCCGCCTTGATCTCCCCCATCTTCGCGTTCTCCGGCAGCCTGAACCTCCTCTGGAACTTCCCGGAGCTGCGCTCGACCCGGTGCCACGTGTCGTTCTTCTCTTCCTTCTCGGAGCTCCTCTCTCCCCTGATGTGGAGGACCCGATCGTCCTCCACTTCCACCTTGACCTCCTCCTTCTTCAGCCCCGGCAGATCGGCCTTGAACACGTGCGCTTCAGGGGTCTCCTTCCAGTCGATTCTGGCGTTCACGATCGCAGAGTTCTCCTGGGAAAGTTGGGAGGGAAAATCCTTAAATGGGTCCCAGACATCGAGAGAGAAGGGGTCGAAGACGCTGCCTCGTCGGCCTCCGAAGAAACTCGGAATCAGAGCCATGTTTGAATATTGGAAGACGATTAGAGAATGGAAACGTTTGAAGAATTCTGATCGAATAGCTGTTGATTGTTGTTGCCGAGATCAGGTAGTGTTGTGCATTTATAGGCCAAGAGAGGAGATTCCAGAGCTCTCTGGTCTTTAGTAGAATAGAAAAGATGTTAACGACCTTTCTTGAAACTTCGATTCCTATTTTCAACAATTTTCTTGTTATTTTACCTTTTTCATAATTTAAAAGTTTATTATTTTATGTTTTTACTAAACTAGATTATATATAACTTTTTCTAAGAAAACCAAAATATGACTAATGGTTTATTTATTCATTTTTTTTAAAAAGCATTAATTAAAAGTAAAAATTAGAGAATATTATTGTCAACTTACGCTAAGAGGGTTTAATTTTAACTATTTTAAAAAAAATAAGAGTTATTTTTTCGTTAAAAAAATATTAAAAAATAATTTTAATTTTACGTGTAATGTTAAAGCAAAAATTATATCCGTAACGACAAACAATCTTCAAAACGACAGTTGCAGGAAACTACTAACAAACAAACGAGAATTCTGGTATATGACAATTGGTTGGAAAACGACATATTTCCGATAAGGACAATAGTTAACCAACTTGCCGAATTGGTTAACTTTAAACGACATCTATGACGAAATCTGTTCAATCAACAAGCTAATAATTGATTCAACATAGAATTGAACTAATAAACTTTGCTTTACAATATGATTCAAGCTTTGTATATTTTGTATAAAACATATGTATAGCAATTTGAATCATTTTCATGAGCCAAAGTGAATTGACTGAAGTGATATTACACCAAGATACAAGTCCTTCAAATGAGCCTTACACAATCCGAATCTCCTTCCGTTCAAGCTTGGATGAATGCAGCTCGAGAATCCCGTTTTCCACCCCGGAAACTTCTGTCTCTCCATGACGTGAAGCGTGTATACGCTCGGCGCCGGAGCCGGACACCCCATCACGAAGCAGCCACAAGGCCGGGCTTCACTCACCGTTCTCGCAAGCGAAAGCAAACACAGGCCGCTGTACGAGATCCCGTACATCAGAGACTCGTCGTGTTCGAAAACATCAGATTCTCCTTCCTCTACCTCGAGGCCTAAATCCTCTTGAGAAGGAATGCGGCTGAGTTCATCATCAATTTTTTTCTCGATCAAGCTTTCATGCATCCGATGCTTGGATGCCAAGGTTCGAATGCAAGACATTCTGATGTAATCGCACATTAAGAGCTTTGTATCGGGGAAGTTATCGCTCTCACCAAACCATCTGAGCCAACGGCGAATAATTCCCGAGAACCAGTCCACGATTTGGTCGTCATCCAGGGAAACAAGAAGAGAACATGCCCTAGGATAGCCTCTGGTTGTGGATAACCCGTATCGCAAGAGACGCTTTTTTATAGCATCAATGGGTGCGATAACCCGAGTGACGAGGACGGGTTCCGTGAAAGTATCGGAGCTTTGCATAAGGGAATTGAGAGAAGTTGTTTCCGACGAAACATACTCTTTTGCGCGCTTTTGGAAATCGTAAAAGGCGTTTCTTAGTTCTTCGGGTAGGGCTGGCTCTGCGAGGTGTTTTGACAAGAGAGTTACCTCTGATTCGACAGATTTTGCTTTAATTTGTTGCATCCATGTCTTCAGCAAGTGCTTATACCAGTGATCGGTTTTCATATTTGGTTTACGGAGATGCGAAATTTGGCTCAAAACGGATTCTGGATCCGCCAAATGCTTAATTTCCGACTCCTTGACCTTCTTCAGACCGTGAGCTAGCCATTTCTTACCTATACGCACGGTACCCAGATTCCAAGCTTCTTGCTTCTGTAGAGCGAATAACTCGACTTTTTCCTTTAGCTTATGGATGGCTTTTGTGGCAGGACTTTCTTCCACGGTTTTCTGAACCAAACTACCCAAAAAGCGGATTCCGCTCGGTTCTTTACACGGCAAGAGCTCTGTTTCACCGTCAACATCCAAATGCAAAGACTCCCTCAAGTAATTCAGAATCTCGGACTTGAATCCCTCAGCAACTTCTTTAGACCCGGAAACTGCGAAAAACATTTCATCCATGAAACGACATGAATGGACCCTTGAGCTAAAGTTTTCTTTTCCCGCTTCGCCAACATCACCGGCTTTCAAGTTTCTCCTGAACCAGCTGCGCAGCTTGGACCGACGATTCTCCTGAGTTTGTGGGTCCAAGTTTTGGGTTTCGTATTTCATGGACAATCTGTAAAATTCTCGGTCGAAAAAGTCAAGATATATGTTCATCAGAATAGGTGACAGAACTCCTTCCTGGGGAAGACCGTGACCCTTCGGATAACCCCCGAACTCCAAATTGAGAACCCGAGAAGCAAACATGCTTCTGATAAGAGAAAATAATTTTCTGTCATCTATCTTCTCCTCCATGTTTGAAATCAGTTTATCAAGGATAGATACGTCGAGCTTTTTGTTGACGAGAATCGTGAACCACCAATCCGGAGTTCCGATATCCTTTTTTATGAACTTCAAAGCCGACACGTGTCCTCTCCCACTTCGACAACCATGAGATATCTTCGAAAAGTGCGGTCTGTACACAACTTCTAAAACTACTCTAATGGCTTCTTGAAGGACTTTCAGCTTCAGATTAGGCAGGACCAAGACTTCTTTCGCCGAGCCTCTCGTTGAGACAGAGACGGTGTTCGCGTCGACATTAAATGCTTCGGAAGAAATCTCTTCAGCCATGGATGCAAAAGATGTCTCGTCATCGTTCAACGTTATATCGACGTTGGAATTTAGCTTAATGCAATTGTAAGCATCTTGAAGGGTTTTCGGATCGGCAATCACTTCCGCCACGAGGTGTCGAAACTTCCCGCTCTCGTATCGCTCCTTTACCCTCTTCTTTATCCTTAACTCAAGGAACCTCTTAAGTTCCATTCGGCTCCTGGGTTTGCCTCTCTCACTCGCTTCATATGATTCTTCTAGAAGCAAGGCTAAGTTTATCGCCAGACTCTTCTTCCCCGAGCTCGTACTTGTACCATTAGTCGCTGAGGCACTGCAAAAATCTGAAAAGTCCCGTGCTCTTCCGAAGGATGTTCCTACCGTGCAAAAGAGTATTATCTAATTTCGGAATCAAGGAAGAATTCTTACAATGGGATTTAAAGGGATTGAAGATATACCTGTATTGGTGTCAAAGGAAAAATTGACAAGAACATGATCAAAGCTTTGCAGTATCACGCCTTTTCGTAATCTTCGTTTGCAAAAATGGGACCAAACTGCTACACACATTGTCCAAATAACCTGCTAAGCTCTTCCGATTTCACAAAGAAACCGTTAAGCACATTCCGTAGAAGGTTCATATAAGACCTATAACATTGTAAATCCACATACAAATCAGAGAAAACATTATGTTTAATAGTTAATCAAAAGTTAATATTTTTGTAAGGCATATCATCGAACACCTGATGTGCAGTGCAATCAAACAGAGTTTTCAACCAAAAAGACATTAAAAGTAATCAGTAAAGCGTGAGTGAATCCGATTGGTGACCTTGGGTTCATGCACACGCGAAGTGATTAGGGAGCAAAAAGTTGAAATGTGAGAAAACAGAGTGGGTCACGTAAGACTGTTGACTTCATTTGTTTAAACTTTAAACCGAGTTGGTCCAGCCTGGTCCGAGCCACGAGTGAGAGAGTACGAGAGTAATTTTGATAAAAAATTAAAGGGTTTTTTTTTTTTTTTTTGAGTTTTAGGCGGTGTTTGGCACGTAACTTGAAAACAGTTTTTTAGTTTTCTAACTTGTATAGTTACACTGAAAAAAGTAAATGACGGTTTGTTTTTTTTTTTTTTTTTGAAGGAATGACGGTTTGGTTTGTAACTCATCAAATTGAACTCCAAAACGTTTCAATTTTTATTCAGTTTTTCTTAAGGATTTTCAAATACACATTTTTGTTGTTTTCTGTTTTTTTCACTCAGTTTTTTTTTTCATCATTCCTTATTTCTATCGACTTCATCAGTCCTTTTTTTTTTTGTACCGGTTTCGGTTTTAAAAGTGCTTGACTTGAGAACCACATGTATTTTTGAAAATAAAAAATAAAAAATTACAAATAGTATAAAGACGACAATAAAAATCTATAATACACTAAAAACGACATACGAAAAACTAAAAAAGTGACATGTAGTTTAAAATCGGAATCGGTATCAAAAACCGGGAAATATTTGTTTAAAGCATCGTTTCTGGTTCTCAGTTCTAAAAACGGGAACCGAGAAGTACCAGTTCTCGGTTTTAAACTAAATTTCTAGGATTTTTTAAAAATTGATCCGGGACCGAGAAGTACCAGTTCTCAGTTTTAAACTAATTTAATTGTGTGATGACTCTGGAAAAAATGAATATGGACGACCTGTTGTTGTGAATATACAATTCACGTGAATACTATGTTTAATATAATGTTGGTGAAAAAGAATTGAATAAAATGACATGAGATATTTTACTTTTGATGTATGTTAAACCTGATTATTTAGACCATATAGTATAGCTTTGATATGTTAAACATGATTGTATTTAATTTTACACCGTAATATAATATTTATGTTATTGTATTATTAATGTAATAATATTTTTTAATTTTATTAATGTATCAAATATTTAATTTTTTAAGAAAAAAATCGAATCGTATTCTAAACAATTATTCTGTTGTTTTATTTTTAAAAAATAAAAAACAAAAATGTGTACCAAACAGTTATTTAAAAACAATTGCAAGAGTTTTTTACACTACAACTCGAAAATTCTGAATAGAGAAAACAAGAACAGTCTTAATAGCTCATTTAATGCTTGGTAGAATAAAAAGTCAATTAGCATGTTTTTTTTAGAGGATATTTCGTAAAGCTTCCCTGTTATTTTTGGAAGACTTGAAAACATATATAAGGAACATAAGTGATTGGACATGTTAAGATTAAAATGTTGAGAAAAGAAAAAATTATAGACCAGCTTGACTATTTAACTTAATAGCATATAAAAAGACATCTTCGCTATGTAATAATGGAAAGAGAAATCTTGTCAATTGTCATGAATCCATGAATACTAGAGTGAGATAATAAATTTGACGAGCTCGTTCAAGGACTCGTCTGAAGACCCTCCTTCACTCGTACAATCGCCAATCCTCTCCTTCAACTCCTTGGCTCTCTCCCTCATCTCCCTCCCTTCCTCAATCACTCTCCTAACCGCCTCCGCGATCTCTCTGCTCTCCAGCTCTTCCACCATCAGCCCCGTCCGCCACACGTGGCACACGTACCGGGCGTTGACCCTCTGTTCCCCGAAGCACGGGCTGCACAGCATCGGCACTCCCTCGGCCAGGCTCTCCAGTGTCGAGTTCCACCCGCAGTGACTCCAAAATCCCCCGACTGCTTTGTGTGCTAGAACCTCCGTCTGTGGGGCCCACCGCACCATGCAGCCCTTCACTCCGCAAAGCCGCTTGGGTCCGGCCGCCTTGTCGGATCCCCGGATCGAACCGGGGCGGATCACCCACAAGAAGCGCTGCCCGCTTTCAGCGAGCCCCCGGGCAATACTCTGCGCGTCTTGCTCGTCCATCGACGCAATGCTTCCCGTGATGCTGACATAGATGACGGAGTTGTCGGGCTGCTTGTCGAGCCACGCTATGCAGGTCCGGTCCTGGTCAATCAGGCTTGTGGTGCTGGAGAGTGATGGGGTGGTGATCATCTTGTGCAGAGGGCCTATTGGGAAGATTGGGACTTGGCTTTGGTGTTGGTGGATTTGGTCTAAGATTGACTGTTCCAGGCAGGCTATAGTGTTCCATACTATTGGGGAGAATTTTCGGTTCGTGTAGGCCCGGGCGAAAATAGCCGCGATATGTCCGTAACACTGGCTGGCGGAGAACGGCATGTCGCATTACTAGATATATTCAGTGTAAGAACCGGTGGCACTTTTTTTTTTTTTGTAATGGGGTGGCGCTATTGACCAAGGTTACAATGCACTCTCGCATTACTAGATATATTCAGTGTAAGAACAGGTGGCACTATTGGCCAAGTTTACATATATGTAAAGGGGGCACTCTTTGAGTCCCATGGGGTTTCGAACCCGTGACCTCTTGAATGGAGATGTAGTGGTGTTACCACTAGGCCAAGCTTGCTTGGTTAACGGTATACTTTAGATACAGCATATATTTTTGAGGCATATGAAACTGTAAGTTGCCAACTGGATGCCACGTCAGACTGAGGTCTGTCTCCAATGACGACAAAAATACTTTTTTTCAGCTTGTATATGTCAAATATCGTCAAAAATATAAATCTTAAATTCTTAAGAATTAAGCATCCAATAGATATGTTTTTGGTACTTGTTACTATTGGAACTTTTTCCAATGTAGAAAATATACATTGTGATAGAAACAAATAAAAAATAAAAAACGTATCGCTACTTTCACTTATCTTTGTGGTATAAATAATTATTATGTTTTGAAAAGACGTATAAATAATTATAATTATGAAGAGTTTGAATTATCAAGTGAAAACATATAATTTTTAATATATATATATATATATATATATGATTATAACCCCATTGTAACATTTTTGCATATTATTTTAACGTGTTATTATTCAAGACAATTAAATTTATAGAATATAAATTATAACCAAATTTTATACTAAAAAAAACTGTAAACTTTTAATAATATTTTAAAACATTTTATCTTGATCTTGATCACTAAAATCATGTGAACAGGATCTTAGCACCAACATCCTATGAGGATAAGCTTGTGATATATCATTACCTTGCACGGAATTAGTGTAGCCTTCCTCTGCAAGTTCTGCGAGGTAAGTGCGAGCAATCGAAGTGGCGGCGCTGGCGGTGCGCAGCATTATGCTCGGGATTCCCAGACTGTAGGCCACGTCTTCGGCGAAGAACATGAACTCGTCGGAGACCACACAGCGGATCTGCTCGCCCCGCTTCACCTTCTCTCCCAAGAATCCCCGGAAGGTCTCCCTGCAGCTCTCGTTGATGATCAGCCCGTTCTCTGCCAAATCCGCAGGCGTGTGCCCGCGTTCTTGCAGGCCGTCCGGCATAGGAAAGAAGGTGAAATCGGGGTGGCCCCGAGGATTGGGAGAGTTGAAAGCAGTGTGAACCACGGTTATGGCGAAGCCTCGGGTGTGAAGGACCTTGCCTAGCTGAAGCATTGGGCTCATGTGGCCCTGGTACGGATATGGGACGACGACCACGTGGCCGTTTCTGCCGATTTGATTCGCCATTATTGACTCTTCTGCTGATTCACTGATTGTTTATCTGATTTGAAGGTTCGAGAGAGAAACATTAGGTAGTGAATCTAACGTTGCTTGTGTTGTTTTATTTTAAGGAAAGTAGCGGTACGAGTACCTAAATATTGATCGAGGCGGCATGGGTCTAAAGTAAAAAAAACGGCATAGTCTCTAAATCGACAAAACTGAGGCAAATTATTTTCGTCCATTTGCTTTTGACCCAATCCCATATTTTTCGTCAAGGTGAGGTTAAATTCCTCGATGTCAGGGTTAAATTATTTGATGTCGGGACAACGACAATGACAATAACTAACACCGACTTGACACTAACTTTCACCAATCTATCCGGATTTAACATTAACTTTCACCAATCTACTCACATTTTCCCCACAATTTGTCATCACTTTATCACTGATCTCGCTCCAGGCTCCCTAGTTAGTATTACGGTTACGGTTATATTTTATTCCTAACTTTTGTTTGTTTTTATGAGTTTAAACCTGTCCTAAATAATCCGAACTCGGTTTGATCATTCACGTCTTTGCGGTATGTACTTGAAACTAGGACGTTTAATTTTATTTTTGAAGTAAATTTTTAATGTAAAAACATAAAAGAAAAAAACGAATATATATACCGAGAACGTTACACACCGGACGATTATAACATTCACTTTGTTTACATATTAGACAACTTTTACGCCTCCGCCGGAAACCCCCAAAACCCTATAACCTAAGCGGGATATCATACGTCCACCCTCTTGAGATGAAAACTAAAGTGAGATGATAAATTTGACGAGCTCATATAAGGACTCATACGAAGACCCTCCTTCCCTTATACCATCCCCAATCCTCTCCTTCAACTTCGTGGCTCTCTCCCTCATCTCACTCCCTTCCTCAATCACTCTTCTAACTGCCCCCGCAATCTCCCCGCTTTCCATCTCCTCCACCATCAGCCCCGTCCTCCACACGTGGCACACGTACCGGGCGTTGACTCTCTGGTCCCCGAAGCACGGGCTGCAAAGCATCGGCACGCCCGCCGCCAGGCTCTCCAGTGTCGAGTTCCACCCGCAGTGGCTCCAAAACCCCCCGACCGCTTTGTGCGCTAGAACCTCCACCTGCGGGGCCCACCGCACCACGCAGCCCCTGTCCTTGCTAATCATGTCGGATCCCCGGATTGAACTGGGCGGGATCACCCACAGGAAGCGCTGCCCGCTGTCAGCGAGCCCCTGGGCAATCTTCTGCGCTTCTTCCTCGTCCATAGACGCGATGCTTCCCTTGGGGCTGACGTAGATGACGGAGTTTTTGGGCTGCTTGTCGAGCCACGCTATGCAGCTCCGATCCTCGCTGAGCAGGCTTGTAGTGGAATTTAATGGGGTGATTTTGTGTAGAGGACCTATTGCGAAGGTTGGGACTTGGCTTTGGTCTTGTTGGATTTGGTCTAAGATTGACTGTTCGAGGCAGGTTATGGTGTTCCATATTATGCCTGAGGATTTTCTGTTCTTGTAGACCTTGACGATTGTAGCTGCGAAAGGGCCGAAATTCTTGCTACCGGAGAGCGGCAGATCTTTGAATCGGAGCGGAGGAAGCTCCGGCACGAGCTCTTCCGAAGCCAAACCTATCGTCCACAAATAGTTGGATTACATGCTTAGAGTCCAATCAAATAGTAAGGATATTAGCAGAGTAACACTTTGGTTATATTACTAGCACTTTTAATCAGTATATTTTCTAAAGCATTAGACGTGAGGAATTTGGGTATTATGGCAAGTAACAACATATTTTGTTAAAATACAACGTTAATAATTTATGGTGTCAAAAAGAAAATTTGGGTATTAAAAGGCTACATATCGAAAATGAGATATCCGACAAAAATACATTAAAATTAGGTGAAAATAAAGGTACATTTCACTGCGTGTATTTCAAATATTGTCAAAAATATAAATCGTTGGTGCCAATGTGGATTTGAACTTTTTCATAATATCAAGAATACACGCTATAACAAAAATAATGGTATAGTCGCTATATTCACTACTACAAATATGGGATTATACTACGGAGATTCCACTACGCAAGACAAAAAGCGTCGTTGGAAGTCAATTTTCGACGATGGAAATTATTATGCGTAGTCGGATTTAAAAAAAATAGACTTCCGACTACACAATTTTTTATGTGTCGTCAGAAGCATATATTCGCCGCGGCGAATATTAGTTCGCCGCGGCGAGTAGTGTTCCAACTACGCATATATTAGTGTCGTCAGAATAGAAAACGACATTCATTTCCAACGACACTTATTAGTGTCGTTGGAATGACTCGCCGCGGCAAACTTAAACTAGCCGCGGCGATTTTTCCCATAATATTGAAAAAAGTACATATTTTTTTGGAATTGTAAAATATTGAAAAATTAGAAATTTATCTTTCAACGACACTTTTAAGTGTCGTCGGATCACAATTAGCCGCGGCAAATATATATTAGCCGCGGCGGATAAGTGATCCAACTACACTTTTAAGTGTAGTTGAAAGTTTCGCCGCGGCTACTACTAAATAGGCCGCGGCGTATTTTCACATTTTTTGATTTAGTTTAATTTTGTAACAT
The DNA here is from genome assembly GCA_954871525.1 of Parietaria judaica. NCBI lineage: Eukaryota > Viridiplantae > Streptophyta > Magnoliopsida > Rosales > Urticaceae > Parietaria > Parietaria judaica. Next base: position 20,900,535 of record OX940860.1, on the reverse strand, counting down.
TGTATATAATTAGTAAACAATAAGTTTGACATAATTATTTTTGTAAGTTGACGTTTTCCCGAATTGTGACTTTATTGCGGCAAAAGTACATATTTCTTTTTGAAAATGATTAAATTGAGTTTTTTGTTCGATTTTTTTGATGTAATTTCATTTTATAACACTTTGAATGATTTTAGAACTGTTATTTTAACATTATTTGTTTTTAAATTTAAGTTTTTCCAATTATTGCGACGAAATTACATTTATTAATATATGTTATCAACAATCGATTACTAAATTTTGATTGAGAATATATATTTTTGTACTCTTGAATTAATTTTTGTTTAAATAAAAATGGTTGTTTAGGATTTTAATAAATTGGTTAAACCATAACCCTAATCCCTAACCCTAAACCCTAAACTCTAACCCTAAACCATTGTTGGCAAAATTTTACTTGGGAAATCAATGCATTAGTGGTGTTCATCGTACGCGCACCCAAAAAAGCACAAAGATAGAGATGTTCTTAATCGAAAACTTTAAAATATGTAATTGAATGAAATAATAATTTTTGTAATAAAAACTTATATTGTTCAATTCTAGTTTTCAACGACTTCATGAGTTTTTTTTTTTAATTTAAACATTTATTACTATTTGTTTATAAATTATATAATATAATTTAAGTATAATAATATAAATCAAGAGTAGTAGAAGAGATTTTTTATTTTTTGAAGTGTAAAATATTGAAAAATTAGAAATTTATCTTTCAACGACACTTTTAAGTGTCGTTGGATCACAGTTAGCCGCGGCTAATATATATTAGCCGCGGCGGATAAGTGATCCAACTACACTTAAAAGTGTCGTTGAAAGTTTCGCCGCGGCTACTACTAAATAGGCCGCGGCGTATTGTTATAAACAATTTAAATTATATCATTTTACGATATCAATAATTATAAGGTAAGAGTAGTGTGCTATCTTAGTAAGAAAAAAATAAGTTTTTTTTTTATATCTATTATAATATTCTTTTATTAATCGCGGAATCTCATTTCTCGGTATGTTATTCTCCTCTCTTAGTTGTCGTTCGATTTTTTCATTTGAAAAGCAAACCACTTATTTATATTTTTAAGTAGATCTTAAGTGCTTTGAAATTTAGATGTTGGATATATATATAAAATCATTCAAATTTTCATAATTTTATTTTATATTTGAAGTCGTTACTTAGAAAGCTATAATAAGGTTGAATGAAAGTTAAACTTTGAGTTTCGTATAATTAGTTTAATTGTAAATTTTATGTTTTGAAACAAATGTCGTTGTGTGACTTGTGTGATTTTAATCGAAAACTTTAGAATATGTAATTGAATGAAGTAATAATTTTTGTAATAAAAACTTATATTGATCAATTCTAGTTTTCAACGACTTCATGAGTTTTTTTTTTAATTTAAACATTTTTTACTATTTGTTTATAAATTATATAATATAATTTAAGTATAATAATATAAACCAAGAGTAGTAGAAGAGATTATTTATTTTTTGAAGTGTAAAATATGGAAAAATTAGAAATTTATCTTTCAACGACACTTTTAAGTGTAGTTGAAAGTTTCGCCGCGGCAAACTATAGTTCGCCGCGGCGAGTGTCGGGTTTTTACACGACACATCTCAATCTTGTGTCGTTGAAACCCCAAATTTTCGAATTTTTTTCACTTTTTTTCGTTTCCCTCCCTTTTTCTCTCTTATTTCAGGCTTTCCCTCTCTCTTTTTTCTTCACTTCTCACTTCGGTCTCTTCTCTCTTTCTCTCACTCTCCCTTCTCTCCTTCTCTCTTTTTATCCTCAACCTTGCCCTAGACGTCGCCGTCGTCGTTGCCTTCGTCGTTGCTGTCGCCATGGAGGAGAACGTCGGCCACCAACAAGTCTACTCCCTAACTGAGTTTCTACCTTTAGCAAGGTTAGAATCCGAGCCCTAAATTAATATTATATTTTTAATGCATTTTTGTGTTAAAATAGTATTGTTTATAGTTTATGTGATGTTATTTTGATGATTTAGTGAATATCTCTTAGCGTGTTAATGAATTTGTTGATGCTTTTTAGTTTTTGTTGATTTGTGTTTTGGTATGTTGGTGGGTTTATATTTTTCGAAATATGTTGATAAATTTTGTGGGTTTATGAACTTTCTTTGATGTTATTTTGTAGGCTCGGGGAAAAGTTCATGTTACACAATACAACCGGCTTGAATTTTCAATGTTCATGTTCATGATGAAGAATAGAATATTATGTATATGGACGGTTTTACATTCTTAGATATAGGGACGACGGTACTATTTGTAAGTATGAATGATACTTTTTGTAGGTACGGAATATTATTTGTAATAAATCGATTAATTTTGGAATTTATTATATAAAATATATATTATTTATTATTTACAGGTGATACCAAAGCATCCGGGCGATTTTAATCGCCCGTTTTTTTTAATTTTATATCGGCATATTCGACGACACTTTTAAGTGTAGTTGGAAGTAATGTTCGCCGCGGCAAATAAATTTGTGCCGCGGCGAATATTGTTTTCGACGACACTTTTTAAGTGTAGTCCATGGACACTTCCGACGACACTTAAATAAGTGTAGTCGGATATCATACGACGGAGGATCCGACGACACATTAAAAGTGTAGTTGGAACACTCCGACTACACTTTTTAAGTGTAGTCCAATCCCCTTTTTGTAGTAGTGATTCACTTATCTTTGTGGTATTTTAGCTGCAATTTTTCCTTTTTTCCGCAAGGGGTAACTATCGTCAAAGTAAATTTTATGAATTGTTAAAAAAATTATAATCAAGTGATTAATTTCTTATTAATTAGCGATGAGAAATGTTGTGCAAGTACTCATAAATAATTACATATTTTATGAAGAGCTTGAATCATCAAAGTCGAAACAAATAACTTTAATTTATATATTAGCCTATTAAGTATGTCTAATGTGCAAATTAGATTGCGTATGGCTAATGTTTTTATTTTTTTATTTATTCTTATCATTTTGTTTATTGCGATTGTTTTGTTGTTGGAGATGCTTTTAATATTTTATTTTTTTAAGTCTCAAATATGACAATGTAATCACGGTTTTCCTCCGCCATACATGAGAACTATTAATAAAATCGAAATGAAGACACTAGCTATTTGAGTGTTCTGTTCTCCGGCTATTTGAAAAAAAAAAAAAAAACTTTAATTTATATATATATACATATATATATCATTACCTTGCAAGGAAGTATAACCTTCCTCCGCAAGTTCTGAGAGGTGAATACGAGCAAGCGAAGTGGCGGCGCTGGTGGTGCGCAACACCATGCTCGGGATTGCAAAATCGCATGCCACGTCCTCAGCAAAAAACATGACCTCATCGGAGACCACGCAGCGTATCTGCTCGCCCCGCTCCGCCTTCTCTCCTAAGAATCCACTGAAGGTCTCTCTGCAGCTCTCGTTGATGATCAGCGCGTTACCCGGCATATCCGCAGGCGTGTGCCCGCGCCCTTGCAGGCCGTCTGGCATAGGAAAGAAGGCGAAATCAGGGTGGCCCCGAGGATCGGGAGAGTTGAAAGCAGGGTGAGCCACGGTTATGGTGAAGCCATAGGCTAGAAGGGCCTTGCCGAGCTGAAGCATCGGGGTGACGTGGCCTTGGTACGGACACGGGACGAGGACCACGTGGCCGTTGCTGTCGATCTGTTTCGCCATTATTGGCTCTCCACCTGATTCACTGATTGATTTCATTCTGATTTGAAGGTTTGAGAGTGACGGAGGAGTATATAGAATTGTCAATTGTGGAGCAGTTGGGAGAGAAACAATGGGTAGTGAATTACACGACACACGTGTTATTTATTTTGGGACCCTTTTGTTTTACTGCGTGTCTGCGGCCCGGCCCTAACTATAGTCGACCAAAGTCGGCGCCTCGAGCCACAAAATCTAAGGGTCTCATTTTTTTACATATCGTTTTATATTTAATTAAATATATAAACAAATTATTTTTTATATATTTTAAGGCTCTGGAAATTTATTTAGTCTAGAGCCCTAATAATACTTCTAAATCAAGGCCGGCCTCATGCGGGCCTGGCCTTGACTATAGGCGAGCAAGGCCAATACCTCGGACGTCAAATTTTAAGGGCCTCAATTTTATTTTGGTTTACATATTATTTTATGTTTAAGTAAATATGAAAAAAAAAATTATATACTTTAAGTCCCGAAAATTTACTTAGCCTAAAACTCCGATAAAATACTACCAGCTGAGAGGCCGGCCTTGTGAGTTTGGCCTGCATTATGATTTGTCAACATTAAAAAGGTTGTGTAATTATTTAATGTATTAAGTTAAGTTAAGTTTAAACTGACATTTGTTTTGTATAAGGGATATGCTGTGTCCGATCTCAAATCTTCCTATTTGGATTTTATTAGAGGCTAGAGAGCATAAAATTTCGATGACGTTTCTTTATTAGAAACTATGAGCTTAATCTAATTATTCTTCATATACTCTAGTGCCCAAACATTTTAAATTCTGGAAATAGCCTCTCAATTTCCTACGCATATTGTCCAAATCTTTTAGGACTTATCATTATTAGTCAAAATAACCCCTCAAGTTTTTATTTTTTCTTAAACTAACAGTTTAAACTTTAAACTATTTTGGGACCAAAATGTCCCTCCTTATGCTACCTAACTCACGGCAGTTTTTGTGCGGTATATCAGATGGGCCAAAAACTTATTCAGCCACTTTACGACCGTGCGACTTACAACGGACGACCCGCAGCATGACTTGCGAAGGTGCAACGCCTGCTCAGTGAAAGCTGCGACGTCGCAACGACCCGCTGCAATTTTTAACCCAGGGTTTGATTCCCCAACTCAATGTTGATCAGATTTACGGTCAGATATAAATGTCATTAAGAAATTGACATAAAATCATATAGCGGAACGGCTATTCTAAGCTTGACATGTTTTTTTTTTTTTTTAAAGAAAAGCTAATTGGGTATTTACGTGGATATATACATATGTTTGCATCTGTAACAACTTTTACCACTAAAAAAAGTAATTACGGCGAAAATACTTAAAGTTTGGTCAAAGAACGTCTCGTGTATTCGAAGTTTAAAAGTGGTGGCAAAAATACTCAAAGTCGCATTTGGGGAGTTAACCACTCCATTCTCGTAACGCCATTAACTTACCCGTTAATTCTGGCCACGTCGACAAACGTGGGTTGCTGACATAACAATTTTTGCTACATGGACGAGCCCACATCAGCCTCTTTTACGACAAAACAACGAATTAAACTCCTAATTAATACACTTTAATACAACTAATTGAACCTCTAATGATTAGACTTAACAACATAGGCAGAACTATGCACACCTCAATAGTGGTTCTAGCCACCCCAACTAATCTAAAATCTTTTAATAAGTACCTATATTTTTTAATTATTTTGCTTTCAACCCCCTCTTTTTTAATATTTTCACATCTCAGCCCCCCTTGACAACAAAACCTAGTTCCGCTTATGCTTAACAAAATATATTTGTCCATGTGGCCAGAGTTAAGGGCGTTACGAGAATGAAGTGGTTAAGTCCCCAAATGCGACTTTGGATATTTTTGCTACCACTTTTAAACTTTAGGTACACGAGGGGTTCTTTGACCAAACTTTGAGTATTTTCCCTCTCATTAACCCCTAAAAAATTACAATATGTTGCACTTCTGCCTAACTTTCGGAAATTTATTCCATAAATATACCGATTTTATGTTGCAGGACCAAGAAGACGATGATATATATGTATATTACTAAGCCTCTTAATATTTTAACAAGAGAGTTAGATGTCGGAAACGACATATTGTCTTAAAAAAACAGCGTACGGGCTACTAGTATTCATTACGTATATCCTTTTACCGGTTTTGGTACCATTTGGGAAAACCCGTGTTTTACAAAACCAATATGGTAACAAGTACCAAACTTTATAAACAAAAATATTCTTAATTCACTCCTTCCTATAAAAAAATGATGATTAAAAAAAAAGAAAATCATTTGAAATGCCCAAAAATAGCTAAACATTTTAGAAATTTGCCCATAGTTTCATTAAATCTATTTTTGCCCATTTATAATATTTTTTCCCAAACTAACCCTGGTTCATAATTATTAATTTAAATATAAAAAATTAGGATTTATTTTCTATAATTAGGCATTGACCGGTCTTATTCAATTAATTCAAATCTATTTCATTTCATTTTTTAATTAAAATTCTCAATTAATTTTCAATTACCATCTCTCTCATCTGCTCCACGTCTCTCTCTCTCACACACCAGACACACACACGCACGCACACGCATGCGCGCGCGCGCACACACACACACACACATCTGCTCCACGCCGGGGCTCATCAGCCACTACATCAACGGCCACTCCGGCTAGTCGTGCCGCCTACATTGGTAGGGTCGTTGTCGCGGGACTCGTTCTACTCCAGGTCGGTGCTCATCTCGTGGGGTCGCCATTTGGTAATTACATATACGTATTCATATCTACATATACGTAGAGCCTTTGTAAGGATAGTTACGATTTGGTAATTACATATACATATTCGTTATTACATATACGTATTCGTAATTATAGTCATGTAATTGTAGTTTTGTAATTACGGTTTCGCAATTACAATTTTGTAACTACATATATGTATTCGTAACTAAAGTTATGTAATTGTAGTTTCGAATAATTAAGGGGTTTTTAAAATTAATTAGTTATTTTGTTTAGCTACATTTAAAGAAAATACTTTAAAAAAATCAAAATACATATCAGGTAATAACAATTGATATTTAAATGCAAAATAAAAATCGTCAAACGTAAAAAGGATTAAAGGTATATTAGTTCATATTTCAATTAATTGGTAGTTTTGATTACCATAAATAAGTTTGAACATTTTGTTAAAAATATTTTATCAAATGGGTATTTTACTCGTTGACCCTTAAAAAAAACATCTTCACTAGAAGTCTTAACAATAATGGAAAAGAGAAATCTTGTATCAGTCCATGAAAACTAGAGTGAGATGATAAATTTGACGAGCTCATTCAAGGACTCATACGAAGACCCTCCTTCCCTTATACCATCCCCAATCCTCTCCTTCAACTCCGTGGCTCTCTCCCTCATCTCACTCCCTTCCTCAATCACTCTCCTAACCGCCCCCGCAATCTCCCCGCTTTCCATCTCCTCCACCATCAGCCCCGCCCTCCACACGTGGCACACGTACCGGGCGTTAACCTTCTGGTCCCCGAAGCACGGGCTGCAAAGCATCGGCACGCCCGCCGCCAGGCTCTCCAGCATCGAGTTCCACCCGCAGTGGCTCCAAAACCCCCCGACCGCTTTGTGCGCTAGAACCTCCGCTTGCGGAGCCCATCGCACCACGCAGCCCCTCTCCCCGCAAAGCTGCTCCTGTCCGGTCACCTCGTCGGATCCCCGGATTGAACCAGGCCGGATCACCCACAGGAAGCGCTGCCCGCTGTCGGCGAGCCCGTGGGCGATTTTCTGCACTAATTCCTCGTCCATCGACGCGATGCTTCCCGTGGTGCTGACGTAGATGACGGAGTTTTCGGGCTGCTTGTCGAGCCACGCTATGCAGCTCCGATCCTCGTTGAGAAGGCTTGTGGTGAAGGTTGATGGAGTGATCTTGTGTAAAGGGCCTATTTCGAAGGTTGGGACTTGGCTTTGGTGTCGTCGGATTTGGTCTAAGATTGACTGTTCCAAGCAGGCTATGGTGTTCCATATTATGGCCGAGGATTTCCTGTTCTTGTAAGCCTTGTCCATGAGAGTTGCGAAAGTGACGAATTTCTTGCTTTCGGAGAACGGTAGGTCCTTGAATCGGAGCGGAGGAAGCTCCGGCACGAGGTCTTCCAAAGCTAAACCTATCTTCCAGAAATAGTTAATTAGGAAGTTAAACTAAATTTATTGAAGACTAAAGTATACGAGGTCTTGGCGTTGGCGGCGAACAACGACAGAATAATGTTAGAGAAATGCAACGTTGGTAATTTACGCCGTCAAAAAGAGAACTTAGTTAGTATTGTGTTGCAGACCGATTAAGGGATATTTGCGACTAAAATACCTTTTACTTAGGTGAAAGTGGTGACATATTCCGATGGATAAATAATTTGATAGGGTTAATGACGGTAAAAATATCCAAAGTTTGGTCAAAGAACCCATCATGTATTCAAAGTTTAAAAGTGGTGGTAAAAATACCCAAAGTCATATTTGGGGAGTTGACCACTTCATTCTTGTAACGCCGTTAACTGACCCTTTAACTCTGGTCACGCAGACAAACGTGGGTTGCTAACATAACAATTCTTGTCACGTGGACGAGCCCACATCAGCCTCGTTTGCGACAAAACAACAAATTAAACCCCTAATCAATACTATTTAATACAACTAATTGAACCCCTAATGATTACACTTAACGAAACAGATTTGTTCACGTGGCCAAAGCTAACGGGTAAGTTAATGACCTTACGAGAATGGAGTGGTCAACTCCCCAAATGCGACTTTGGGTATTTTTGCCACCACTTTTAAACTTTAGGTACATGAGGGGTTCTTTGACCAAACTTTGAGTATTTTCGCCGTCATTAACCCTAATTTGATACTTAAGATTTACCCCTTTTGCATTGTAATTAGGAATACACATCTGACCAAAAATAGAAGGAATATGCCGCTATTTTTACATGTCTTTTCACCCGCAAATATCCAACCGAATAACTAACTAACTAAGTTATGCACGGGATATCCTAAATAAAATTTTATATTTTATATAATGTTACAAAAAGTAAAATTAAGTGATTAATTAGCGAGATTGAATTATCTCTATAATAATTATATTATGATCCATATATATTTAATATAATGTTCAATGATCCATTTTATAAACTATTATTCTCTCACCATTTTCCTGTTCATACTTCATACTAACTAAAGACAATCATATGTATAGACTAAAAATCATAACCAAGCTTTATACTAAAAGTGGTATTTAGTATATGGTCATTTCTTACATTTATCTTGAACACTAAAATCATGTGATCAGGATTCCATCACCAATATCCTATCAAAAAGAGCTTGCGATAAATCATTACCTTGCACGGAAATATGACCACCTCCCTCCCCAACCTCTACGAGGTGAGTGCGAGCAAACGAAGTGGCGGCGCTCGTGGTGCGCAACACCATGCTCGGGATCGCCATATCGCAAGCCACTTCCTCGGCGAAGAACAAGAGCTCGTCCGAGACCACGCAGCGGATCCGCTCACCCCGCTCCACCTTCTCTCGCAAGAATCCCCGGAAGCCTCCCTGCAGCTCTCGTTCATGATCAGCCCGTTCCCCGCCAAGTCCGCCGGAGTGTGCCCACGGCCTGCAAGGCCGTCCGGCATAGAGAAGAAGGCGAAATCGGGGTGGCCCCGAGCATCGGGAGAGTTGAAAGCCGGGTGAGCGACGGTTATGGCGAAGCCGTGGGGGTGGAGGGCCTTGCCTAGTTGAAGCATCGGGCTGACGTGGCCTTGGTACGGGATCGGGACGAGGACCACGTGACCGTTGCTCTGGATCTGTTTCTCCATTGGCTCTCTCCACCTGAAAAGCTCAAATGGTTTGTGATTGAAAGATTAATTGTGAATGATGAAGGGTTGATTAAGAGGACATGGATTTTATCTGTCGAAAAGGAATAATGGAGTAGTTGCATTAGAGAACATTGGGTAGTGAATTACACATCAGTCAAGACTTTGTCCTCTTTGCCGTCTAGATTCCTACTACCCTCTATTTTATTTTTTAAGGTTAATTGTGGCATAAATACCAAAAGTCTTACAAACTGTAATATTAAATAGTAAAAAATAGCGGCATAAATATCTAAAATCTCAATTTGTTACTTTCGTCTCCTTTCCATGGATGACGTTAGTCAATGCCGTGTGGCGTCAAGTTGAATGTCATGTGGCATTGCCATATCATTTATTATTATAATTTCAATGTCGAGGAACTATAATGGTGATCTGGGAAATAAAATTTTGAGAATCATAACCGGAACTTCATATACTCGGATACTTGGAATTTTTTTAGCAAAAGTTCAAAAATATCCAAGTAATTTTAATACGAGCCTTTTATTTTAAGTGTTTTTTATTTTAATATTTTTTTCTTAGTATTTTGTTTAAGGTATTTCTTCAATCGGGGTATTTTAATCTGTTTTTTTTTTTAATCCTAGGTATTTATATCCGGATATTTTTGGATTCCGTGTTAAAAAGTCGGGTTCAAAGTTATGTACAAAATACCATGGCATCCGTACTTCTTGGTCCGATTCTCAAAACTTCATTACTCGAAACTCGATTTTGTTTCCTCGATATTGAAATCATCATATAAATCATTAATAACCTTTTATAAATAATTTTTATAAATTAAAAAAATATTAATGTCACGTGCATGTGTGGCGGTCAACTGGATACCATGTGGCATTGACTAATGTCATCTATTGGAAATGAGATGGAAGTGATAAAATGAGACTTTTGATATTTATGCCGCAAGAAAGGATTTGGTATTTAACGTTATAGTTTGTAAGACTATTGGTATTTATGCCAAAATTAACTCTAATTTTTTTATATTCGCAGTGAAATATTTAAATGTTTATTTTATTTTATTTTTGCATTTTGCAAAAAAAAAAAATCATCAACAATTAGAACGAGAAGTTTACCCGTCAAAAAAAGTTATGCTACCATAATAATTAAACTATTGATTACTTATGCCGATAATATCCGTTTATTTTATTATGATCCTGAATGATGCTTGTGTCTGATCTCAAATCTTCTAATTTTGGCCAGACATGTTGGATTCATTTATTAGTGACTCAAGCAAGTTGGCAAACTTTATTTATTTATGCATGGGAAGAGCCTCCTCGAGTGTACTATAGCTTCATATTCCTCTTTTAAATAATACACTGGCTTGTGCTTAAGCAAGTAAGCAACCCATGTGATAACATTGTGCCACCTTTTGAGGTAAAGCAATAATATTCTTGAACTCTCCGTTCGCGGCTTTCAATCAATTTTTCTCGTAAGCTATGAAATCTTAAATCTCCGAGTACGCCTAAACATAAGCTTAACAGGAGAACTCCGCCCGAAAAGAAAAAAAAACAAAAAACAAAACAAAACGTTCTCACAAATTTGAATCGAGTCCCTGAAAACTTCTAAATACTTTACTAAACGAACTTGTTTGGTAATGTATTCGGAGTGTTCTCATTTTCGAAAATACATTTTAAAGAGATTTTTTTTTCTAAAACGTTTTTTTGCTTTGTTTTCAAAATCATGTTTGGTGGGTAGTATTTTCAGAAGTTGTTATTAAGAAAAAAATAAAAATAACTAATTTTGTGTTTTTACTTATAAGTATATTTGTACCAAATGAAAATACTATTTTCAAGAATATTTGAACAGTAAAATGCACCAAACACGTTTTCAATTCTTAGAGCAACCCTAATGGGACTGCAAAACGCCATTATGCAGTCCTCATTGCACCCAATGCAACGGCAAAAATTGCACCAAAATGGTGCAATTTTTGCTTTTGCTACAGTATCGCATCATATTTGATGTGATACTGTTCATAACAGCAAAATAGTGTTATATATATTTTTTTAATTTATGGCATAAATACTTAATGATGATTTATTGATACAATTAATTGTAATATAAGTATTTAATTGTCACCGACACCGCCGGGTACGTTACCAACACCATCGAGAACGCCGCAAGCGTCATTGATACCACCGAGTATATCACTTACACCATCGACAATGCCGAGTGTGTTGCCGATAACACCGAGTACATTACCGACATCATCGAGAATGCCGAGTGTGTCGCAAATACTATCGAGTATCCGTCACCGACATTGTAGAGTAGTTATGCCACAATTATCTCCAAATTCAATATTAGGAAGAATTTTTATTTAATAATATAATAATAGGGAATATTCTTTTTAGTGTGAAATTTGGTGTTGTGATTGGGTTGAAAGGAAAATTTGGTGTTAAAATTACATTAAAATAATGTAATTTTAACACCAAATTTGGTGTCATGGTTGGGGTTGGCCTTAATACACTGTAAAAGGGTAAAAAAAAAAAAAACAATAAAAATGATTTTGAAAAACTTTACACAGTGTCATCTTACATTACAATAGAAACCGTCTCAATGCAAGGCAACATGACCTCGGAGTGACACAATATTGTATCACGGTTAGGCGGTATCACCGGAAATGAGACGATTTCGCCAGACAAAAAAAAACAATAAAAATGATTTTGAAAAACTTTACACAGTGTCATCTTACATTACAATAGAAACCGTCTCAATGCAAGGCAACATGACCTCGGAGTGACACAATATTGTATCACGGTTAGGCGGTATCACCGGAAATGAGACGATTTCGCCAGACAAAAAAAAACAATAAAAATGATTTTGAAAAACTTTACACAGTGTCATCTTACATTACAATAGAAACCGTCTCAATGCAAGGCAACATGACCTCGGAGTGACACAATATTGTATCACGGTTAGGCGGTATCACCGGAAATGAGACGATTTCGCCAGACAAAAAAAAACAATAAAAATGATTTTGAAAAACTTTACACAGTGTCATCTTACATTACAATAGAAACCGTCTCAATGCAAGGCAACATGACCTCGGTGTGACACAATATTGTATCACGGTTAGGCGGTATCACCGGAAATGAGACGATTTCGCCAGACAATGAGCCGAAATAGCCCGCTTCATCCAATATTTCGTAGCGCCAATAACTGAATCTCAAGTTTTTCTTGTACAAGTTTTTTGCGAAAGGATCGAGTCACGACTCACAACGACTATGAAACATGAGATTCACCTCACGAGGTTCAACAACTCCCGATCTCATATCATCGTGGACCCCGAGACATTCTTACCGTCCCGCCGGAGACTACACTTTTAAATTAAAATCGGATGGATTATTATTTAATGAATTAGTAATCTAATTATGTAATATTTTTATAAAATTATTAATCGATATATTAAACAAGTTTACATCAGCCGCATAATGTTGTTCTAACCAGCTAAAATGTATCTCGAGAAAAAGAGAGAGAATTTGAAACCCAACATTTCATCAAAAAATAGTAGACATAGACAAACAAATTTTCAAAGTATACCCATCATTTTATTTAATATCACACTTCATTACAGTTTTCATAGACACCCACACACACAACAAAGCCTTCTCATATCATATCGCAACCGACAACATTCTTATCACAACATCATAAACACTCCAAACTCAATCGACGACTTTCACAACCTTCCTTCCTTTAACCGGAGATGTCAATGGATTTCACTTCGGGCTTCTTCACTTCCTCCTTCGGAACCGTCACCGTCAGAACTCCGTTCTCCATGGCCGCCTTGATCTCCCCCATCTTCGCGTTCTCCGGCAGCCTGAACCTCCTCTGGAACTTCCCGGAGCTGCGCTCGACCCGGTGCCACGTGTCGTTCTTCTCTTCCTTCTCGAAGCTCCTCTCTCCGCTGATGTGGAGGACCCGATCGTCCTCCACCTCCACCTTGACCTCTTCCTTCTTCAGCCCCGGCAGATCTGCCTTGAACACGTGCGCTTCTGGAGTCTCCTTCCAGTCGATTCTGGCGTTCACGATCGCAGAATTTTCCTGGGAAAGTTGGGAGGGAAAATCCTTAAATGGGTCCCAGACATCGAGAGAGAAGGGGTCGAAGACGCTGCTCCGTCGGCCTCCGAAGAAACTCGGAATCAGAGACATTGTTCTGAACCAGATTAGTGGAAACTGCTTGACCGATCGAATATCAATGGAAATTTATGCTCAGAGAGTTGTAGATATGTTTGAGTGAGATTGGAGAGAGTGGGATTGAATATTTATAGGGGTTGGAAGGAAAGTGGTGGTGGGTTCTACGGGGTTCTGGGTTTAAGTTTGAAAGAGAAGAGAAGAGAAGAGAAGAGAGAGCGGTGGAAGATTCGCGGTGTTTCTCTTATGTCTATGGAGTGGAGGTATTCGTGGACTTCTCTTTGGGCCCAAACCCAATCCATGAATGAACTAAAGTGATATATACTCGCCTATCTTGGCCCAATCTGCAATGTAGCTCACGGTGGGCATCGTTAATTATTTTAAGATTTTGGATTTTTGTCCTCAAACAATCTTTCGGTATCTTATTTTTATGATCATAACTCGGTCCCTATGTTTGTTTTAGACGTTAAGAATTTCGATATCAATTTCTAAATTAAAAAACACAACTTACAAAACATAAATGATATCCACAAAAAATATATATATATTTATATATAATGAATAGCCATATATTTACATTGCATTTTAACAAATTTTAGATTTTTATTTACAAAATAATCAAATATTGACTATTTTGTCAATAGTTGATATGGTTATAATGATTAATGTGACTATTTTTTATAGGGATAATTACGGCAAATATACCCAACCTTTGGTCAAACTTCCTCCCGTGTACCCAATTTTTAAAATTGGTGGCAAAAGTACCCAACCAGCATTGACCGTGTCTTTGGCTAAAAAACGTTAACTTTTGCCGTTAGCATAGTACACGTGTCCGTTGCAATGGCATATTTTTTCAATGCTGTTTAATATGTATGAAATTTGATTAGTTCATGTGTGTGTTTTGGTAGATTATTTGTTGATTAATTTGTTGATTAATTTGATAGATGGATTAATTCAGTTAGTTTAACCATTGATTCAGTTAAAAATGATAGTAATAAATTTTGGGTGGCTTATGTGGCATGTACACGTGTACTATGCTAACGGCAAAAGTTAACGTTTTTTAGCCAAAGTCACAGTCAACGCTGGTTGGGTACTTTTGCCGCCAATTTTAAAGGTTGGGTACACGGGAGGAAGTTTGACCAAAGGTTGGGTATATTTGCCGTAATTATCCCTTTTTTATATGGTAAATATGGTTAATTGACTATTTTACAAATACTAACCAAACATTGGCTATTTTGTCAATTTTAAACTATTAAGTTGGCTATTTAGCTTAAGCTCCCTAAAAAAATATATAATAGTAATTGGCTGTCGGTGTAGGAGGTATGTCCACTTGCTGCTTACAAATTTATTACATTATAACTTCAATCATAATTCGATTACACTTTCAGTTTGTTCTCTCTCTTTTTTCAATGCTTATTTGATTCAACTCTTGCACATACCGGAGGGAATTGTGCTGGAAATCAGGGATCGGGCCCAAATAAGCCCAAACTCTCAATGGCCTTTGGGGCCCACATGGGCTGACATTAAAAGGTACTAAGCCCACTCAGACGTGGTGAGTTATCATGAATTAATTAATTATTAACTACTTAATGGACTTGACGGTACTAAGCCCACTCAGACGTGGTGAGTTATCATGAATGAATTAATAATTACTTAATGGACTTGACCTAATTTATAGTTAAAGTTCATTAAGTCATTAAGACTCGTGGTTATAAATACACAGTCTTGAGTTCATAAAACCTATTCCTCCATGATTCATCCCGAGAGAAATCACCTAGCCCTGGCCCTATAACCTCTAAGATTTTATCTTTCTCCCGTGTGTGAGATTGAGTCATCATCTAAACACCGACGAGGTATTTTTTGATCCACGATTGTGAAGTTCTTGAGGCGACGTGGTG
The DNA here is from genome assembly GCA_954871525.1 of Parietaria judaica. Lineage (NCBI taxonomy): Eukaryota > Viridiplantae > Streptophyta > Magnoliopsida > Rosales > Urticaceae > Parietaria > Parietaria judaica. The sequence goes on along the minus strand of OX940860.1, from coordinate 20,884,899 downwards.
GACGAGAAAGAGACTCTATGCTTTTCCAGTTGTGATATCGGAGTCAACATAGCTATAGGCGCGTGCGGATCTCGAAGCAAAAAGTCATAAAACACCGGCAGAATTTTGGTAACGTATCAAAACTGATAAAGTCTTGATTTCATGTTATAATCTAGATTATTTGTTCACGGATATCCCGATATTGCCGCATCGGGATTGTGAAAAATCCAAAAAAAATAAAACCCAACAATAATATCAGAGTTTATCTGATAAAAAATGATTCATCAATTTTCTTAATTGTTGCCAAGAAAATGATATTACATAGTACATACCAAGTTGAAGATTTTAAATTTTTAGGTTGGAAAAAAAAAGAGCATAGTTATTGATAAAAGAGTATTTTTAGTAAATAAACAGTAAATAATGTAATTTAAAAATTTGGCAACATTTTTTAAGTAAGAAAAAGTTTACTCATTAACTTAGCTTCGCCTAGTGGCAAGTGGCAACACCACTCTCCAAGAGGTCACGGGTTCAAATTCCATAGGAACAAATTGTTTGCCCCCTTTACATATTTAAACTTGGTCAATAGTGCCACCTGTTCTTACACTGAATATATCTAGTAATGCGAGAGTGCATTGTAACCTTGACCGATAGCGCCACATCATTAAAAAAAAAAAAAAGAGTTTACTCTTTATTTGAAGATGTAGAAAATTCATTTTGTGTATAACGAATTTCAATAACATTTTTATGGTTGCATTTTTTTTTAATATTCATTTTATGTGGTTGCAAATTTATTTCTGTTACCTAATAATATACATCCGAAAAAGATGTATGGCGCTTGTAACATCAGAATTTCTCGAAAGAATTCCTCTTAAAACTATTCCGGATAAGAAAGAATTGTCGAAAATTAATTTTCATTATATGGGAATTTAGTTTCGTGCGATTTCTTCTCGTATCTAGAGTTAGATATTCCTATTTATTTTTTGTTTTTTCCCTATACTGATAAGATTAGTCAATGTGATAGCATCACGGAAATTGTTCAATTTATTGGCTATTCGAACCATATTTTCATTCCAATCCATATTGTACTACAAGCCATTAATATTCTGTACTTCTAAATTGCAAGTGTACTATATAATTTGATCAAAACCTCATAAATTAGAGATTTTTTTTATAAGCTTTAATTAATATAATAAACTTTAAATCGTAGGTAATTTAGTTCTCGGTCTCTTATAAATTTTTTAATTTAGAACACAAACTTTATATAACTAGTTTAATATTAGTTCGACGCTGAATATATTTTTCAAATCAAAATAATTATTTTAATTGAATTTAGTCTTTTGGTTTTGGTTTATTAATAAGAAAAAAATTCGCTTATTTTTCACCCCTAGCTGATACATACTTGTCAGCATAACAAAGGGGTCGCATTCTCATCGAATATGAAGGATTTTCTTTTTCTTTTATGTTCTCTAATAAAATATATTAACAAATATAATATTATCCGAGTCAATGCTCCATATCATATTATTTAATTATATCAGATAATATATATATGAGACATTCTTATATATTAACTAATAGAAAGCTGCATGCTTCATGCCTCATATCGAGAGAGAAAAAAAGAAAAAAAAGAAAAAGGTTGTCTTATGTTTATGTTGTAGCAAAATATTTTCGTACGTGAAGTGGACTTTTCATTAAGGTCCGTGCCAAGACATTTTAACCAATAATTCACCATTTAATAATTGCAGGATTAAAACAATTGCCCTCATGATAAGGCTCGCAGGTCAAGTGGTACCAAAGTCAAATCTACGCATTTTAAGTCTTAGGTAAAAGTCTTAAATGATAAGTTGGCATGGAAATGGATATTCTGCCTTAAACGTGTAAGGCGGTTCGGAAAGAACTCCGTGATATGTCGTTTGACAAAACGTTTGAAAGAATTGACACGAAGGAAGAACCAAACTCTCTCCTTCTCCTATACTATAGTCAGGTCCATTTTTGGATGTCGCCTCTCAATAGGAGGATAATTCCTATTTTTTTAGAGTCCAAGGACCAACTTCTTTAACCGTGATATCTAAGCACACTTTGTATAAGAGAGGCCAAGAGAACCGGCCCTCTACTAAGCCACGTGAGGCAGATAGATGCCTTAGGCCACATAATTTCAACATTATTTAAGCCTAATTAAAGAATCCTAAAATTTTAAGTTTAAGGCCCAAAAAAATTCACAATTAAAATTATTATATATAATCTAAGTGTGTGTGTTATTGCAAACGTGAATAAACTAATTGGTGTAGGTTAATAAACTAATTTTTCTATATTGAAAACACTAGTCTAGGCGAATATTTTAGTCTTAATTATAAGTTATTTTTTATAAATGTATTTTTTGAATATTTGCTTTTCCGATTGAAATTATATTTTTTTAGTATTAATATTATTATATTTAATTTACATGATTTTTTTTTATTTTATGAATAACGGAAATATAATTTGCTTGAGGCCCTTATATTCTCAGGGCCAGGCTAGCTCTAGGTGAAGGTGAATATACGAGAATAATAACATGAACAATATAGTGAACAAGAGCGATTTTTACTTTGTCAACCGTTCTTGATGGGAACTATTTGAAGCTTGTGGAGTTGTCGCGTCCATTCGTATGTCCTCTCTTTCTCGTCCCGCGGCTCGTATGGTTTGCTCAGGAGCTCGTGGAGTCGTGAGGAGATCGCTGGCGGGCAGATGAAGTCCGGAGGGTTTTCAACGGATGCCCAAGGCGGACACTTCCAAGCCCGAAAATGCACCCGTCCCAACCATATAACTATCTAGTTACTAGCAAAATAATAATTTCCTCAAAATGTCCGTCCTCACATCTACTGTAGTACAAATAATTAATTATTTTAAATACAATATTTAAGACCCGTGTAAATGCCGTTAGATAAACATAAATACCCAATATCGTCTCTCTTCTCATAACTCGTAAACTCAGAAAGACCAATTCACATTCACAGAGAGAGAAACGCAGAGCATCGATCGATCCGTCGTCGTTTCAAATGGAGGGAATGGACCACGGAAACATGGGATCGCCACCGTCCACGACGGTGAACGACAACCACACGATGACATCGACGATGGGCGGCTCCTCGCACATGGCGACCATGCACATGACCTTCTTCTGGGGCTCCGACGCCCAGATCCTCTTCTCGGGCTGGCCCGGCCCGTCCCGCCCCGGCATGTACGCGCTCGCCCTCGTCTTCGTCTTCGCGCTCGCCGTCCTCGTCGAGTGGCTCTCCCACTGCCGCCTCGTCAAGTCCTCGCCGGGATCCAGCCGGGCCGCCGCCGCGCTCGCGCAGACGCTCCTCCACGCGCTGCGCGTGGGCCTCGCCTACCTGGTGATGCTCGCCGTCATGTCGTTCAACGCCGGCGTGTTTCTGGTCGCCATCGCCGGGCACGCCGTCGGGTTCTTGGCCTTCGGGAGCCGGCTCTTCCGCAGCGTCGACAACGAGAAAGTCGCCTCCGATCTCCCGCCGATGACTTCTTGCTAATGGGGATCTCCAGGCTTTGTTTGATAAATCATTACAGTTTTTTTTTTTTTAATCGATTTTGGTTAAGAAATGGGAAAATGGATGTGAATTGATCATTATGAATATTTTCTTGTGGTTATTATAGCAGATTATGTGTGTACATAGCTGTTATGTATTGAAGATTCATCGAAACCCTAATGATGGAAAGATTCATTGTTTAGTAAATTTTACGCATCCGGATAATGGTGCAGATTTCTACAGCTTTGTGACCATTAACGATAGGAGGAAGAAGATATGAAAGAATCCAAAAGACTTTGAACAAGTCAATTTCTTCGAGGGAAATTAGCGGCAGAAGTCATTGACTTTGGCCGGTTGTTGCAGTGAGTGAAGTATATTTACATTATTTTGTACGGTAGAACTTAGAAGTAATTTGATTTTAACCATGCATGGTGACTTTTATAGTCACAAATTGTGTATAATAAAATCAGTAACTTTCACCGCTATTTTCCGTAAATTTAATTATGTATAATACGCATCTAAATAGTCGTGCATACCTGCAGTGATATAATGTCGTTTTCTTGAGCTGTATGTGTGTACACAGAGTTACTACTACGATGTAAGCATTAGAAGCTAATAATTAATGCTGCTTGGGCCGTTGTGATATAAAAACTTTATTTAAGTCATTTTTCTCTCATTGCGCGTGAATAAGTTAAGTGCGAAGATAAAAAAAAAAAGTTAAAATAATATGATACTGTTTTAACAAAAAAAAAAATCAGATTTAAAATACCAATAATTCGATTTTGTAAGTATATATGTATTAACTGTCGTTTATGCCATAACCAAGTGGAAGACTCTGACCATTTATTTATTCATTGCAATTTTGCGGGTTCGGTTTGGGCTGCTATTTCTGGTATTTTTCTTAAACCGATTAACAGGGGAGGGTCATTAGCGTTGTTGCTCTCCGACGCTGTATCTGTTAATCTGAACCCTCAGGTTTTTGCGCTCTGGAATACTGCTATTGTTGCGACAATTTGGCTAATTTGGCGCACTAGAAATGCATATGTATTTGATGATGAGATTCCTAACATTCACACTTTTTTGAGACATGTTTGGCGCCTTATCAAGGAAGCCCATTTCTTCAAGTTGGGTACGGGAAGCACTTTGGAGGATCTTAGAGTTTTGAAGATTTTCGGCATTGACATTCAACCAAGAGAAGCACCAAAAAACATTTCTGTTATATGGCGTTTCCCTCCTACAACATGGTTGAAATGTAACACTGACGGCTCTTCTATGGGAACTCCGGGAGTGGCGGGAGCTGGAGGCATTTTTAGAACCTCTTGTGGATTTCCTCATGGCTCGTTCTCTTTCCATATTGAGTCCGCGTTTGCGTATGAAGCTGAAGTGATGGCTGCAATATTTGAGGTGGAAAAGGCTATGGAATTTCATTGGGATAACTTGTGGCTTGAGTGCGATTCGACATACGTCGTCCAACTTTTTCTGAAGAAAACGAGATTGGTTCCATGGAAGTTGCGAGCTCGCTGGTCCAAATACATCCGCTATGTGGAAATCATTAATTTCAGAGTATCTCATATCTTTCGAGAGGGAAATAGAGTAGCTGATGTATTAGCTAGTTTTGGTGCTCAAAATTTTGGTTATCATTGGTGGCCTTCTCACCCGGATTTTACTTCGTCTTTTGTAAACGATGACATTTGTTCGAGAGAGAACTTTAGGTTTAGATAGTTCTCTTCTATTTTGTTTGTAATCTTTGATATTTTCATTTATATTATCCCGAGCCCCGATTTTTACTTTGCGTTCCTTGGGTGCCAACATAGTTGGGATTCGAGTTCGCTTAGCGAGATTTCGGGTCTCCATCTTTGACTAAAAAAAAAAAAGATGGCTAAATTATTAGATTTTGAATAAAATTTTATTTTTTATCGATAAGATTTTGAAGATATATTGGCTGTTGAAAAATATAGGATAAAAAAACAAAAACAAATAATACTGTTTTTATAATATAATATGTTTGCATTAATATTTGGATGAGGATATAATAAGTATGTAACAATAAACACCGTTTAGAAGATAATAAGTTCTTTAAAAAAAAAAAAAAAAAGATGTAATAAGTTCCATTAAAAAAAAAGATGTAATAAGTTGGTAAAAATGGTAAAACGTCCTAATTAATAGATTTTGATCGAAACCCAACCAAATAATGCCCCAATTTTTTTCTTTTATTTTCAATTGTATTTTTCTTCAACAAGATATATATATATATATATATATATATATATACACACACACATATATATGTGTGCGCGCCATAAGATATTATATATGCGTGCAAAGGAGGTGAGCACCAAGCAAAACAATTAGCAAATTAAGCTGATTCACTAGTTCAGTGTCTGTCATCAATTTGGGCTAATGCTTCCAAATTACTACCTTTTTACTTTACTCTGCTACGTCACGGGTTTCTGCAATTCTTTTTTGAGGTCATGAATTTTTATTCTTATATATTCATGTAGCCCACTCAAAGACGAACAAACTTCGACGTTTTTAGAGCGTTTTGAGCTTTTATAAGGACCAACTTGATGAGTGATAACTTTTTATTAGGTAAGGTTGTTTGAAAGAAAAAAAAAAGAAAAAAGATGTAAATGAAAAAAAAAAAAAGGCTTTTCATTGTTTGAAAATCAGAACACAATAAGGATATAACTCCGTATACCGTAGTCTAAGTCTTTAAAACTCAACGATTCGTTAAATTTGTATATTATATTTATAATATTATCTTTACTTAAGTCAAATTAATTAAGCTTAATTTCACATACCATGTCAAAACTTGTAATGTCTAGTAATTGAATTTTTAGGCTTCAGACGAAATGCAAGTGAAAACTCTTTAACTTTTTTGTTTTTATTTATTTATTTGAATCGCATATATTTATATATATATATATATATATAACCAATAAATACCATCTTAGCAGCCTAATGAATGGAAAATGTCGTTAATCTATCTATGTAATAAACACCTATAAGGCTAAAAATATTTTATATTTTCTATGTAATAACATGCAGAAAGTCAAAGCAGTTTCTAGAAATAACAATTATTACTACCACTTGATCAATGTACGTAAAATAAATTTAGAGTAAGATGTAAATATGTAAAATAAATGTGATGTGAGAACATTTCTTTTATATAGTTTGATGAGATGATGAAGGTGTTTCTATGTAATATTGCAACGTTTGTCGTGTTTGAAAACTTAACAGGTTGGGCCCAACGTGGCTCGGCCCTTGATAATTGAATGTGACATTTTATTATTCAAATTTTGCAATGAGATTCAAATATCTTAATCTTAAATAAAAATACCTAGTTTGAATAAGATATTCTCTCTAAAATTTAATTTTTATTTAAGAACTTTTAGTAAGAAGATATTTACCAATTATGATATAAAAGAAATTAAATACTTTAAACGTAATCGTGGTCCTCAACTTGAACACTCCCTAAAACCTACAAACAATAATACTCAAACCTCCAAGTTCTACCATTTTCAAAGGCTTGTTCACTATATATACATTTATGTATGTATTCATTGTATACAGCGTAGTTTGAAGAATTAATTCAGTCATTCATCAGAGCCGTCCAATTCTTCTTCGTCGGCGAAGACACACGACATGGACCACAGCGAAGCGACGCCATCGAGCATGGCTTTCTTCTGGGGGAAAACCGGCGAAATACTCTTCTCCGGCTGGCCCGGCTCGCAGACCGGAATGTACGCACTCGCTTTGGTGTCGATCTTCACCGTTGCAGTCCTTGTGGAGTGGCTCTTCCATCGCCACCTCTTGAAGATCGCAGCCGTCGACAGGCCTCGCGACTACACGGCTAAAGGTAGCAGTAACGGCTTCGGCGTCGTCTCTCATGCGCTGATTCACGCGCTCAGGATTGGCCTCGCCTACATGGTGATGCTCGCGGTCATGTCGTTTAACGTTGGCGTATTTCTGACGGCCGTTGCCGGCCGGGCAGTGGGGTATTTGGTCTTCAGAAGTGGGATTTTTAAGAAGAGGGATTTGTCCATGCCTCCTTATGAGAGAGCCTATGTCAATTCCATGAATTAGGTTTCAATTTTCCTTGAACGTTATCTGGCTGTCCATGAGATTGGTCGGCTCTTGAATTTTCAGACTTATTTATTTCAAAACATAGATAAATTCACTTTTTATTTTATTTTGTTTTATACTTCGAAAGTAATTTATTTTCTATTTTGAGGGTATTACCGTGCTATGAAATATGATCGATGAAAACGGTCCAGATACTTGGAAATTTAAGTGATATTCGAAACTTGAATTCGGGTTTTGTAAAATTAAAAAATTGCCTCCCGATTTTAAAATCACAATTTTGGATACCCAGAATTAGGTTTTACTCATTTTTATACTCAGATCTACTTTGCTACATTTATATTAAAAAAAAAAAGATGAAATTTGAAAGAAAAAAAAAGTACAAAAAACAAACATATATTTCACAACTAAATCCGGGTAAAGAAATAATGAAAATGAAATAAATTTGTAAAAATATAATTTAAGTAGAAAAAATAGTTTAAATAAAATAAAAGGCTAAAAAGAAGTATTTTTCTCATAAAATTTGAGTCTTAAAACGGCTCATGTGTACTCGGTTTCGGAAAAAATAACTAAATCTATAACCTGCATCCGATTTTAACCCAAATGCGAGTACACGAAGTTGTAATCTTTTTTTGGATCACAAATGGTGGTACTGTGATCTGAAATCCGGATATGGGTTTCAGAATCTAGGTGCAGGCTGATTTCCTGAATTTGAAAATAGATTTCTTGTATTATTTTTACCTCCAAATCAGTTTTTTTTTTTTTAATACACAGTTACACACTAGCCTTCAACCTAACCCTGACAACAACAAAAAAGGGGGAAAAATATTTGAACGTTCAAAGAAAAATTAAGCCCAAAAAACATGTTTCAGTTTGCTCAATGAACCATTGAGAAACACCTTTATTACTGAATTGGGCCCACCGAATAGTCTGAAACAGCTCCTCTATAGCGTATAGCTGTTTCAGACTATTCGGTGGGCCCAATTCAGTAATAAAGGTGTTTCTCAATGGTTCATTGAGCAAACTGTATCTGTTTTTTGGGCTTAATTTTTCTTTGAGAGGCACTTATGATGATGATTCCCGAACGTGAATGTCTCTGATCCCGTGTTATTTTAAAATCCATTTAGTAATTAGTCCTATCTTAAGTAGTGCACCGTTTTAAAAATAAAAAAAAATTAGAGTTTAGGATTTTTTTATGATAGTTTTTAGATTTTAAAGTGTATTGAGCTCTATTTAATTAATTATTTCTTTATAAATTAGGTATAGTGTTTCTTATATTATTAAGACTATTGTTATGGTACGATTTTGAAATGCACGACAAATTGTTTTTGCTTGTTAAGAATAAGAGTATATGAGTTGGGCCAACTCAAAGGTAAAGCCCAAATCAGATTCGTTCAAATTATTTCGTGAGTAAATTCCCACCTAAAATAAATAAATAATTATTATCAGATGATAATATGTATTAGATTTTAAATTTTAAACATCCATGTTCACAAAAGTATTTAATAATAATATTTTAATAGATTTTGCTTTTTTGGACTTGTTAGCTAATGTCTTAAGACTTAACTATTAACTACTAATCACCTATCCCGAAACTGTATTAATCGATACCTAATTAATCGATACCCAATAATAATAATTATTTGATGATTATAAAAATAATCGTCACATAATAACCACAAAATTTATTTGATGATAAAACTATAGTCGAAATTTTATGGTCTTCCACAAGATTTGAGGCAATGGTCCCCAGTCCCCTAAGTAATAATTATCAAGCTTAATTAATTAAAACCAAACTCTACGCAGATCTATTAAAAAGTTATTATTCGTAGGATTTGATTTTGGAATGCAAAAATTAGAGAGAATCATATGTAGCATTTATTCGCAGTAATTATAATATAATACAACCTAGTTTACATTTTGGACCAGATCATATGAGTGTAGAATTTTCAAATTAATAGTACATGTAAATATGTAATAGAGAATTATTAATTTAGAAAAATATATAGTATCTGATTTTCAAAATAGCTAAAATATACCAATATTATATACACACACACAGGCGGATCGACATCAAGGGGAGGAGGGCTGATCTTTATGCCAATTTTATTAAAAATAAAATAAAAAATATAAGTAATATAACCTATATGCAAACAAACGAAATATAATCTAACATATATTAATCAAGTGATAATATATATATATAGTACGTTTCTATTTTTATGTGTATTTTTTAAGATTCTCTTAAAATATTTATTCGAAAATGCTATTAACTAAGATATTTTTTTTTACAAAAAATTTCGGCCCCCCAACAAGAAAATCTTGGATCGGCCACTGATTATACATACAATCTACAATTGTGATACATGTCATTTTATACGAAATCATAACATTAAAAAAATTAAATATCAACACACAAATGTCCTTTAGGGTAAATTGTGGCTAATGTACCCAATGTTTGACCAGTTGCGAACTATGTACCCAATGTTTATTTTCGACAGCTAATGTACCCAAATTCGATTCCGTTATATTTTTTCATCTGCTCCGTCACTTGACCGTCAACTAGTGTCACGTCTACTCCACCTAAGCACCCAACATATATTTTGTTTCCTCTTCGGTGGGCCCCCACTCGTCTTTCCTCCTTTTCCTGGCGCTGCTACGTGACTCTGGGTTCCTCCAATGGAGGCGTGCCACGTGTCATGAGCATTGCAAAAAAATTTAGGCTGGGTGGGATTTAAACCCACACCCTCCAACCTATTAACAATGCACTCAACCACTTAAACCATTGTCATTTCTTGTCATGTATTAATACACAAAAATATTTAGATAAAAAGTAACACGTACAAAATTTAACATGGAAGATGTAATTACATTACATTACCCGAATTTTTTATGTACATGTAAAATGTTACACGTACATATAAAGTGAATGAAATAAAATAGTATTTATTTTAAAATAGTTTTATTACATTTAATTAGATTACATGATTTTTTATGAATAATTTACATATAAAGTGAATGAAATGAATTATCCATATTACATTACAAGGGGTGTGCAAAATAACCGGTAACCGAATTTTAAAACCGCAACAAAAAAATATCCGGTTTAAAATAACCGTAACTGATTTCTTCTGAAAATACGTTAAGGTTAATCGTATCCGGTTTTAAACAGGATAAGATTACAGGTTATTTATTTTTCAAAACAGGTTATTTTTGTAACCGGTTTTAATATTTATTTATTTATTTAAATATTTTAAAATTAAATTAAGTAGAGTTTTCTCTATTCCAGTCAAAGCCTCTTCGGTATATTTCTTTTTGGACTCGGTTGTTTTATTGCGATTATTTTGGACCGATATGTTTTATCGTTGCGATAAACTCTGTTGAATGCTATATTAAAAAAATGGTTAAGGTTAATTAGATTTTGATAATTTGAAATTAGGTTAAACGGTTTCCCGTTAACCGGTTTTAAAAACATGTTAAGATTATTAAAACATGACTAACCGGGATTAGATTAAGTATACCAAATAGTGAAAAATAAACAGGTTAACCGACCGGTTGCAGCCCTATTACATAGATATTCACTTTTTTTTTAATATAAAATTTTATTTTAAGAATATCCAATATAATCTTATTTTATTTTAACGAGTACAATTTTATTTCATTCACTTTATATTTTGCTACATGTACATAAAAACCCCTTTAAATCTAATTAAATGTTACATTTTACATTTTATACATGTTACAATTTATATACATGTTGTTTATATAAATAATTATGTGTACCAATATATGACAAGCAATGACAATGGTTCAAGTGATTGAGTGCATGGTCAATAGGTTCGACAGCGTGGGTTTGATTTTCACCTAGCCCAATATTTTTTTTTGTCAATGCTCATGACACGTGGCAGGTCGCAATTGAGGAATCAGAGCCACGTGGCAGCGCGAGGAGACGGGGAGAATATGGCCACGTGGGTGCTTAGGTGGAGTAAATGTGGCACTGGTTGACAGTCAAGTGACAGAGCGGATGGAAAATCTAACAGAATCGAGTTTGGGTATATTAGCCGTCGAAAATAAACATTGGGTATATAATTCACAACTAGTCAAACATTGGATATATTAGACGCAGTTTATTTTTTTTAAAAGACTTTTAAGAAAAAGTTCTAAGTGCAGTATATGCAGTGTGCACACCGTGGGCACGTGGCTCCACGATCTGAGTGCGTGATGACGTGTCACAATTTGAAAATGATCTTAATTTATTTTAGGTATACATTATTGGAAAATTGCACTATGTAGTATGTACATTAATCCTTCCTCATAAGAGCGTTTGTTATAATAAAATCTCTCTACTAATGTTCGATAATTGAGGCATGCAGTCCCATACAAATCCCATTGTATCTCAAAGATTTACTATATCGGTATAATTTTTCCGAAAACTCTGTTTTAACAAAAATTTACGCTAACCCTATAGAAATTACAATACGAGTTAAAAAGATAAAAATATTTTAATTTAATTGAATCAATAAATATATTAAGACTATCAAAATCTCTTAAAAACCTCAAGATCCACTTTTTATTTTATTTATAAATTATTGATATTTAATTATAATTAAGCATTCTAAATATTGTTGTTAACATAACTGGTGGCGGAGCCAGGATTTCAATCCAGGTGGTGCCAAATATAATTTTTTTAAAAATCAAACATACAATTGATAACAACTGCAACAAGTAACGCCGACGCCGGTAGTAGTAATTGACGGACTAGTAACGCCGGTTGTAACGTTGGTAGTAATATAATTTCTTTTTAAAAATAATTTCGTTTACTAATCGACGGACTAGTAACGCTGGTAGTATCCGAAATCCTTTTGAAATATTTCAACGTCACAACGATAACGATTTCCTGTTAAAAAAACACAACTAATAACTATTAACAAAAATAAAATAATGATAAAATATACGATTATGAATAAGAACTGGTCAATTACAAAAAAAATATGTGACTTGTATGCTTTGCTCTTGAGATAGATAGAACCAAGGTTCAACTTATCGAGATAACCGATAAATCGTTTGCCGTTATCGACGGATTAATCGACGGATTACCTGATTATCGACAGAAAACTAATAATACTGTAGCTTACTGATTACCGATACTTATCGAGGATTATCGACGGATTATCGACACTTTTCGATACTTATCGACGGAAAACTTACAAAATATTTTTATAATATCATACAAACATATGGAGTGCAATGCTGCCTCGCAAGTTCGTCCTTACTCATTTTGAACCTAAACAGCAAGACGAATGACAATAATAGTTAAAAAAAATATACAAAATGCACACTTTAGGTAATTTTGTCGGAAAAAACAATTTTACCTCAAAATACAAATTAACTTCCACCAAAATTTCAGTCAATTACAGTCCACCAATTAACTTTTGCCGCAATTACGTGAATGGCCGAATTACAGTCAAATCTAAAAATAAATTACACCAAAAACTCAGATTAATATTTCCAAAAATATTTAATAAATGAAAACACCCAAAAAATGAGTAGAATACTTCACAAATCACAAAAATATCAACTTCAAATATTTTTGCCGCAATTATGAGGAAATCCAAAATTATCATCTAATCTGCCTAAAAAATTCACCAACAAACACATATTTCTTACTAAATACTAATTACAATCTTTTAAAGCATACACAAACAATAAATCATAAAAAAATATCTATATTTTGAGCAAATTTAAAAATTCAAAACTTTGTATACTTTTGCCTAACAAGCATACAAATCCGAATTTCCTCTAAATCTAACAAAATAATTACAAACTAAGTCATCAAAACAAGTTTTCATCAATATATAATCATAAGAATGCAAAAAAATAACTCAAAATCACAAAAGTACTAATCTTTACCCATTGAAGAATATAACTCATGTGAACAACTAACTCTTTAGTTTTGAACTCATGTAAATCTTCTAAGAATCGTAAAAATGAGTAAATATCAAAGAAAAAAAATGCATGATTCATACATATCTATGATTAGAACTCCTAAATTTACCAAAAAGTTCGCACAAATTTGAAAAAATTAGGAGAAAAACGCTTAAATCAAAACTTTGCAAACTTTTGCCAAATATTTTTTTAATTGCACCGAAAAGTCCCTCAATTTTACACTGCAAAAAAACGATAATCCATTGGAAAAGGATTTATCGATTATCTCGATTATCGGCGATAAGTTACCAAAACGACAACTAGTGTAGTGGATTATTTATCGGTGATTATCGGTAAGCTTGATAATCGTCGGTAATCGACGATAATCGTCGGTAAGTCGAACCCTGGATAGAACACTATCGCTTGATATCAAATAATAAAAAAATTACTGCGAGAGTCCTGAGAGTTGGAATGACGGCGACGGCGAGAATCGACGGGGAAGGGCGAGAACCTGTGTGAAACTATCAGCGACGGCTAGGGCGAGGACCGAGTCGCAGCGAGGGCGAGAACCAACGACGATGGTGAGAATCGAGTCGTGACGAGGGTGAAGATCGACAAGAACCAACGGCGAGGGCGAGAACTGACAGGGAGGACCGAGGACCAAGTCCCACCGACGACGAGGATTGAGTCGTAGCGACGGCGAGAACCAAGTCGCAGCATGCAACGACGAGAGTGAGAACCAACAGCTACAGCGAGGTCGAGAATAAACGGCGACGCGAGAAGCAACGATGGAAAGACGAGTAGCTAGGGCGTGGAAGACGAGGAAGAGGGATAAAAGTTTTCAAGTTTCAAAACTGATAATATGAGATCGTGAGGAGAACGAGAAACGACTCTCCACTCTCCATCTCCAAATTCTGTTTATATATATATATAATTTATTTTTAAAATCCAGGTGGTGCCCATGAGATCACTGCACTCTTAGTGGCTCCGCCTTAACACTTGTCAGTGTATATATCAGTAATAAGCATATCCGTAAATTATTAACAACACAATCGGTATCATTTATGAAATCGTAACTACATGGACGTCATTGGTATACTCATATAACTAGATCATTGTACGGGTTTACGAGCTCTTCAACATTGCTCTCTACGGATTAGTCATTTGCTAAGTTAGATTCATATATTACTCGCGTGACACGAGAGATGGACTATCAAGTAATTAGCTAATCAAATTAGGGGTGGCAATTCGAGTTTCGGGTCGTGTTCGTGCCGGGTCTTAGTCGTTTTTTACTTATTTTATGTTAGAAGATGAGACCCAGACCTGCCTCATTTATTAATCGTGTTAGAAGATGAGACCCAGACCCGCCCCATTATTTAAATACCGTGTTTATCGTGTCTACCCGTTTAACCCATTTAACATATTCATGTATTTTAAAATGTTAAATTAATTCGATTTATACTCATTTAACTTAATTTATTTAATTATGTTATCTAAAATTTTACAATTTATTAACACTTTTTTATTCATCAATTGGATGATGTAATAAATAAGTAAAAACATAAATATTATATATAATAAGTATTAAAATACTTAATAACATATATAAAATGTAACTTTTTGCTCCTTAATTGTGTCTAATTGGGTCTCATCGTGTTATCGTCTTCGTGCCGTGTTTACCCGTTATTTAATCGTATTAATCATGTTCGACACGGATGGACCCAGATCCATTTACGGTAGACCCAGACCCGTTTAAATCGTGTCGTAATCGTTCCGTGTTTCGTGTCCGACCCCAAATTGCCACCCCTAAATCAAACATATCACTCACTCCCTAAACAATTTTTAGCAACGAAGTATGTTATGAGATATACGTGAAAATGACTTTTCGAAACGCTATGGACAGTTAATTTTGAGTTAAATCTTAAATAGATAATAGACAAGGAATAGAATAAAGATATTTCCACATCAAATATAAAAGATCTCGTAGAAATAAAAAGCTTATAGAGAACAAAATTAATTCATTCATGCGCGGTACTATGTATATTTGACATTAATCACAAACATTAATTAGTTGTTTAATTCCATTAACTATCATCAAGCATCTTTTATGTGACGGTGAACCATGGGATTGTTTAAAGCTCATAATAATATGAAAAAAAAAAAATTAATCTAATAAAACATAAAGTTATTTTTCCACTAGACCATATTTAACTTCTAAAGATAGATATATAAAAGTGGATCAACGGCCCGAAGTATGTTAGTTGACAAATTGGGCAAATGCAAGCATTTAAGTTTTACAATATATTTGAGTAAGTATGAAAATAATATATGAAATTTTTATATCATCTTATAAATAATAAATATTTTTTTAATTATCTATGTATTAATAGATAAACGAAGGTTTAAGTTATCACTTACCCCAGATTATCGGATCCATTATCGTTGGTTTATCGATTACCGAAAGATAACGTATAAAAGAATGGTTTATCGATTATCAGTACTTATCGTGATAAAATAATTTTAAGAAAATATATAAACATACTTAATTTAAATATAAATTCTAAATATAATCTCATATCATAATAATAAATAGTCATATATAAATAATATGAGTACGATTAAATTTAATAAATATTATAAGTTCCAACTATTATAACAATATTATCCTAAAAATACAACTAAACTAAGTAACTTAATCATACTAAATGCTAATCAATTAGATCCAAAACTTTTATACTTATGCTACACAAAGTGAAGAGCATTGCAGGGCGGAAAAAAAAAAGGAGTTATTTTTACTTATGTTCGATAATAAGTAAAAAATAGAAAGAAAATAGAATTATTTAATCTTCAATATATATTCGATAACCTATATAAAATTTGAACTGATATAAATGATAACATGACATGTTAATTTTTTTTCTTCTTTAATTTTCAATTGATAACTTCTGTTGACAATAAAAAAGGTAAACCGTGGCTAATGTACCCAATGTTTTTGACCGGCTGCAAATTATGTATTCAATGATTATTTTCAACGGCTAATGTACCCAAACTTGATTCCGTTAGGTTTTTTCGTGTTTTCCGTCACTTGACCACTTGACCGTCACTTGACCGTCACAACTTTTGTGTTTTAAGTTTTGTAAAAAAAAAAAAGTTTAAAAAGAATACAAAATTTCAATTACAACATAAAACTGGACATTAGTGTAATGCAAAATATTTGTTTCGAGCACATTTTAATATACTTAATGACTTTTTCTGATGAAACGTAAAACTAAAAAGTTGTAGATCAATATTTTATCTTTTCAACGGTAATTTATTTATAAATTTTGGACAAGAAATGAGTGAGGTATGCCAAAAATATAAAAGATGTGATGTGCAAAAATCTTTCGTATTTTTAGCATAACTCACTCATTTTTTTTCTTCTAAAATTTATTAATAAACTACCGTTGGAATGATAAAAGATTTATCTACAACTTTTTAGTTTCAAGTTTCATAAGAAAAAGTCATTAAGTATATTAAAATTTGCTCGAAATAAATATTTTGCTTCACACTAATGTCCAGTTTTACGTTGTAATTGAAATTTTGTATTTTTTTAAACTATTTTTACAAAACTTAAAACACCAAAGTTGTAGATCTATCTCTTATCTTTCCAATCACAAGTCGTGCATAAAATTTGGACAAAAAATGAGTGAGTTATGCCAAAAATACGAAAACTGTACATATAGAGGAGGAATCTCTCGTAGACGGTCAAGTGACGGAAAACACAAAAAAATATAACAGAATCAAACTTAAGTACATTAACCATAAAAAATAAACATTAGATACATAATTCGCAACCGATCGTACATTCTATACACAATAATCCCTAATCAAGCAATGATAGAAGATTGACTACGCAAATGGATCTCCGAAAAGCAAAAAAGGAATCTAGATTTTCACAAATTCCAAGCGCCATTGAAGGAATCTTTTGCAATACGACAAGAAAGTCGCCATTTCAATATCATAAAAAGGAATATGATAAAAAGTCAAACCTAAATAGCTGCTCATGTTCAGGCATTTAAGAAGTAATTAGTTGAGGAAAGGCACATCATAGATTAAATTCAATTAAATAATATTTGAATATTGCTACTAATCATACACGCCATTAACATTTCAAGGATCTATTTTAACTCTTTCGTGTAATGAAAGTACGTAGTTTGACTGAGTCGTTGGAGATATATACACCATGTATATTCATAACAATTATGTTGTTAACGTGCTTGGACAAAGAGATTCCAACGATCAATTAAGTAGCTGTCTCTTATATATTAATAGTGAGTAATTACTGAGATTCATATACGATTTAATAGTGAGTAACTGAGTAGGAAAGGGTCTAAAGTGACCGACTAACTCACGACGTAGAGGTCTAAAGTGAAAAAATAGAGATAAGAGATTCAAAGTTTATAAATGTGAGCCGACATATTTTTCGTCAAATTCAATTGAAAGAAAATACTAAATAGCTTGATGAGCACGTAATTGTGTCTTAGTATGATTTTACACTACTATGTCAAAAAAGTGGTAAAAAAATAGGTTGCCCCACCTTTGTTGACTTTGAGTTTTTTTTCTTAAATTATTTTTGTGTGACCAGTTTTGTCTCAATTACTTAAAATTTAGTAACCTTTTATTGTTATTGTTAATGCGTAAAAAATGACTTCAACTTAGAGTCGGATCCAAGGTTCGGGTCCTGAGTTAGACCCGTTGAACACGTGGATAATTGAATGCTGAGTCAACGCGGGTTGACTGATGATCGTCAAAGCTGGATGCGTATCCGTCGTCTTGGATGAGTCTCCGGGCTGTTCTTGGCGATCTTTGGCAAACATCCTTCCTTGGCGAGCTCCTCGTCGGGGCGAAGTCCGTGTCTTGGCAAAGCTCCTCGTCTTGGCGAAGTCCTCGTCTAGGCGAACTCCGGTCTTGATGAAGCTCCGAGCTGATCTTGATGATTCTTCATGATTTCTCTTCCTTGGCGAGCTCCTATGGCGAGGGAAGACCTGCAAAAAAGGGTAGATCGGGCCCGTGCCCCGTCGCTTATGATTGGGCGAGGCTGCCTACGTATCTCAGTTTAAGAGAATCAGGTCTCACGTAGTTCAGGGTTAGTGATAAATGGCGGGTGAATAACGATGTGGTTTGACTCGTCGGAAGTGCCGATGTTGGCGGTGCAGGGGTGACCCTAGGCCGAGCGGCGAGGGTATTACTGGCGTGAGATCCTCCTTGTCGACCTCGTCGGTGTTAGCGAGCTCTTTGTGGCGAGGGCCTTAACCTAACGAGGGATGCTCCTTGTCGACTTCGTCGGTGTTGGCGAGCTCGTTGTGGCGAGGGCCTTAACCTGGCGAGTGACGCCTTCGTTGACTCGTCGAACAACCCTCCTGTCGAGGATAAGACTCCACTCTAGATCTCTTCTCAGACGAGCCTCTACCGGCGAGTTCTCAATGCTCACTGGAGAAGAGGGTGACTTTTAGAGAGAGAAAGCTAGAGAGAGAAGCTCTGGAGAAAGCTGTGAGTGAGTGTGGAAATGAGGAGGGGAAGACTCCTATTTATAGGAAAACCAATTCCCTGAAATTGCACATCAGGGGGCCTGCGAATTTCTCTCTTGCCAGAGAGGCCTTTCCGCGGCTCCTAGCCCTGTCGAAGGGCTCGTCGGTGCTTCTTGGTTCGTCTTTGATGTCTTCTGGTTGTCCGCGAGTTTGTATTTTGAGTTCGGGGGAATCTGGAGGATTTCTCGGGGGTCTTTATGAGCTCGGATCTTCTCGTTGTGTGGAATAATTGTAAGTTATCCCTTTGTCAAGGTGTGGCGAGGATGCTTGCCAAACCAGGGTCTTTGTCAGGCGAGGGTACCTCGTCAGACGGGGGTACCTCGTCAGGCGATGGTACTTTGTCAGGCGAGGATGCTCGTCGGGCCATGGTACCTTGTCAGGCAAGGTACCTCGTCAGGCCAGGGTACCTCATCAAGCGAGGTGCCTTTCAAGGATTTTGTCTTCTTCGTCTTTTTTTATTCCGGGCCTCGCCAATGTCTTGGTTCGTGGGCCTTTGGTCTTTGACTTCGTCGGTGGGCTTTGACTTTTATTGACGGGCTTTGACTTTTTGCCAAAAGAGGCCCAATTTTTATATGTTCCAAAAAAATGCATATAACAACTATTATTCCTATAAAAATAAAAATAAAAAACTTTTTTTCCTAATAAATTTAACTCAACTCACTCCATTTGTAAGGGCCTTAACGTTTATATTTTTGTTCAAGACAATTTCTAGCCTTCAATGAAAAAAAAAAATCTTCGTATCCAAAGTACATATTGAACAAACTTAATCGTATACATCTTTGACAGAACGTGCATAAAATAATAACAACAATTAGAATTTAGAATCATAAAACATAAAGATTAACAATAGCACTATGATTAACAACCCAAGAGGGTATATATTTATTCCCTTTTCGTACAAACTTATTTCCCACTTATTCCTTATTTCTTTCTTCTGATAAGTCCTCATCACGAAGAACAAATATATATCAAAAGAAGATATCGATGCCCGATCTTCTTTTAGCTCGTATATATATATATATATATATATATATATATATACTTATTAATTGTACTACTTCATCACACCCTCGTACTTTCTACATATACACATGAATACATCAAATAAAATACAATAATAAAAGGGTTTGTGCTTAGTAGGTCCATTCTTGCGGTAGACCAATGTCGTTCTGGACCGTGGCTGGCGCTGCCCGGGGTTGACGCTTCTTCTCCGGATGTAATATTCCCTTGGATTTTGAAGCACAGTTTTCTGAAGAAGAGACAAATATGGGAAATAATTTAAAAATTATAATTAATCAGAATATTCCAATTGTAGAGGACTCTTATATTATAAAGGAGAAGATTCAGTTTCAAATATACCATGTTGGAGTTGGAGAGGAGCGTTGTGTGGAGAGACATTAGCCATTCGGTCAAAATGAATCTTCAGTGCCTCCATCACCTTTGCTGGGATAAGAACCGGTGAACATCCTGAGAGACTCAAACCACATCAAAAAATTAATCTACTTAATTATTTGTATTTACTATTTTGACTTTGTTTGATGTAATTGAGCATCAAGATTATTTTACACGCGTAATTTAGGTTTAGCGGTCATATTTGAATAGTGGAGTTTTAGTATGAGAGACAGGGATTCGGGATCATGTGTATATTAATATAAAAAAAAACCTCGTTTTATTTTTTTATTTGAATTCCGGGTATTATAGCGACCGTGCTTACAGTTTACGTGCATCAAAACGAAGTACTTTAGATAAAATCCATTGTCGTGGCTCTATTTTTATAATCCGGTGTAAAAATAAAATTACAAAATTCTAATTATGAAAAAAAAAAATCAAAACTAGAATATTATAGTTCTAGAAAAATTCGAATCCAGAATATTCTAGTTTTGATTTTCATTTACCGACTTAGATTTACCTGAATAAATTTGGAATCTGAATTTTCTAAGTTTAATTCTAGATCCGAATTAATGTGATGTAAAATACGAAAATCTTTTTTTTTTTTTTTTTGTTCTCATATGCACTGTAAAGGGGTTTATAATGGGGTTTGACTTTTTATTTTATTTTATTTTATTTTGATAGTGAAAAAACGTGCAATTTGTTGGAGAAGGCATTATTTTGGAATCATAGCAAAAAGAATGAAGTTGAAAGGCAGAGAATTGGTTCTTCAACCCCTTCCAATTTGCAAAGGGGACCATTTGTCACTGTATATTTTGTGGGCGATATTAGAGTTTAGAAACTCGATTATAAATATCATTGAGAATAATTCTTTTACAATAAAATGATTTAATGGAAAAAGAAACGGAAAATGAAATGTGGGCTAAATTGGTGACACTCAATTTTCAGAACCAACCATATCCAACGACTAAGGAACCATAAAGAGAATCTCTACAACGTTAGAGTTCAGTTCACAATGTTCTCTTTCAAGAAACAAACCACAACTTAGTATTGTATAATTTAGTTGAGTAATTTTAAGATATTTTTTAGTACCTTTTTTCTTGCGCGACTGTGACGCGTCACCGACCATTGCAGGCAAGAACACCCCCGTCCCGCTAGACGGGCCGGGCCGGGCTTTTGAGCCCGACCCGTCGAGGAAAACTGCCCGCATACCGGACCCAGAGACGTGGAGGCGGTGATTGGGCCAATTCCGGACTTGCTGAGCTCTCTCGGATCCATTCGGACTTGTTTTTTCTCGCAGATCTCTCTGGTAGAGTTCTTGTTTCATCTTATATAGCTGTATCAAATTTATAAATTCAAATACTCAATCACTGAACTAAATCGTATTGACATGATGATTTTTTTTACTTACTTGAACGGCCCGGATTTGCTGATCGATGCGAGATCGGTCCTTAGTTAGAGGAGGATAATTTTGTTCTCCGATTTTCATCTTCTCCATAATCGCGGTGATGCCATGGCTATCTGGCAAGTTGTGCCGTTTTTCAATCACCGGTGTCGTTTCATTAGAAAGCCCTTCATCCGAGCTTCCGTAGCCCGAATCAGTAGGCGACATGACTTTCGTCGTACTAAGCCAAGGGCCGAGATCCTGTACAGAAAAATCGCAACTAGATGAAAATCGAGTAGAATTAAGTGGTTAGAAATATCGAACACTCGAGTGGAGAGCTCTCGCTGTAATTATCGGAATTTATCTCACCGTCCGTTTTCCAGATTATAATTAAATTAGAATTAGCAAACTAATCCATAATTACCTGATCGGACGTGAACTGAACAGCCATCTGGCGAGTTAACTCGGCGAGTTTATCGTCGTCGCTCGTCTCCGTCTGGCTACCGGAAGAGGCGGTCAACTCATCGGTATAATTATCAGAGACGCCAAGGTCGGCGTCTTCAACGACGTCGTTTTGGTTGTCGGAGAGCTGAGAAGAGCAGAGAAATAAGTCTAGACGAGTTCGTCGTAGCTCAACGGCCATTATAGCACCAATTAAGAAATCTCGCCGTTATTGGTGTTGAGATTTAAACAACAGTTTGATGAGAAAGTGAGGTTTCTCTCAAGGTAAAGAGAGGAGCTACTCTGTGGGTCCCAGGTTTATTATTATTTTATTTTAAGAAAAATGGCGGTATAAGTACCTAAAGTCTTTGAAACGTTAACATTAAGTTCTCATTTATTTTTGGTGGCAAAAATTGCAAAACTCTTATTTTGTGTATTCCGTCATAATTTTGTCCAAAATTGCGCCACGTATCACGTTTTTAAACTCATTGAATATACCATCGTTTATCATTGATAAATAAGTTTAATTTTTTTAATTAAGAATGATATACATAGTGGGTTTAGAAACGTGACACGTGTTGTGATTGGGGGCGGAAACATGAAGGAAGACACAAAATAAGAGTCTGATAACTTTCGCCACCTAAAAAAAATGATAATCTAATGTTAACTTTTCAAAGACTTTGGGTACTTATGTTGCCATTTTCATTTTGTTTTATTTAATAATGTGCCAAAGTTTGGGTTTTAATGGGTGGACCGTACAGTTGTCTATAAAAAGTGTATACGTATTGGCTTTACGCCGGAAAATAAAATAATAAAAAATAATTTGTTTTGGATTATAGATTATCGATAGGATGGTTGGCGGCAAAAGTATGCATGTTACCGCTTTGTAAAATTTAGCCCTTATTTTTTTTTTGACGGCATAAAAATATATGTTTTATTTTATTGCAGATAAGTCTATGGACATTAGCTTTAGATTTTACACATTGAATCGATACATGAAAACTTGTGTAATGTGATCTCTTTTAATGTAAAATCAGCAAAATCATCGTTAAGCGTCTACCAATTAAACAACAACATATGTATTTTCTTTAAACATAAAGATTAATATTTGTACTTTTGCAGTTATATGTGGCAAAAAAGTATCACCTAATTATCAAATATCAATTTAATAAAAAGTTTTAAAATCAACATCAAAGGATTTATCTACTTATAATAGAACCTCTTTAATTAGTAATCTCGATTAAACAATACTTTTACAAGTATTACTTTTAAACGGTTTCAACTCTAATTAACATTACTAAAATATACTCCAATAAACTAATAATCTCGATAACATACTAAAATTCTCACTAAAATTCTCACGTCCGACAATATTAGTATATGTATTTATACTTTAAAAACAATTAAAAAGCTAAGCACAATAATATAAGGCAAATTGGTGTCTTAAATGTGGCGTTGCCAAAGGAAGATTATGCCCTCTGTTGTCATGTCATACATAAGTTTTTTTTCTTCTTCTTCTTTTAAACAAAAACAAAAGTTCCTTTACATAAAGATAATAATCACAATTTTAAATATTATCATCGTCGTATTTTTAGATGATTATGATATTTATTTGATTAATATGACATATTGAAAACCTCTTGCAATTTGCAAAGCAATTTATTTATATCTTAATTATTCAACCTCTATTTATATATTCAACATGTATTGCATCACTCGTTTCTAATTATCTCATTTTTCTTCCAAAAGTCAATCTACATTAACATTATAATATGAATTATATCCGTTCTAGCACCAATTGATGTAATGATTAAATTGCTCTTTCATCATTTGAGACCTTCTTGAATATTCTCTCTAACTAATTTAATTCAAAAATAAGGGCATGCGTATGATATTTTTTCACCAATAAAAATATATAAAGTTAAGAGTTAAGACATACAGTGAGATGGTTATCGAAAAATATAGAAAGTTAGAAATATTGTGAGATGGTTATATTTCGATAACGCTTTATTAGTATTGTTAACGTCTTTACACCTAGTGTTTTCTCTTCTATTTACGGTTTTATTTAAAAATATCCCTTTGACCGACATGACGTTATATTATAGACGTTACAAGGCATGGATGGAAAATAATCTTCCCATAATTTTTTTCTTCTAATTTTGTATACTTTTGCCGCTTTAAAAAAATATTACATACTTGTCGTCTTAATTTGCCTAATCTTGTATATTTTTGTCACTAAAAAACAATTGTATACATCGTTTCAGTTTTTCTAATTTTGTATATTTATACCTCTGATTTTTTTTTTATTATATACAATATACCGCCCCAACTTGCCAATAAACCCCAGGAAAGATTAGATTTGCAATTGATCTAATTTTGTATATACTATCGCAAATATCTCCTTTTTTTTATATTATATAAATAGGCGAGTTTGAGTCTCCTGAGTTGTGAGTCTATCCCTATTCTCATATTCAGTTTTTGCATGACCAACGTTAATGCTTAGCCGATATAATAGATGATGATGATGATGATGATATTTATAGGTTAATGTGGTCCATAATTAGCACAAGGTACTTATATTGATTAAGGTTGTGGTGTTTATCAACAAAGTTTGGTATTAATTAGGTATTAGTCAACAAATGTGCAGTGAAAGAAAAAGAAAAAAAAAAGAGCAAAAATTTATGAGTAAAATCTAAAATGCTCCGTTGCAATATGTTTAAAGACCTTTATATTTATATATATATATATGTATTAATTATCCTAAATATATTAATTTTTGTTGTTGTTGTAAAATCGCTAACAATTTCCTCTTTATTTTATTATTATTTGTTTACTTCTCAATATTCACTATTTTCGAAGTCTTCAAGTATATTGTTTCTATCGTATTATTAAAATTGATGTCTTTTATTCGAAATGAACTAAAAAAATATTAATATTAAACTGAAAAATATAATTTTTGAGACATTTTTAAAGTTAATGGGACGAACTGTTATAAAGCAATATTAAAAAAAAAATTGAAAATAATAATAACTAAGAAGACAATATGATAGTGATACTTTATTAGACAGCCTGATATAAAATGTTATTTATTAGTAATATGTCTATACGATAAACTCTTGCCTCTTACGAACTAATATGATAGGTTAGAAAAATATAGGTGATATATAAATATATATATATATATCCTCAATTATGACGTCAAAACTATTGTCCATTTAAAATACTACCTAATTTCTTAATCAAATGGAGCCAACTACCTAGAGAGATCATCAAGCCACGTCTTCCAATTGTTTATTCATGAAGCAATAATATGAAGCTGAGCAATGATAGATAGGCGAGCGAAACAAATCAACTACATTTACAGATTCCTATAAAGTTAGTTAATAATAAACATTGAAAGTCATGATGTCACATGTGCATAATAAGCTGCCTTCAAGGAAGACTTGATGAGCAGCTCATAAGCTTGACTGTTCTAAACCGAGGTTTGAAAAACTGCAGTTCTCCAGGCGAGTATTTTCTCGGGAAATTGCTTACCGGAGTTTGCCGGTAAATAAAGTCGAATAAGCGTTATTATTTATATGTTTATATGCTAGAATTTACAATTAAGAATAATGTAGTTAAGTAATTGGGTCGTTTGTAAAAGATGATTGTGAAATTCGTTGGAACTTACGTGCTAATAAAATGTTCTTCATATTATATTGTTGTAATAAATTGTATTTATAATTATGACGGTGAAAATACTTAATGTTTGGTCAAAGAACTCCTTGTGTACCCAAAGTTTAAAAGTGGTGGCAAAAGCACCCAAAGTCAAATTTTGGGTATTGACCACTCCCTTCTCGTAACGCAGTTAACTTACCCGTTAACTCTGGTCACGTGGACAAACGTGGGTTACTGACATGGCAATTTGTTGCCACGTGGACGAGCCCAATTAGGGGTTTAATTCGTTGTTTTATCGTAAATGAGGCTGATGTGGGCTCGTCCACGTGGCAAAAAATTGCTATTTCAGCAACCTACCTTTCTCCACGTGGCCAAAGTTGACGGGTAAGTTAACTGCGTTAACGCCCAAAATATGACTTTGGGTATTTTTGCCACCATTTTTAGACTTTGGATACACAAGAGGTTCTTTGACGAAACTTTATGTATTTTTGCCGTTATTAACCCCAATAAATTATTTATACTTTTTTTTTAATGGGGTGGCACTATCGGCCAATGTTACAATGCACTCTCGCATGACTTAGATATATTCAGTGTAAGAACAGGTGGCACTAATGGCCAAGTTTACAATATGTAAAGGGGGCACTCATTTGAGTCCCATGAGGGTTCGAACCCATGACCACTTGAATAGAGGAGTAGTGGAGTTACCACTAGGCCAAACAATCTTAGTTTATAAATTATTTATACTTATACCATCTAATTATTATTTTACACAATACTCAATAATTATCTTTTGACCTATAAAATTTAATTGGCAAATCATCGCTTATATAATAAAATGAAAACCGTCGATTAATCCGTTATCTATTAGTAAAACCGTAAAATCAAATTATCTGATTTTCATCAGTAATGAATTTTTGAAAATTTTCTAAACAACCTTTTGCAGACAAATAACACATAGTAAATATAATATATAAATGAGTCTTTATGATATGAAGCTGAACAATGAATATTCCAAACAAATCAACATTAGAGATTCCTATAAAGTTAGATAATAATGAACATCGAAAGTCATGGTGTCACATGTGGAAGAAGCTGCCTTCAAGAAAGAGCCTTCGAGTGTTCTAAATAGAGCTGCACACGCCATAATCGCGACCGATCGCGACGAAAGTCGCCAAAATCGCGAGCAGGGACGTCGCGATGCGTCGTGGCTTGGCTGGTCGCGATGCGTCGCGACGTGGTCGCGATTTAGCGAGGAAGGACCAAAAAAAGGGCTGCGGCAAAAGTTATTTTTTGTTTCCAATGTTTAATTTTATTAGTTTTTATCCGAATTTAAGTATTAAATTATGTAAACTTATTATTTAAACTTTATTTATTTCAAAATTAATATTTTAGTATGTTATTATTGTGTAACATATTATTAATTTTAATTTATAAGTTAATTTTTAAGTTGTAATATATGTTAATAAGTATTAATGTGTACCATATTAATAATTATTAAAATTCTAAAACAAATAAGTAAATATGATAAAACAAGATATTAAAAAAAAGTTGTATTATTCATTGTGAATATTACAATATGGTGGAAGAAGTTGTAAATATTCAATGTAAATATTACAAGATGCCTCACTAAAACCTCTCTTGAAAAATCCTCCTTAGGGACATAAAACCAAGAGAGGAAAGAGCACATCATATTGGCGTTTACATTGCGTCACTCGGGGAACCAGTCGTTAAACCTTTGCGTCATAAGCTCTAGGTCGGTTGGCTCGGACCGTTGGGCGATGGTGGGGTTGCGGAACATCCAATCGTTCAACACCACCACTTGCTCGAGGTGTGTGGGAGTTGTTGACGCCCTCCGGTCGTCGATTATATGCTGAGCCGAGCTGAACGCGCTCTCCGAAGCAACGCTGGAAATGGGGATGGACAGTATATCCCTCGCCATTCTCGCCAATATCGGGAATCTTTCCCGTTGATTCTTCCACCATCCAATCACATCGAACTCGACGGAGTCCTCGTCGATCCGCAGGCCGTAGTACCGCTTCAGTTCTTGCGGGGCACCGTCCGTTTCCTCCGCTCGTGCCGGTGGCGTACCGGATCCCGATGCTTCTCCGCGATCCAGTCTTTGCTTCAGTCTCCGGACAAATGCTAGGCCGGTCTTGGTTGGGCTTTCCATCACTTCCCTTTGCTCCGCCTCCACGTTGAACTGTGGGAACCGCCGGTCGTATTCACTGTAAAGTTCATAAAAAGCTTCATTAACAACCTTAATATAATCAGTGTAATCCACCCCTAAGTTTGTCCCGATTGCTGACATCAAAGGCCCGAACGTAAACATAATACGGGGATCCAAGATAGCACCGAAACAATACGAAAAAGGGGGTGGATCCCAATAACTTTTGAATTTTGCAACCATTCCCGAAATCATGGGAGAAATAACAGGGTCATTTTCGAATTCAAAAAACGTGTTTGTAATTTCATAAAGACCCGAAAGACCATGATTCAAGGAAGGTTGTCTTTGGTTCGAAAAATTTAAAGTAACAGCGTAAAAGGGTTTAAGGAATTGGGTGAATTTCTGGGCCATTTCCCATTCTGCCCCCGTGATCCGCTCCGAGGCCTCTAGTTCGGTGAGGAGGAAAGCGCTTAACGGTAATCTCTGTCTACAAACAACTGAAAGCATTAGATATGTAGAGTTACATCGTGTATTGTTGTCTAAACCAAACTTATTAGCTTTATGATTGTGCTCTTTACAAAATCGTCTCCACCTAACGGTGGTTTGAGAATGTCGGATCCAATCGACAACGCCGCGTATTTTGTCAACGTGCCCTGAAATATTTCGTTCCCCCGTTCTAGCAATTAAATTAATGATGTGACAAGCACATTTTTGATGTAAAATATTACGAAAAGGAGAACCGGGCAAACTATTTTCTAAGATAGTAATAGCGGCGTTATTGTTTGCGGCATTGTCTAACGTAATAGAAATGATACGATTTTGCAAACCCCAATCATTGAATAATTCTATTAATTTATCGGAAATGTTTTTGCCGGTATGGCGACACTCGAATGGTGACATGTTTAAAAGTTTTTTACATGGATCCCAATTCTCGTCGACGTAATGGGCGGTCAGACTCAAATAGTCGTTAAGACTCGGACCGCTCCACAAGTCGGTGGTAAAAGCAACGTTAATGTTGGACATTTTGAAAAAATCGACCAAATAATTTTTTTGCATTTTGTAAGCATTTTCCATGTCCCTGGTATATGTCGTACGGGAAAACTGTTCATAAGACGGATTAACCCTTTGCATATATTGTGTATGCGCAGGGTTTTCCACCAAACTCATCGGTGCGCCCGTAGACAGTAACCACTCGAGGGTCCATTTCCGTAAATTTTTGGTGGTAAGAGCACTTACTTGTGCTGTGTTTACCTCATTACCGTCTCCGTAGCACGCTTTCTTATGTCGCGTCAAGTAGCCGGTTCCTTTGTCCCCCAACGCATCGAGGGTTTCATGGCACTTCTTGCACGTGGCAATCTTGATTCGAACACCCTTCTCCACCCGTCGTTCCTCGTGAAAATAATCCCACACCTTCGCTTTGTTTGGTCGTCCCCACAACAAGGCAAGAGGACTTTCCCTATTAAAAATATACGGGAGAAAAAAGGTTAACAAAATAAAAAAGGGTATTAATTTTACATGGATTAAATATTAATATTAATCATATTAATTAATTAAATTTCATATAGTTAATTAAAAGAGTTAACAAAATTAAAAATGGTATTTTCTATGTGTGGAAATCATTATCAAGCTCTTTTTGACGGAACTCCCCGAGGTTCCACGGCCAGATCGACTGGAAAGGATGCTATGATCTCGCTTTATGCCCAAGCTTTTCTAGACAGAACTCCCCGAGGTTCCCAGGCTAGCTTGGAGGAGATTGCAAAGCAAACCTTATTTAAAAACCAATCTTTCTAAGACACCGTATTCCATTAAGAACTTTATAATAATCACCACACATACAAATTACCATTTTTAATCCCGTTAGCTTATTAAATATCAAGAAAATCGTTTCTGATGTGGAAGATCAGTCGGAACCGCAACCACAGAGCATACTAAGACTTTCAAGATACGTGACAAATTAATTAAATAAACTAAAATAATTAAACTATAATATTTATCGTAAAAAAATTAAACGAAATTAATTAATTAAGATAATATGATTAAATGATAATTAAATCTCAAGAAAATCGTTTCTGATGTGGAAGATCAGTCGGAACCGCAACCACAGAGCATACTAAGACTTTCAAGTGATTATTATTTAATAATTATTAATTATTAAAAATTAATTATTTTTTTTCAATTATTTTTTTAATTATTATTTATTACTTATTACTTATTAATTATTATTTATTATTTATTATTAAGTACTAACTTATTAATTAATAAAAAATTAATAATTAATGAAATAAAAAAAGGATTAAAGGTTATTACCCGGTAGAAGGACGTCGAGCTCGTCGAGCTCGTTGAGGACGGGCAACGGAGGCTTCACCGCTATCTTGATTGGAAGGTTGAGGAGAACCGCGGTTGTACACCCCGACATTTGAACCACGGATCGAGGGCGGCGTTTGAAAGTCGTCGAGATCGGCATCGTGGGGAGGTTGAGTTTGGTCGGGATCGGCATCTTCGGGACCTTGAGGTTCGTCGGGATCGGCACCTTCGGGACCTTGAGCTCCGTATTCGGCACCTTCCCGTAACATGAGATTGAAAAAAGGATCGTTATTTCCCCTAGATTGAGCCACCGCGTCGACCAACTCTTGGGGCACACGTGAGGGATTAGCGTGGTGCTGGGCCAGCGCCCGGACTAGACTAGGTCTTAGAGACCGTACTGTATCGTTGGGATAATCTGGATTGGGAGGGGAAGGGAATATTTCTGACGGTAGCCTAACGGGAATGTAGCCGTCGGGACAAGGCTCTGATGTTCCCCCTTGTAGAAATTGGGGTTGCAAATTCCTGGCCGCCCTTCGACCCCCGGAACTACCGCCGCTTCTTCGAGACATAATGATAGAACTTTAGGAATTTAGAAAATTGGAACTTTGGAACTTTAGAACTTTGGAAGTTTGGAGATTGAGAGTGGAAAAAACTTGGAGAGTTGAGAGAATTTGAGAGAGAGTTGAGAGATTGTTGGTGAGGAAATGAGGGAGGAAGAGGTGGTATTTATAGGGTTTTAGGAGAGGGTGGGGTGGGTGAATAATTATTGTTGTGGGTGAAGAGGGTGAATAATTGTGAGGAGATGGTGGGTGAAAAGTATTTGAAATTTGAAATTTTAGGGTTGAAATTCGAGTAAAGTGGGTAATAATTGTGGTTGTGGAATAAAATTCGGGTAAAAAGTGTGTTATTTATGCCCCAAAAGGACAAAATCACGCGGATCGCTGACGTGGCACGATCTGGGCCGTCGATCGCTTCACGCGGATCAAGCCCTGACGCGTCGCGACCAGAGCCCGAGATCGCGACGCGTCGCGACTTTTGCCGCGTGAATCGCGACGCGTCGCGACTGGCATTGTTTGCGTCGCGACGCGTCGCGTCGTGAGTGGCGACGTCGCTTGCACAGCTCTAGTTCTAAACCACCTTTTTGCAGACAAATAAATAACATATAAATGATATAATAAATATGATGAATGAAAGGTTTTATGATATTAAACGAAGCTATATTTCTGATTTTTTTTCTTTGGTTGGTGAGTAAACATTATGATGTGCTTAAAGTTACCTTAAATTGCTAAATCTGTATTGATTCAACGAGTTACTTAATGAAAGTCTTTCGCTTTTAATTCGAGTATAATTGGCTGTAATTCCATTCAGTTTCATTAATGGTGAAGTGTTTTATTTAGGTGCATTTAACACCTTTGAAAAATAAATTAGGTGACCTTTTGTATCTTAACTTTTTGAGTTTTTGGCTCGAATAGTCCTTCTTATACCGGGTTGATGCACTAATGGTCCTTCATAAACGATAGAAGAAATTAATTATTTATTATTATTTTTAAGTGACATTGTGTACTTGTGTACTTATTCGGCAAATAAAAAATGTCATTGAGTACTACTTATGCGGCAAAAAGAATTAAAACCTTTTAGGGTTAATGACGGCAAAAAATACCCAAAGTTTGGTCAAAGAACCCATCGTGTATCCAAAGTTTAAAAATAGTGGTAAAAATACCCAAAGTTGCATTCTGGGAGTTGACCACTTCATTCACGTAACGCCGTTAACTTACCTGTTAACTTTGGCCACACAGATAAACGTGAGTTGCTGACATAACTATTTCTGCCACGTGGACGAGCCCACATCAGCCTCGTTTTACGACAAAACAACGAATTAAACCCCTAGCTAATACTATTTAATACAACGAATTGAAACCCTAATGATTACACTTAACAAAACAGATTTGTCGACGTGGCCAGAGTTAACAGGTAAGTTAACAATGTTACGAGAATGGAGTGATCAACTCCCCAAAAGTGACTTTAGGTATTTTTGCCACCACTTTTAAACTTTGGGTACACGAGGGGTTCTTTGACCAAACTTTAGGTATTTTCGCCATCATTAACCCAAATCTTTTACAAGCATAATTGAATACTTATGCCGAAATAAAAAATAGAACTTTATCGTTGGAGGAGCTTGATACATTTGACTTCTATGCCACTAGTAGTCAACTCATACGTTTATCCTCGTCGAAGTTTGTTGGTAATACAAATGAAATAATGTGTAAATTTAAAAATTACTGATATATGAGAGATTTAATAAGCAAAAGAAACAAAAAAGAAGCAGAAATTTTTCCAATATACCCCGTAAGTTTATTGTTAATGTAAAAAATAGAATATTCTATTCCAGCATCAACAAGTCGTTGTAGTATAGTGGTAAGTATTCCCGCCTGTCACGCGGGTGACCCGGGTTCGATCCCCGGAAACGGCGCTTTTTTTTTTTTAATTTAAAATTTCATTTAATTAATTAATATTTAATTGAGAACATGTCGTTTTTCAAGTACACAGTTTAGTGCTATCTTTCTTCCTCCTACAGCACCTTTTCTTGAATAGTTGGATGAAATGAAATATTTAATTATCTAGAGAGATATAAGCAGAAGGGAAAAAAATAATTCAAAAAACGTTTATTTTAAAATATAAATTTTATAAAATATTATTAGGAGAACCAAGTGCTCAGCAGTCTAGCCCAATCTTAAAAGCTCTATAACAAGTCAGTTCGTATAATTTTCTGCACCTAAATTCTAAGAATTTCTTATCCCAATTAGCGGAAAATCATCGAAGACTCGGGGAAAGCTAAGAGACGTAGAAAAACGTACTTAACAGAACGGAAACATGGCCCCACCCTCATTGCCGATCACGACTATTCTACCACACTGTAGTCTCTTCACCGTTCCTTGCATTTTATTGACGGTTCTCGAATGTGTTAATCCCGTCCCGAGCTTTTTAAATCTAAAATATCCAAGCTTGATTCCTCACCATAGCGAAACGGGACACAGGCTTGTGTTTGCTCAAGGTGAAGCGAAAACCGCACACACCTACCGACAGGCACGGTTTTATTTTTGTTGCTGGTAAATAACATAATATCATACTTTTTGGAAGTAATTCAATGAGGTGGAGCCATTGATGCTAATGGAATGGTGGCCTTCTATCTACTTTAAGCAAGAAGTTCCTTTAGAGCTTTAATGGACTCTTTAATGTGTTTACACAATTATTTGATGATTCTAACTTCTTGATTCGACTCACTTGAACAAACTTCTCTCCTAATTCATATGTTGTACAAACATTTTTCTGGCAAAGAAAAAAAAAAGGAAATTGGCGTAAGTGCCCCCCGAACTTTTAACATATATGCATATAGCCCCCTCAACCTTCCTACTAGGCATCAGAGCCCTTCCGAATTTCTCTTTTGGGCCCGAGTCAACTGAATTTTATTAATATGCATTTCTTTGCATATAAACCCTCCTCAACTTTGTTGATAAGCATTTAAACCACCCCAACTCATTTTCTGGCAGCTGACTCTCCTCTCAACTGTAACAATTACCATTAAAATTCCTCTAACTCTCAAATAATTGCATATTTAACCTTATATAAAAAACTGTCTACTCCCAATTTCTTGCGATATTATTGAAATTTGACGAAGTTGGAGAGGGTTTTTTTTTTTTTTTTTTTTGAAGGAACTTGGAGGGATTCTAGTTCATATTAGCAAAGTTAAGAGGGGTTGTCTCCACCTATGTTCAAAGTTAGAGGCTACGCTTGTCAAATACACACAAATCACGAGCAACAAAAGTTACAAACATATAAATATACAAATCACTATCTCATAGTTAGATATTACAGGCTACACAAATCATTAAAAAAAAAAAAGATATACACCAAAATGTAAGCCAAACTTAATAAAAATGTCCGGGCTTGTGGAGAATTCCTATTCCATAAAATCTCTTACGGTTTATAGACCACAGGCATTACTTGTAAGCACTACTCATGATGATCTTTGTGTTCTATAATTCGTGCTTACCTCTTCACATTTAGTGAAACGGAAATATATATATGACATATATATATGATTATACTTTCCATCTTTGAAGTCTCCTGAGCTTCGTGAATCCCTGCGAGCATGGACACAAAAAGGAGAGATTATATGACAGGAGTTAGTTTCGGTTCGGTATTTTCCGTTCTTATATAAATTATGTAAAATCTTATAAGAAGTATGTCTAGATTGAATAAATTAGGTACATCTTATGTAGCTTCGACGTGTCTTCTTGTTTATTGGTTAGTTATGATACAAGAGATGATTTATTTTCATTTTTTTTTGTGTAAATTCTAAGTGTCCCTTAGTTCTCACTAGACAATATTCTCAATAATTTATTTGTAAACTCTAGCGTCAGCGAAAATTATATTAGGAAAGTTGAGACATGATCTTGAGACAAGTGACTTTTTGAAACAAAGAAAAATATCTCAATGAACAAAACTACAACGTTTTATAAAGAGTTGTTAGCTCTAACATTCAATCTATTAGAGGTTATGTGCGGAAGTAATCTTAGAGACCATATTACGCACGCACCAAAACCATAATAGACTGTCCAAAGGCGGAACCATGCCTTGGGTTGCAACCCCCCAAGAAAGAAAAAAAATTACACCTTTTTAATGTGGAAGTTTTAAAAAATTGCAAGCTAACCCCTCTATTTTTATTAATAATTCAAACTCGCCCCTCTTAAATCTAAATCCTGGTTCCGTCACAGAGACGGACCATTCCCTTACCAAAAACGCTACAAAATCAAATCTACACTTTCTTTCTTTTTTTCTTCTCTAAAGAGGGAGCATTCCTACTAAAAAATTGTTAACTAGTGACCAAATCGACACATTTTTTGTTAGAGGGACCATTTCCGTACATGACCCGAATAGAGACCAAATCGTATTGGAATTGTCTATATACCTCAAAAAATATGGAGAATTCATGCAGCCTTGGAGGTCAAGGTCCTAATAATAAAGAGAACCTGCAGATTAAAAACATAACAATGCTCATGTTACTAAGATGAAGCACAAACAGAGCTCAAAGGGACGGGTAATAAAGCCGATTAATCATATCACCTTGCCACCAATTTCCTCGAGAAGCGTCGATTCCGTTCAGATCATCTTCCCCGGAATCTTTTTTAACCTACGAATATTCACACCGCGCATGACCATGGTTATTTCTGCACAATCTTTCATCCACTAATCAAGCTGGTAAAGAAATATACACATATATATTTGTAGCATAACATGATCAAGACATAATGTATAAAGACTCACCGGAGGGTAATGCGGAGCGACATGGCTGTTCGGCGAGCGAGAATAAACGTCCCGTCCGCCATAGTAGATCGAAGAACTCAGGTGACACGGCTCCGCTCTCTGCTCCTGAAGAGCGGAACCTCTGTCTCTGTACAGAGAACGACCACTTTCGCCGCCCATGGCTGAAAACAATCATAAGAAATCACCATAAATTTGAGAGATATATATCTCAAATTCAACAAACAATTTCACATAAATATTGTATGAAGAAGTAGATACTTGAGCTTCCGTGCTTGTTGGTGGGCGAAGCTTGATTTCCAGGGGCATGTTTCTGCCATGACCCCAATAGCTCAGAGCTCGCTGAATTCCTTCCCAACACCTGAAATCAACCACAAATATCATCAATTATCCATTCAAAGATTCCTTATGAATAATTATAAGAAGATAACATGCCTTGGAAGGAGGAGGAAAAATGGAGGCGAAGATTCCCTTGGAGGGATCTTGCGGGGAATCTGGGGCTCCGAAAAGATCAGCAGTCAAGGAAGAATTCGAAGCTTGCTTCTTATGATGATGATGATGATGAGGCTCCATTAGTACTGACTTGCGAACAAAAACCCAGTTGAGGAAAGCTGACAAAGATCTCAGACAGAGAAGAAGAGAAAGCTGGTTACTTGTTTGTGTAAGGAAGCGGATCAGATTATATATAGCGGCTCCGATTATTCCCATGCGGATAATAATAATTAATGATAATAATAATAATTAATGATAGATAAAGATCTATCTCTTTCATATATTTGTCATCTTATTTTTTAATGAGCAGCGTCACGAAGTTGTATTGTCGACCATCCCCACCACCACCTCTATGATCACCCATCGTATACATGCACATCATCATTGTTTTTCAACACAAAGTAAAACGGATAAGTGCCACGTGAGGTCCACATGCCGCGCCCAAACTTAGGGCTGTAATTAAAACCCGGAATCCGGTTTTAAATCCGCATCCGCACCCGCATCCGATTTTAAAATCCGAATCCGAATCCGAATCCGAAATCCGGATACGGATATCCAGATCCGGATTTAAAATCGGATTCGGATAAGGGTTTTGGTATTTAAAAATCCGGATATCCGGATCCGGTTTAAAACCCGGTTTATTTTAATATTTTAATTATTTTATTTTATTTTTTTATGTTCCTAATTAGATTTGTTCGGTTTTTTGGACAACGGGAAATATATGTAGATTTGTACGGGTTTTTTAGTGGTTAAAATTAACTTTTTATCTTCTTTTTTTTAATAAATAAAAACCGGATCCGTATATTCGGATAATATCCGGATCCGGTTTTAAAACCGGATTCGGATACCGGATCCGGGTTTTGAAAACCGGATATCCGGATTTCCGGATATCCGGTTTTTCGGATCCGGATCCGAATATCTATTTTCGGATATCCGGATTTTCGGATCCGGATTCGGATAGTTCCGAAAAACCGGATATCCGCTCCGGTTACACCCCTACCCAAACTACATATATATGTTTTACCCAGCAGATGCTTTATCTCGTTCGTACCCATGATAAAAATCAAGGTTTAAAATACCGCTTGCCGTTTTCGTTTCGCATTTTCCGTTTTACGGATATATCGCTTGCCGATGGGTATGTCGATGGGCAAAAGGGAAAAAAAAGGGCATGCCGCATACCGCATTTACCGCACTTTTCGCATGGACATACCGCATTTACCGCACTTTTCGCATGGATATTTTGTAAAAAATATTTGAGTATTTAAGCACGATATTTATATAGGTTCAAAACTACATATTTAATAAATACAAGACATAATTGTATACAACAAAACACATTTGTAACTTAAATATGTAGGTGAAATGTATAATATTAAGTCACTTTATTAGTTTAAGTGTATAATATTAAGTCAAATTATTATGTGAAGTGAATATGTATGTTAATTAAGTGTGTAATATTAAGTGAATATGCATGTTAATTGTATAGGTATGTTAACAAATTTAATATTAGTTGAAGTGTATAATATTAAATGAATATGTATATTAAGTGTATATGTATGTTAGGTGAAGTTAATATGTATGTTAAGTGTATAATATTATTTGAAGTGTGTAATATTAAGTTAAATTATTAGGTGAAGTGTATGTGTATGTTAAGTGTGAATGTGTGATATTAGTTGAAAACAAAAAGTCCCACATTGATAGATGACAAGAGTTTGGTGATGTTTATATACCAAATATTAGGGACAAGGGCTTGGGCCCTTAGGGTCATAGGATTTTGTGGATGGGGGAGGACTCACACAAATGTTACACCACCACACGCGTGCGCCGCCTCCGACCGGACGGGCGGGGCGGGGCGGGGTGGGGCGCTCTTTTGTGAGTATAATTATTTTTGTCGAAAGTTTAATTGGTATTTTTGCCGAAATCTAGTTTTTCTCGACTTTCGCTCACTATTTCGTCGTTTGGTAGTGCAAAAACGACAGGCGGCATAGAAAGCGAATGTCGTTTGGAATTTCGCGGCATTTGGTAAAACGACAGCGAAACGATTCGAATGTCGTGCCGGTAGTCCTCAAAAAACGACAATCGACGCGAATGTCGTTCGAAATTCGCGACATTTCGCACCTTGATAAAAATAATGTTTTACCAACTCAAGCGATCTTTTTTTTTTTCATATATATATATATATATATAATTATTTATATTGGACAAAATGAGTCTTGCTTATAGCATGTTTAAAATATCTTTTTGTTGTTGTGTTTAGTAGTTTTAAAGATTTTTTTTATTTAATTATTGTAAATCCTATTGATCTTTTGTCACTACGGTTTTCCGCCGGTATAAATGAAGGCCATGTTAACAACACAATCACAATACACGTGATTTTCAACTATTGCTAAAAAAATATATATACATTACCGTTAATAGTTTAGTTTAAAATGCAGAAGTACATATGTTGTTATTTTCTTAACAGATAAGTCTTTGACCTTATATATTTTGGAACTTAGATGTTAAATTGATAAATGAAACACATGTAATGTGATTTTTTTTTTGTAATATAAGCACTTTTAAGGTAAAAATAAAAATAAAAAAATCAACATTAACATCTGGAGATTGACGTGTGCCGACAGTAAGAAAATACATGTACTATGTCTGTTAAAAAAATAGAATGACTAAATTGTATTATATAATAAACATATGTACTTTTACAGTCAAATATTAACATGTTAGTAAGAAAAAAAATATCACATTTAGAATATCAACTTAACGTCACAAATATCCAAATTTACGTCCGAAAACGTATTCATCAACAAAATGAGATATTAATTATATGTCTGATAGATTTAAGTACCTACTCCAGTATTAACTTATTTATATTTATAATAGACATAAATAAATATTTTGTTATTTGAAATCGTGCCTGATTAGATCTTATTATATTCTTATTTTCATGTCTTTTCGTTCATTATTTAATGGGTTAATGACGGCGAAAATACCTAAAATTTGATCAAAGAACTCCTCGTGTACCCAAAGTTTAAAAGTGGTGGCAAAAGAGTTAACAGGTAAGTTAAGAGCGTTACGAGGATGGAGTGGTCAACTCCCAAAATGTGACTTTGGGTATTTTTTCATTACTTTTAAATTTTGGGTACACGAGGGGGGTTCTTTGACCAAACTTTGAGTATTTTCGCGATCATTAACCCTTATTTAATTGTATTTGTGTGCGGTAAACTCAAATCCATTAAAATTATTTATGTTGTAAGTTGTAACTGTGTCGTGTCTCGTTATGGACTATTCAATGACGACTTCCAATCCAATTTGAACTCTTCCTCTTTGTATTCTAATGTTTAGTTGCTTTTGTCCCGTGCAGCTCATATCTGGCCCTTTGAGTCTTGACTCTCCTCTCCTAGAAAATGAATTGAATTGTTTATTTCCTCTTTTCGCTCTCTCTGGGAAGGCACTAGTAAGTAATTTATAATTTATTCGAATTCGAAACAATATATAAAATTAATAAAAATCTTGCAAGAAATATATATATATATATATAAGGCTTTTGTGATCCCACATAAAGAATGAATAGATAAGGTTGCATCTTTTGTGTCTAAAATAGTGGTCGAGTATTTCAACAATATTACCTGTCTCCTCTTTAATAAATAAATATAAAAATGAAGATACGTATAACTCGTGAATACTATTATTACGTACAAAGAATCAGACACACAAAAAATCCAATACATTATCAGAAAATGTTGGATCTAATATATATATCAACGTCCTTTCACGGATATATATATATTGTGTGGATATTGGTATATGGCATTAATCTAAAGAGGGCTTTTTGCTTTTTTCAATTTAAGATTAACATATGGTAGTTGTTAGTGTGTACTTTCTTCATTAAGATCAAAACTAAGAATCTATGGAAATTGTAGTGAACAGTCTATGGATATGGGAATATAATTCTCTCGATGGAAAGCAGATTTCGAAGATACTTTGTGTCTCTTTGAAGATGGAATTCCAGGGGTTCGCAAGCAAGAAAAGAGTGATAAGAAGATTGGCCAATCCAATAAGGGATAAAAGTAGATGTCACGTGACGAGAGTCAAAGTTGAACCAAAGAATCAATTCCCAAAAAAGGCGTGATCGGCAGGATTCGAACCTGCGCGGGCAGAGCCCACATGATTTCTAGTCATGCCCGATAACCACTCCGGCACGATCACCACATGTTTGTAGAGCTCTAAATAAATAATTAATACAAAGAATCAGATACTTGGATAGATTATGAATATCCATATTCTTAAGTATTTTTCAAGGGCAATTGGTAGCTTTCTCCAACTTTGCATTAAATAACCCTCACGTTTTTGTTAATGAACTTTATAGCTCCTGTAACTTTTGTTTCGGGTTAAAATCATTCCTTGTCTATTGTTTTACATAAATTCTATAATTTAATAAAATTTCATAAGGACCTCAAAACCTTATAGAAGTTCATAAACAAAATCTCATGATTTTTATATATTTAAAGCAAATTTAGTTATAAATTATTTTCTAAATACAATTTTTTTTTTTATAAAGAAAACGCCATGGCATCAATTTTGCAAAACTTTCGTAAAATCGAATCGATACAATTTCTTTCAAACCCACACAACCTTCCGGGGGCGGAGCCATGATTTCGCCAAGAGGGGGCGAAAAAAAAATTATGCCAAAATTTTTAGAACATAATATGATAAATAAAGTATTTTTTATAATTAATTTATGATAATCGATAAAATATTTAGTGATACAATTGTACAAAGATTATTACTTAATGTAAATAAAAGATTCTTTATATTAAGAAATGAGTACTAATATAGAGATCATAAATATTAAAAAAAAAATTGATGGGAATTGAACCTTAGTCTTCTAGGAGAGTGTTAAAATTGTTCTTAAAACAACCACTACACCAAAGTATTAACATTGTTTAGTTATGATACATTTAGTATATATTGATAAACTGTATATATTTATTCATTAAAAATAACGGATTTGAATCAAGTGGGGGCGGCTGCACCCGCTCGGCCCTTACTAAATCCGCCCCTGCCACCTTCGGTATCTTGTCAATTAGACTTAGAGGCAATTTTCAATAAATGGTCTCCTAAAACATTAGTTAATAAAAAATAAAAACTTTTATTTTTTGAATCCCCCCTCTACTTCTCCCTCCAACTTTTGAATCACATACTGCAAGAGTGAAAAAATCATCTAAGACTATATGAAACTTTAGTACACAACAACGATTCCGGGAAGTAATTTCCCTTCCATGATTTATAAGCAGGAAGAAAGATTTTAGGAGTTTGAGTTGATTAAAATATGTTTGAGACGACAAACTTAAGTGTACAGAAGACATCGTGATCATTCCGAATATATCCCTAGAAATCAACTCAAACGCCCAAAACCTCACTACCTATTTAAAAGCATCAAGGGAAAAAATTTCAATAGCTTAAAGTTGTCTCTTAGGTCAATCTCCAACTTTTTCCGATTTGTGACCCAACATAGAATATTTCCTTCTAGATCAGATTAGCCACATGACCTTCCTTGTATTTTCCATGTTTTATTCTTTTTCAAGTACACCACATTTTAGAGAGTGCGACTTTGACCCTGTAACAAGGAGAATGTGCATCAATAAAGATATGAAAAAGTAAGGAATTCATCACAAAGTGACTGACAGCATGA
Organism: Parietaria judaica; assembly: GCA_954871525.1. Lineage (NCBI taxonomy): Eukaryota > Viridiplantae > Streptophyta > Magnoliopsida > Rosales > Urticaceae > Parietaria > Parietaria judaica. The sequence goes on along the minus strand of OX940860.1, from coordinate 20,842,979 downwards.
CTCGAGTTGAAAAAGCTGCATAATTCAAAGAGTGCTAGGCCAAGAAAGTTCCACATAAGAACCTGAAAAATCTCTAAGCACAGATTTGGATCCTATACTACATTTTACGGTCCCAGGTTGAGGATCTAGTATGTGTCTGAAGCGGGGAAAACCCTTTTTGAACCACGCTAAATTACCATTTATTTCTTGATTTCATTTCTCAGCGAGTTAGGTCATCTTAAATTGACCAAACATTAGAGCTAACTGGAAACCCTTATCATATTTACTAAAACTTATTCTAATAATTCAAACCCGAAAATACAATCACATAATTAAAATCCCATGTAAACAACAAGACACGTTTAATACAAAAAATTCAGAATAAAACAGTTTGTGACAGAATCATAAGATAAACACCAAAGTGATCGTCGCATAATCAAGCATCGAGTACCGAGTTAGAGTAAACAGCTAAAACAATGTAATCAAATGGGAAGAATTCAAGAGCACAAACCTCAATGCATGCCGAATAACTCTTCGGGAGGATCGTACATATGTTTCTCGGGAAAGAGCTCCTCAAAGTCTTGCTTAACTCTGCTCCGCAAAAGAGGGTGTGGTAGAAGACCCTTCAACAGAATCCGGAACGGCAGTTCCTCCGGCGGATCGGGAGACTTCTTCATGTCCTCGTATATATTCATCGCATCGCCCGGGGAGCCGAAGCCCAGAAAGCCCTTTATAACTTCTGCGTACGTTTGGGAATCGGGGTGCAGCCCTTCTTCCCTCATCCGCTCCCACAGAATCATAACGTCGTCCATCTTCTTCGTCCTCGCCAGCGAAACGACCAAGTCCTTGTAGAGAAACACGTCGGGCTTGTACCACTCTTGCTTCCGAATCACGTTGAATATCTAAGAGAAATCAAATAACACCCACACCGAATCTCATGATCACGAAAACCGAGAGAATATTCTGAGCAACAATATTTCGATTCATTCAGAACTTTCGTCAAACACATTGCTTGCATAGGCCCTCAGACTTCAATACTTATCACAAATGCACAAGATTTGACCACTACAAAGCTAAAAAAGCTATATATATATATACCTTGAGAGCCAAATCGACTTCCTCTTGGCGTTCGAGCTCGATAAGGACAGCGACGATGTCCATTTTCAAGAGCCTGCGGACATGGCTCTTCATGAACTTCTCGAGTTTCTCTCCGTCGTCCTTGAACCTCTTCAGCCCAATAATCACGAACAGAGCCTCTTTGCCGATAAGCTTCTTCCCGCGCCACAGCGGTCCGCGAGGCCGACCGTCGTGGTACGCCCTCAAAGAGCTGAACGATCCGCAAAGGAGATTCGACGAAGACTCGATCTCCGATGCCGCGAGTATCGATCTCCTCACGGCGAACGCCAGAGCTTCGAACGGCGGTTTGTGCATGGCTCGGAGGAGTGAGGAGGCGAAGGCCGAAGCCTTTGACCTGGAGAAAGCTCGAACCGCCATTGGAGGCAGTCTCCAATGGAGGAGGGTTTTAGCGCAAATGTCTGCAAGGGTTTAATACACTATTGGGCCCAAAACCTTCTTTACTTTATTTCGTCGTACAAGTGAAAAAACCATTTTTGTGCTTATAAAACTTTGTGTCGTTTTTCCTTTTGTGTCGTTTACATGAAAATGAATTGGATTGTGTTTGGAGGAGAAATTGAGTAGACTATGTCATGGTATTATTATTATACAAGATTACTAGAAGCTAAACTTTGCTTTATTTGATGGTTTACTTTTAATGTAGTAGCTCAGACATTGACATTATACACAACAATAGGGCTGTTTACGCGGTGAACCCCGTCGTACCACACCAGCGACGTCGCCACCATCGAGTTATTCGCCAAACCGCGGCCTTTAACGGTCACAACAAACGGCTTCTCCTCATTCAGCGATCGGAAAGCGAGAATCTCAGGCACAACTTCAACTTCGAGCTCGGGCTTTCGGTCTACGATGGCCCTGTAAGTAGAGTTTGCTAGCCCCACGTTCTTAGCCCTCCTGCGAAACTCGACGCTGAACGCCTCGCCGGCTTCCGATACTTTAGCAGCCATCGACGGGTAGTTGAGATGCTTCGGCAAGGACGGTGGGCATGTGGCGTTGTGTCCCGAAATATGGTGGAGCTTGGAGGCGTTGTAGCCGATGCTGCAGAGGTAGCCGATGTAGTCGTCTTCGAGGGCCTCGTAGACGAAGCCGGGGTTCACCGCGCGCTCGGGGTTGACGTGGCCGGAGCCGAAGGCGAATTCAGCGTGGTGTATGTCTCTGTTGTTCATCCCCGCAGCTGTGACCAGAAGCATAAGTGAATACAAGTATACAGCTGTGAGCAGTCTAGTTTTTGTTGGTTTTAATAAATCCGGTATCGGTTCCCGGTTTTTAATCGGTACCTAGTAAATAACCATAATGGCCAAAGGCCCAAAGAGTTGCCCGATGAAATGAGTACCAGGTACCTGTGGTCATAATGGCCGATTTAATGGCGGAAGGAGACCAATTCGGGTGAAAAGTTTTGACATACGCAGCCACACCGGCAACGTGGGGACAAGCCATGGAAGTGCCAGACTTCACGCTGTACTTTACGCGCCGCTTGTCGTCCACGCCTGTTGTCGGTGAGCAAATCGGTGGAAACGCTGCCAGTATCTCTCTCCCCGGGGCAGCTATGTCCGGCTGCAATGCATTGAAAAACGGCCACGTATAACAACTGCATATTGATTGAAATTCAAAAGCAAATTAGAGAATATTAACCTTGAGGATGTCAGGAGCGATCGTGTTTGGGCCGCGTGAAGAGAACGAACAAACCGCCGGAGCTTCGGGGTCCTTCATTCCTTCACTCTTTAGTATGGTCGCTACAGGTTTGCTAAGAAAATAACAAGGGTTCATATTTTTTTTATAAATCTTTATCTAAGTACTAATCATATAATTATATAACAATTACATATTTTATAAGAGACTGAAGTATGAATTGAAAAAAAAAAAACTACTAAATTTATATATAAAGAATATTATGATCTTATTGTAACACATTCTATTTCCAAACATCATCCTCTCTTCAATCTATTACCTGAAAGTCATAACTTGGAATCATTTTTGAATAATTTTAAATGGTTAAAATCTTCTAATTATGGTTAAACAATAATTGCATCATATATAAGACTGAAACTGGGAACATGAATCGGTGTTTTGAGGTTTTTTTTTTTTTGCCCCGGTATCGGTTTTGCGATATCTTCAAACCTAATATGATCAGTGCAGGTTCTTTCACCGGTTTAAAAAGTTAGTATAATAAAATCGCGACCCATACTGGTTCCCGATTTGTTGAAACCAGTCCCGGTTATCAAAACTGGTACTAGTAAATAGTACTGATTCTCGGTTCCTTATCACAAATAATCGGTTTTAAACCGGTAAAAGTTTCACCACTAATAATTTTGATCTGTAAGTAAAGCCTGTCTCTAAACTTACGACGTGGAATTCAGATAGGAAGCAACAGCCGGGAAGCCGGGGTAGCTCAATACCGATGCAGGAAGCGGGACAATCATAGATATGTCGGGCACAGGGCCTTCGGGCAAGATAACACCCAGCGCGCCGGCTCGGAATGTCTCTTCGATGGCGCTGGAAGCGGCATAGTCACACCACACGATCTTTCCCTTGGCAAAAGTGTTGTTAGGGCACGACATGTGGCACACCCTGCAAGTACAAGCTCATGGTCATGCATGACCGTGCTTGCTCGCACAACGGTTTGATAAACACAATGAAATGAAACCTACCCATCTGTGCAGTTTGGCGAGGACTTTGTGCCGTTGATGAGAGGAAGCGTCCCGTTAGGCGTGAAACCATTAATGGAATGACCCTGCTCGTGCAAGTACACGCATCAAAACAACACTATTACTAATTTACTGTACGTACTAAGGAGAAAACCAAAATTAGGGCTTAAAACCTCTTGTATCTAATAAATATTAAATAAATAAGAGGGTTAATAAGTACCTAATATTTTTATTTTTTATTTTTGTGATGCCATAAATTCAATTTTTCACCACCAAAGTTCTAACGTACACTATTTTTGCAACTCTCTCGACAATTTTATCCACGTGTTGCAAAAGTCTCGTTACAAAAAACAAAAAAGAGTCAAATAATCGCTTGTGACTAAAATATAAAATAAATAAGAGGGTTTATATCGATGTAAGTATCTAACATTTTATTTTTTGTGGAGTCATATAACTCAAATTTTTTTTTTCACAACCAAATTTTCTAATGTACACTACAATTTGCACTGTCTCTAAAATTCTATCCACATGCTGCTGAAATCACGTTGGCGGTAGAAAAAAGAAAAGTAAAATGTTTAAATTTTTTGAAAAGCTTTAAGTATGTTCAAGACTTAGATGCACATCTTAAAGTTAAAACAATTAATTGAAAAAGTGGATGGAGGAGAAGAAAAAAAAAACAAAATAGCATACATCGAAAACTTGGACTATAAAAAATGAGTTTATATCGCAATAGAAATTAAAACATTAAATGCATAGGCCTTTACGAACCCTAAATATTTAAAATGTACAAGTACCTTTAAGTAATAAACGGTTGAATCGTAAAAGGGAAAGCATCCGCCACCCTTTACAATATGGTATTACGGAAAACCGCAAGTGATGACGATTATTACCGCTTGTGATAACTGATAGTTTCACTTTTATCAAATTTGTTGCATTTCAGTACTAATAATGTTAGTTCGGTGAATTCGATTTTCGGTGCGTCCCCTGATAGTTTTGCAAAAAATATGAAAGAGGAAAAAGACTTACAGTAAAAGTTTTCCCATTGCCCAGAACAACCTTGTCCAAAATCTTCCGATCAGTGCTGCTCGCAGCGACCGTGAAAATCCACGGCGCCACACTCGTGATAGACCCGAGACCAGGACCGCTATTTCCAGCGGAGTTCACAGTCAGTATTCCCTTCGCTGCTGCATGGAAAGAGCCGATTGCGACCGGATCGTGGTCAAAGTGCATAGGGAAGAAAGTTCCCAAAGAGATGGTAATGACGTCAACGCCATCGGCAATGGCGTCATCGAAAGCGGCCAGTATACCGTCGCTGAAGCAGGCGTCTGCGTCGCAGACCCTGTAGGCCGCGATTCTTGCCGCCGGAACGCCGCCTCTCGCGGTGCCTTTCGCTATATCAAAGAAACTCGCGCCCTTCACACTGTTCCCGGCAGCCGTCGATGCCGTGTGAGTTCCATGGCCCAGCTCGTCAATTGCCGACTTCATCGTCGTTTTTTCTGATTCGTAAAACCGAGCTCCGATGATCTTGCTGCAAAACAAGGTTGTAAAATTCATGATTTTAGCTGACAAATTAGTAGAAGAGAAATAATAATCTAAATATATGGAACGAATAATTATATGTGTAAATTGTAATGTAATATACAATATTATGAGCGAAATTAATCAACATTTATGAAGATTTCTTAAACCCGGTGCGAAGATAATTCCGGTAAGTAATTTGAAGTTATGGGGGACTAAATACTCATGAATGATCGATCAACCACTCGCCTCATGATTCTTCCTCAAATTTATTAAACAGTACTTGCATATTGCAATAGAAATACCGAGCATGTTTCATGAAACTCGCAGCTGAAAGTATATTTTTTGACATTTTTGGACAACTCAAATGCATTGGAAAATGTACTTTTTACGGAACGAATGTTTTGTAATTGAGCCGGGAAAACTGCTTTTACCGGCCAACCAACGACAACACCCTCCACGAATCCTTAAATGTTTTCAACCTTGAGCAGTGCAGTAAGGAAACTTTCAGTGCCTAAAAAGCGCGCCAGTGAAAAGTGTTGTTTGTTATGATTGTGATAGTAAAAAGACGCTACGGAACCATTTTATAACAAAAAATTGTATGAAACATAATCTAAAGTTTCCAATTTTTTCATATAATACATATATATATATAGTGCTTTAGAAAAGGAGTAATTTTGACGAGGACTTTGACGAATTTGCAAATTAAATTTTTATACGAAAAATATAGAAGATATTTATATAATTGTATATATCGACTATTTCTTATTAAATTGAAATAACTAAAAAATATATATATTAAAGCTATTTTAAGGCGCTCGTAATTTTTTATTTTTTATTTTAACGTAGGTATGAGCTTAATTAAATTAGATTAAATAGAATGATCATACTTGTTGCAGGTGAAATTAAACCCTCCTTTACAAGCACCCTTCCACTTTTTCGGAGGAGGGCCAAAACCCTCATCACTGAAGCTCTCCGATCCAGGCCAAATTCCGGTGTCGATGTCGCCGATGATGGTGTCACTCTCGACAGTAGGGTTTCTCTTTGATGTGAGAGGCATACCCATGAAGTCCCAGGATCTTGTTGTGTGTGTATGGTAGATTTCTCGCGGGAAAATGGAGATCACTTCTTCCTTACCTGCCAATAACAGTTTCGAATATTAATACTAACCATAATTCACTACAAGAACAAATTTGCGGATAAATTTTGGTAACTAATTTTACTTTTGTAGAATAGCGGCATAAGCTTCCACTGTTATGTATCCACAAAGTAGTATCATCTCGTGAATATAGCTGGTATTTAGAAGTACACTTTATTCAACATTAGATATATAATTCGTCAATAAATTAAGTTTGGGATTACGCGGTCCTTTATTGAATAACAATGGGAATTGATATCACAATTAATTAATTTCACAAATTTTCAAGTTTCATCGACATATTTTATGTACTAGTTTCTCTATGCACTCACTGGCAAGCTTCTGTATTTCTGGTTCCGTAAGTTTTGCCACAAATCCACTAAAGCTTCTGTTATAGCTCCGGATTAAGGACTCTGATACAGAACTGCACACAAAGGTTTGTGTTACATATTAGTTACCGTCTTGTTGCAATATATACATATATATATATATATATATAATTTAAAATTTCTAATAGAAATAATAACGGAATTTTTTTTAAAGTTGTAATTAATTGAGCGGACAGGCCCTATCTTAGTGGAAAAAGTACCTAAGTTTAGTAAAACAATGGCTCCGTCCAATTTCTTAAAAAAATTAATAGATCAGTGTAGACCCAAATAATTAAAATTTATTGTTAAAGGTTACACGCGCCCCTTCATTAACGGATCTCAATAGAAATTGGACGGTAAAATTAATTTTTTTAGCAGAAATTGGACGGAGCTAGTATTTATAGAGCTTGGGTACTTTACCCACTACAAATAAAAAACTAGTAACCGCCGGTGACCTTACAATTTGTGTAGTTTCGCCGCTGGTATCCCATTACGTATGCTTTGATTAAGATCATGTAATGAATATTACCTTCCCTCAAGAACACTAGCTAGTAAGCTATGATGCTGAGAGGTTGGTGAGTAAATCTCTCGAGGAAGAGCCCCCATATACACAATGTGTACCTGTAATGTCACCATTTTAATATTAAATCATCATCATTGCCGTTGATTACCTCATAATTACAGTCATTAAGTAGCCAGAGAAGTTCACTAAATGATTGATAGCCAGTCATTAGTAATCGATGCTTAAACATGGAGAAAAGAAGAAGAAGAAGAAGAAGAAGAAGAAGAAGAAGAAGAAGAAGAAGAAGAAGAAGAAGAAGAAGAAGAAGAAGAAGAAGAAGAAGAAGAAGAAGAAGAAGAAGAAGAAGAAGAAGAAGAAGAAGAAGAAGAAGAAGAAGAAGAAGAAGAAGAAGAAGAAGAAGAAGAAGAAGAAGAAGAAGAAGAAGAAGAAGAAGAAGAAGAAGAAGAAGAAGAAGAAGAAATGGACTAACCTTTCTGTCATCATCGCGGGATTGGCACAAGAAGCTCAAGGTGAGTATGAAGATGATGGGAAAATGGCAGAACAGAAGAGCTCTATGATTTCCCATGATGCATAAATCAATGACGAAACAAAAGAAGAGACTACTCGTACGTATATAATAAGAGGTCTCAAAACTGTTACAATCTGCTTTTGTGAGCAATACATTTATGGTGTTGTGTTTACAGTCTAATACAGCTCATATTGTAACGCTAAAAATTGAAACCCTAACGTTTTTGCTTTCCCAAGAAGAATAAGAAGAAAAAGTTTGACCTGTCTTTCCATATGTCACGTCTATTAAGCATGAGAAAGCTACGTTGCATTATGTAGTTGGAATGAACGTGGAATCTAACTCATACTCGAAGGATTAGTGTTTGGATTATCTAATTAAGGAAAATAATTGACTTTGCCACGCCAAATCCTTACAATAATTAATATAACTTTATGATGAAATCTTGAATTATTAATGCTTGATGCATATAGGATTTATTTCACTCTTGTAGTATGTTTTAGTGCGGCAAAATTCGTGTTTCGTGTGGTATTGGTATTGTGCTTTAATCCTTTAAAGCTAATTTTACATAGACTTAGACTTGCCTTTTATTAATCGTGTCTGAAGATGAGACTCGGATCCGTCCCATTAAATAATCATATTTATTGTATCTACGCGTTTAACCCATCTAATTGTACCACTACCTGATATTATTAAATGACAAAGTAGTTCATTTTAACCCATTTAACTTAATTGATATAATAATATAATGTAAGATTTTAAAACTTACTAATAATTTTAGATACTCACCAATAGTACATATAATTAATTATAAAAAATGTAAATTTGACATATAACTAGCACTAACACTCAATATAAGATATATAAAATGCATAAAAATAACAATTTTATTATTTTAATCGTATCTAATTGGGTCTCATCGTGTTGTCACATGTGTTGATTCTGTTATTTAATCGTGTTCGACATGGTTAAAACCCATATTATTAAGACTAGTTAATGAGGAATAACTCTAATTAGCACACTTTTTTTTGTAACCTAGCTGTAGTAGATGGCAAGTCCCTGCACTATAGTATACTATGCTGTATACTAAAAAGTAGGGGTGTGCAGAATAACCGGTAACCGAATTTTAAATCCGTAAACGAAAATTATCCGGTTTAAAATAACCGTAACGGAATTCTTTTGAAAACAGGTTAAGGTTAACCGTATCCGGTTTCAAATAGGATAAGGTTAAAGGTTATTTATTTTTCAAAATAGGTTATTTTTGTAACCGGTTTTAATATTAATTTGTTTATTTAAATATTTTAGAATTAAGCAAGGTGTAAAATTTCGCGAAAATCGGTCGACATTTCGACCGATTTTCGTTTTTCGGAGGTATGCGAAACGAAAACCCTGTCGTTTCGCTGGATTTTTACCATTTTTCGCATTTTTCGCATGGGCAAGTGGATGGAATTTCGTTTTTCGCTTTTGTGTGTTAAATCTGCGAAAAATGGATGGAATTTCGTTAAAAATTAAACTTTTGGTAGATTTTGGCAAAAATACCAATTAAATTTACGGCAAAAATAATTATACTTGCGCAATAACTAATATCACATATTCGCACTTAAAATACACTTCACCTAATAATTTAACTTAATATTATAGACTTCAAATAATATTATACAAATATACATATTAACTTCACCTAACATACATATACACTTAATATATATATATATATGTATTCATTCATGTAATATTATACACTTCAACTAATATTAAATTTGCTAACATACATGTACAATTAACATGCATATTCACTTAATATTACACACTTAACATACATATTCACTTCACATAATAATTTGACTTAATATTATACACTTCAACTAATAAAGTGACTTAACATTATACATTTCACCTACATATTTAAGTTACAAATGTATTTTGTTGTATACAATTATGTCTTGTATTTATTAAATATGTAGTTTTGAACCTATATAAATATCTTGCTTAAATACTCAAATATTTTTTACAAAATATCCATCGAAAACCCCATCGGCATGCGGTATGCCCATGCGGTATATGCGGTATATGCGGCATGCGGCATGCCCTTTTTTTACCATTTGCCCATCGACATACCCATCGGCAAGCGATATGTCCGTAAAACGGAAAATGCGAAACGACATCGGCAAGCGACATTTTAAACCTTGGAATTAAGTTAAGTAAGGTTTTCTCTCTTTGCTGAACTAGATATTTTTATTATTATTTATAACTGTTGTACTTTTTGGATTTATGTTTTGGACTGTTATATTTCTTTTTGGACTCGGTTGTTTTATTGTGATTTCTTTTGGACAGATATATTTTATCGTTGCGATAAACTCTGTTGAATGCTATATTTAAAAAAAAAAGTTAAGGTTATTAATTTAGTTAGAACTAGTTCATTGATGAGCTGAGATTATATATGTCCTGCACATTTAATTAAATCATTATTATGAATTATATGACCTATGCAACGTTTTATACGCAAATAATTATGAATCTTGACCTGTCAAAGTGAGTTAATGGATTCTCAAAACTGATCACCTATATTAATTATAGGATATTTCATATGTGGCAACAAATAATATTTTTGGAAATGGGGCAATATGCTATATGTATATATGATATAAAGAGGCTAAAGTAAGAGCTCTATTTCTACAATATACATATATAAAAAAATGTATGTTAAAAGATACTCGTAAACATTAAAGTTGAGGGTAATTGTCTAATTAGCGTCCTCCTCCAATTTAGATTATAAGTGCAAATACATCCATGACCTTTGTTAATATTAAAGAATCCTCCAACTTTGATTTTTTAGTTTCTTGGCCCCTCTTAATTTTTCTAACCAGCATAAAGAATCCTCCAATGTAGCTTGTTAGCATTTAACCCCCTCAATTTTATTAACATTAAATTCCCACATTAAAAAAAAAAACCCTTAATTACTGTCCCTAAACTTGTATTTTGTTGCACATTACCCTTTCTTATGATATTATTGAAATTATATTTATATTTAAAAGAAAAACCCTAGCTCTCCCTCGAGCTCCTTCCAATTCACGTGCCGGCTCCTTTCCCGGATCTAGGGAAACATGCTCGTTTCTGACGTTTACGACAGTACTGACACTATTCGCACGTGGTATACTTCTCGTTCGACAGTGATGGCGTTCTCAGGCGTACAAACGGTTGGCTATCGAAGGCTCGGAGTTTTCCAAGCTCGGTGATACAAAAATTGTAGGGAGCGGATCAGAATATTTGAAGACGAAATTGAGCGCACACGCTTCAAGAGTAATTTCGATTGCTAAGTTTTATTTATTCTTAAAACGATTAAAACCGACTAGACCAGCATCCGGAATTTCCCAATGTATTGTGGAACGTCAAGACTAACGATTTTGCGTGTGGGGATCGACTATCGAGCAAAATTTCCTTCAACTATTTTTTTTTCTTCTTCACATAATTCCTAATGAGGGAAAATTTAAGTCAAGAACTCTAAAAACAAAGCCAAAACATTTGTTAACAAGAAGAGGTCGTCAATGCGTTCAGAGATCACACGGAGCTCAATCAATCATTCGAAGAACAAGTGGAAGATCAACAATCAATCACCATGGCCAAGACACGCCATTTTTGCTGTCTAAACTCGAAGATCAACATTGTGGGGCACAGTGTTCCATAAAGTTGTGTTCCGATATTAAGAGAGAACAAACAAAAAACATAAACATCCAAAGTGAAAGAAATGCATGAGAAGATATTTGTGTGCAGCAATAAAATTTGAATAAGATTAATTGGTTGAGTATTTAAACTAGTATCTCGGATAGGAAACCAGAGAGGCGCTATCAATCTTGAAGAAAAAAAGTTAAATACTTATAAATAATAACAATTCATATTATTTCTTTCCGAGCCACCCTCAAACTATAGCTTTCCGTTTTTGAAATAATACGAGATCCAACCACACAACATATAAAAAATAAAATTGAAAAAATACGACCACGCATGACGCATCTAGAGAGTGTCACTTAATATTTGAAGAAAGAAAACATAGGGAAGTACTGATTAATCAAACTGAGCACAAACTCTACGACCATAAAACACACTTATTCGCCGCCATGTCCTTCTCCGCCGCCATGACTGTGATGTCCGGTGGCTGTACTCTCCGGAACAACACCCGTAGAAGCAGGCATTGCGCTGCCTTTGGCCTTGGCACCGTCGGCGTTATGAGCTGAGTCAACGGCGTCGGCTTTGCTCGGGTGAGACTCCGACGAGTCTTGCGTCTCGTCCTTCTTCTTGGAGCCTCTGAAGCAGAAACACACGCTGAGAAGGCTCTTCATCTCTCACCACAGATTCTCTCTCCTTTCGCTCTCCTCTTATGGATGCGGTAACACGCTCCAAGTAGGGTCTCACTGGTTTGCATAGGAAATATTTGTGGCAAAAATACGCATATATATGACATATTTTTAATTTATTTTCGTAACAAAAATTCTTAATGATTTGACTCCTTACCGTTAAGTTTCACGTGATGACGTATATATGATTTGACTATTGTCCATTTTGATCACATATGGGCTATAAGAACTTCACAGAGTTCAAAACGAACACTTAATAGTCAAAACATGTTCTATACAAAAATTAAAGTACTAAATGTCAATCTTGTCACCACATGGTCAAAACGGGCAAAAATGTGATAAAAAGGACACAAAAACATGGTCAAATCATACTTGCCGAAATTTTAGGTGTTGGGAATTAATGAAAAAACTTTATTACTTAAACCAAATTTTTTCACATCATTGAATTTTTGCAAAAAAAATAATAAAAATTGAGATATAAGTCATACTTTTTATAATAAAGTATTATTGCCGCAAATATTATTTTGCATAATGACTTGGTTAGGAAGTATGTTTTGTAATATTTGCCCTAATGTCTTATCACAACCTGCTTTTGCCCACTTTTTCGTTGTAATGCATTGTATTCTCTTCAAAGAAACGGTTTGAGGATTTGCATGAGTGATTGCTATTATGATCATGTGTAATACAGCTCATATGGTCTGTGGGTTTGGGGATGGATTCCATTAACGTTAAAGTGGTTATGATTTATCTTCGAATTTACCTTTTTAATTATACGATTATGATGATAACAAGTAGGCCAAATATTCTTTCAGAAGATTTATGGGATTCAATAGTATGTTTTCTCTAAAGGCGCGGTACGGGCAAACACGGTATATTCGATGCAGAATGTGGTTAATAATCGACCAACTGCTGCATTTTGATAACTTTATATACAGTAGAACTAAATTGTCTATTTTAGATGAAAACCGTTGGTCCGTCGCGCAATGCATATTGACAATTGTATACGTTTCCGTGTGCTAGCTAAAGCCTTTTGCATGTTTGGTGGAAATCATTCACTCTTTGTACTGTAACAGGGAAACTTGAAGGGTAAAAAAAAAAACCGCTTGAATTTTTCGGCGCACGTTCACCACGTAATTAACGATAAAATTACATTATACATATTCATTTAGTAAAAAAGTAATGAAAAGGAAAAGGTAAAAGCTAATAAATAGTACTATTATATGAATAGAGGTGTGCGTATATACAAAATCTTTTAGTACTATATAAGATTAGATTAGATTCTACTTTGCAGTTCAGTATTTATTTTTACAAAAAATCAAATACTGCTGCGAAATATCGATACGTGAGTTTGATTTTCTACTTTTAACTTTGAATTCAATATCAGTATTTTTCATTTTCCGGATTCGAGTTAACAGTATACGATTACTTCTGGTCACCCTTGTGACAAGGACAGAAAACGCTTGCGCTAAACCTCAGTTGTAACTCAATCTGATCTCAATCTGATTAAAAAAAATACACTAAAAGTAAAAATTTGACTGGTTGAATGATCAAACTATAAAGATTGATTGATGTTAAAGACATGAGGAAATACATAGCACTAAAAAAAATCTAAAATTAACTATATGTTGCAGAACTGCAGAAGTAAAACTTTAAAAGATAAATAAGCACTGTAATAAGATGCGAATCTAATTCCAAGATTATACATGGTTGTTTATAATGAAAATGATTACGACGAGTCTCAAAGCAATGTGAATAAATTTATGATATAATCCTAGAGACAAAATAAATTAATATAACACAACATAATGCAAAAATAGAATAAGAACAAAATCCAGCACATAAATCTTTATATCACCATCAAATGTCATGTAAAATTGTACAAAATCTAAATTCCCAGAGAGTAAATCTACAGAAGCCTTTTTCATTCAGCGCTTTGATTCTCGATTCATGTAAAACGAAGAAGATTATCAAAAAAAAAAAAGTTTTTCTTTTTTGGGAAGTTATAACAAAAAAGTTTTTTGGGAAGTTATAACAAATGATTGTACATAACATCATAATTGACAAGAATAAGTTCAAAATTGATTTTATAACATCACCTTGGTCTTCACTGAACAAAGACAGGTCCATCCTGCTTCATCTTGATTAAATTGCTTTCTATATTCCTCAGAACCGGCTGATACCTGCAAATATTAAAAGATATATGTATATATACATATATATGTATGTATCATAACAGTAACCCAAAAATGAAGAGCAGAAAGCAGTCTAAACAATACTCACAGGCGTGCGAGGCTGTTGTATGCCTGAGTGGCTTGCTGGAATTGGGCCGAGAGCTGCAAGACCTCTGCAGCCAATGCTTCTGCCCGGCTCTGTTCTTTCGCGACTTCACCCTATTCACGGTTCAGAAAACAACATAAATAAACAAAATAGGCGATAAAATTAAATTTATTTTTAATGCAATTACTGTGCTATTTATTTAAATTTTTTTGGATTGTTGGGTTATTTTTGGTAAGTAGTTATAAGGGAAAGATTAGGTAACCTAATTTTTCCTATTTAGTGAATCACGGGGCTTTGTGCCGTGGTGATTTTTGTTTGCTCCATTGACTCAAGACATCTTTGAGAGGGCTTAGACCATGTTCTCGAAGGAACAGGTCTTTGTTTATCTTGTTCATTGCAATAAAGTTTAGGGTTTACATAGTCAAGGTGGTATATGTGTTCTTGGCTTTTGTTTTACGTTACGTTTTCGAACCGGGTCCTATCAATATGGAAGCATGTAATTTTACTGAAGAAAAGCTGATACATACCATAAGATATAACCATATTCTTGTTAGAACTCTTAAATTTTATACATATATATATAGAAAGTCCTAAGAATGACATAAATAACTGAAGCTATATTACCTACTTTATTTTAGAATACTTGTTGACTGAACTAACCGGATAAAAAAAAAAAAAAAAAAAAAAACGTAATCTAACAGAAACTATAGTAGTAACTTTTGCGGCATGGTTCTAAACAATTATCTGAGTGAGTGGCTTCTAGAGAAATATGGAGTGTCAAGAGTGAAGCGCAAACCTTGAGGGAAATAATTTGAGCTGAATATGCTGACGAACTTGTCTGATTTGCCGCAGCATTGGGTGCTTCCAGAAGGTTCTTAGCCTGTTCGGTTCTCAATTTATCTAAAACCCCTCGGAGGTCTTCGTTTTGCTTGAGGCAATCCGCCACCTGCAAATTCCGGAAAAGAGTATAATGAGAAGAAAAAAAGTTTACGAATATAGACAGCAAGGAGAGGAACTAACCGACTCTGTTAAACCTTATCTTTTTGTAATACATAAATGTCAAATGCTTAAACAAAACATTCATGCATACATAACTACTGAACCCAAAATAGAACTTAATAATTACCTGATTCTCCCATTGCATTGCAATAACCTTGACTTCTTGGTAAGAACTTAGAAGATCAGCATTTTCCTCGAAAAGCTTTTCAATCTCCGTTGACTGAGAATCAATCTGCAACATTTGACTATGTTACCACAATAATTTATTTACACGTCCAGTGTCAATGCCAAAATTTTACAGGACGAATTCATATTCGCACTATGAAATCGTAGAAAATATTATCACTACCTCTCCTAAAAGCTTTTGCCTACTGTTTTCCAACCTTTCGATCACTACAGCCATATCATGCAATTGCTTCTCAAGTTTTTGCTTGTCCTCCTGGAATAAGCGATCACAAATCAGATATCGTGGATCAAAAACCAGTGGTTCAGTAATCTATTGCATTTTACTGGTACCCATAAATCAGAACCGGGAAATTCCTGGTACCAGTTTTTTATTTTTAAATATTATACATATATTTTTAAGGAAATCCTGATTTGAAACCGATATTTACAGGTTTTAAAATGGCATTTACAGGCATTTTTACTGGTCCCGGATCCCGATTTAAACCGATAAAATACAGTACGGGACCAAGAGGAAAAAATTGTCAAATTCCCAATTCGTGGTCTCAGTTTCAACCTGACTTAGCAGTAAACTATAACCCCTAATTCCCTTAACTTACTAGTGAAAATTCTTGGACGGTTACTTTCTCTGGTTCTTCTGCAGCCAAGAACTAAATGTTAGAGAGCTAGAATTTGCTAAAATATTATTGTTGGAATGCGATAAAAAGAAATCTTTAATAGGTGATAGAACAGTTAAAATGAATTTTTTTTCCAAACCTCTTTCGCACTACAAGAGAATCTAAGATTAACATAATATACTCCAAGCAGCATGTAATGCTAAAATGTAGAGCTAAAATGTGCTTGATATGGAAACTACAAAATACACCAATTATTACTTGTAATTAATTGTACAACCTAGTCAAATTATCAATTTACTAAATTCTAGGAGATTCCGCAGTTAATGTTCCTTTATTTAACGTTCGTAAGTTCGTTCGAAGGGTCACTCAAAAATTATTATATCAATTTCTTTTGATATTTAAAAAATGCAAAATCAGACAAACATATTTCACACTAAAAGTGAATCTGGGATTAACATGAAATACTCCAAGCAGAACCTGATGCTATTTTTGACATAGCTGCAAGCTTTTCTTCTAGCTCCTGCTTTTGAGACGTTAGCATAGACGTCTGGGCTTGCTCCTCGGCTAATCTTTGTCGCTCTTGCTGCCTCAACAGTGATTCTTGCTAAAATTGAAAACCAAAGAACAATCATCATTCATTCGTCAGAATAAAGTTGTAAATGGGCCAGCTCCACCAGGCGCACCCTCAAATCCCATTAATGCAATACGCATCTTGCAGGTTTCTGGGCCGGGCCACCCTTTCTGACAAAATGGGCGTTCAATATACCTGTAACTCAGATTTTAAGCTAGCTAACTCCTTCTCTAAGGTTTGTATTTGAAACGGTGAGCTTGCAAAAGAGGGCACTGCACTTAGTGAACCGCTCATTGCCTGTTGCTGCATCAGATTTAGTTCTGCTCTCAAAGAAGCTGCATCATCCTCAGCCTATATAGCAAAGACTCTATTAGAAAGAACAAATTTTATAACATTAGCGTCTTAGAAATTTTTCTCATGCATACTCGATATTGCTCCTCCTCTGCTTCCTTCAAACGCTTCTTGAGTGCGCGAAGCTGGGCCGAAAAGTCCTCCTACACTAATTAGACCAGACTATTAAAATAGACAAAAACACCTACTTACAAACAAAAAATTAAACATATCTGATTGTAATTTCTATAGAAATTTTGCAGAGATTCGTGCATACCCGTGCAACAACTGCTGCATCTTTTTCCATTGCGACATCCCTCAAAGCTTTTCTCAAAGACGGAATTGTGTTTTGTTCCTAGAAATCAACAGAAAGTAAATTTAAATTGTACAAGCAAGAAATTATCCACAGAACTAATGAGGAAACATGACAAAAGAGTAATCCATAATTTTTTTTTATCCTTACGTAGCGGCACTAAGTACAATAAATTATTAATTTTAGCCATTAGTAGCGATTTGTCAACTAAATATTTATTATGAGAACTATAATGTGATACGGCCTGAGATAGAGATTTCGTAATAGGAGCCATGCTAACAGAGTAAGAACGATCAAGGATGCTAGATCTTTCCCACAACCCAAATCCCCCTCCCTCGGATAGAGATTAAGTTAATTTGGTTGATTCAAAGATAACTTTTCATTAACGAAAAGAAAAAAGAAAAGAAAAAACCATTAATATGGGCAATCAATTACAACCATTTTCGACGCCTATTTTCATGACATGTAAAATGAACTACTTGCTAAAAATAAAATCTTACGTGCATAATTAAAAACACCTAACTAAAGGCTCAAACTTCATAAAGTAAAAAACGACCAAATAAACATCTAAACCATAAGAAATCGACCCATCTAGTAGCTCAGCCTAATATTATGATTTCTTCTTCTACAAGTTTTCTCAAAGAAGGGATACATAACGCAATGCCGGTAGCATAATTTGCATACCAACAAACCAAAGCGCTGAAATCAAATTTCCAATTTATGTAAAAAAGCAGTGTTAGTTACTCATTTCATGAAATTTGAGTAATGTGCATCCGTTGATCAATTATGTACAACTATAACTGACTTGTTCGATCATCCACACGACCTTACCAGATCATTCAATCGTTTCTGCAGCACTTCATTCTCGTTTTCCGAAGTTTGAAGCTAAAACAAGTCAAGCACGAACGACACAAGCAGTTACAATTTCATCTTTCACCATCAAAGCTTTCTTAAGCTCAACTATCACATGGATAAAGACGAGTAATAGTCATGCTCGTGCAAAAACCTTAGAATTCAAATGCCTGTTCTGCTCCTCCAGTTCTGCATTCTTCTTGTCTAAGACCCGAATTTGCGCTACTAAACCGCCAACATCTGCCTGCACCAGAACCAAAAACCGCACCAAAAAAAAAAAAGAGCCTAAATTGAAATGCACAACAAATAATTCCAAAGAAACAAGTCCAAATGATGTTACAATTAGACTCAGATTCGCAACCCTCAATTGCCTAAAACTACAGTCATTTGCAGAGGAAGAAAATTGCATGAACGAGGAACAAAATTCTTACCTCTGAGATTCGACTTCCACTCTCGGATTTCCTAATCGGCACCACGTCTGCACTCGCAAGCAAAAACACGAGAAATTCATCGAAACGCGTCTGAGAAAATTACAAAAAAAAAATACAGAAATTATATTGGTACACGTACCATTGGAGATCGTAGCTTTGCTGAGATCTGGCCCCGATGAGGTTTTGCTCAACCTCTCCGCAGCTCGCTTCTGACGAATTTCCTCTAGCTGAACCAAAAAAAAAAAAACAAACAGCACAGAGAAAGATCACTTTTGGAGAATTGAAAAGAGAGCAAAGCTTAAAGATCCTTCAAAACAATGGAGATTCGATTCCGCACCGTTCGTCGGCCGAGAGAGGCGTGGTGTGACTCCATGCTTGAAGGTCAGAGCTTCGCTGTTCCGGTCTTCTTCAACCTCTCAACAAAATTCCGCAATATATCTGATGACATGAAAATGGCGATATTAATATAAATTTAGCGAAAGATGACATCCAAATTGGCCAGTCTGGGTGGTGTAGTAGGTTATCACGCTAGTCTCACACACTAGAGGTCCCCGGTTCGAACCCGGGCTCAGACACCAAAATGCCATTAATCATTTTCTTTTCTTTTCTGTTATTATAAAAAATTACTTACTTACAGTTTTCTTTTCTTTTCTGTTATTATAAAAAATTATTTACTTACAGTTTTCTTTTCTTTTCTGTTCTTATAAAAAAATTACTTACTTACAGTTTTAATATGTAAATTCATGAGAAAAAGTCCTTTTATTTTTGGGGGGGGCTTTACTGAATTACGAGATTTCTATAAAATAAAAAATAAAAAGAAGCGTTAAAATGAAAGTCAGGTGGTTAACAATGATATAGTTGTAATTGTATAATAACTACCAAGAGTAGATGTTCATTTCTAGGTTAAAAATTTACATGTCCTCTTTCAACTACCAGTAATCCCCACATGAACAGACTCCATCCCGGAAATGGTGGAACCGATTCACGTCCCGAACCACGATCTCTCGGTTCGCGAACTTCGACACGAACTTCGTGACGGAGTGGCAGTCTTCGCACAGCCTGAGGTTCTTCGAGATTCGAATCGTTTCGCCGTGGCTCGTGTTAATCAGCCCGAAGGCAACGGCTAGCTTTTCGCTGTGCCCTAACAGGACTCGCTCCTTCTCTTCCTCGTCGAGATCGTAGAGCACGATCTTTGTCTGGGGCTCGTACCCTCTCTCCTTCATCTCCTCCGACAATTTCTCCAACAAAGCGTGAGCCAGTTCGGTCTGCGGGTTAAGTTCGTCAGCCGACGCGAACGCGTAGACTCTCTTCCCTACTTCGATCCAGCTACAACCCGGGACTTTCTGTAGATTCCGAGCTTCGAGAAGCTGCTTCACTCTTTTGACCTCGTCCCACATCTCTGCTTCGGCGTAGATGTCGGCCAAAAGTACATAATTCCCGGCATTCCATGGCTCCAATTCAAAAAGCCGTTTGCAGGCTCTCTCTGCAAGCTCCACGTGGCAATGAATCCGACAAGCACCAAGAAGTGCCCCCCAAACTTTCGGGCCTGGTTCTATTCGCATCTCCTCCACGACTCTCGCCGCTTCGTCTAGCTGATTGGCCCGACCGAGGAGATCCACCAGACACGCGTAGTGTTCCATACTTGGATACATTTTGTGTTTTTTAACAATGGAATCGAATATCATCTTCCCTTCTGCAACGAGACCCGCGTGACTGCAAGCGCCTAGAACGCTGATGAACGAGATCGGGTTCGGCGCGATTCCGCTCGAGATCATGTCTTCAAAAACCCGTATCGCCTTTTTACCGTGTCCGTGAACTCCGTAACTAGATATCAAGGAATTCCATGAAACGACGTCCCTCTTAGGCATTTGATCGAACACGCGCTGCCCAGTTTTGAGCCTACCACACCTTGCGTACATGGCCACGAGCGTGCTCATAACCGGCAATATCGAATCGAGACCTCTTCTGAGGACATATGCGTGAATAACCCTCCCTTGCTCGAGAGCAACAATGGCCGCACAGGCTCGCAAGACGCTCACCATCGTGACCGAGTTCGGGACCAGATCGCTGTTCTCGGTCACCATCTCGCGGAAGAGCTCCACCGCCTCAAAGGCCCTCTCGTTCTTCGCGTAGCACGCGATCATCGCGCTCCACGACACCACGTTCCTCTCGGGCATCTCCCGGAAAACACCCTGCGCGTAGGACACGTAACCGAATCTCGCGTACACGTCCATCAAAGTAGTCACAATGTGAACGCAGCACTCGAAGCCGTGCCGCAGAATGTGTGCATGAATCTCCTTCCCCTTCTCGAGCAGGACGACCGAGCAACTCTCTGAGGCGACGCACGCCTTGAGTACGTAAGTATACGTAAACCTGTCCGGCCCGGTACCGCACCGATTCATCCGGCGGAACAAGTCAAACACCTCGACGCCATGGCCGGCCAGGGCAAGAGCCCGGAGAATCGCGTTCCAAACATAGACAGTCTTAACGGGACTTTTGTCGAACACGTTGCGCGCATGATCGACGCGGTCCAAAGCAGAGTACATGTTGATGAGCTTGGTGGCGAGGAAGGGGTCTCCGTCCATGCCATCGTCGAGGAGGTGGCGATGGACGCGGAGGGCGTGGGTGAGAGAGGCGTGGGTGGTGCAGGCGAGGATGAGGAGCTCGTAGGTGAGTTGACTCGGGGCGGGCTCGCGAGGGAGGAGGTGGAGGGCTCGCCGGAGATGGCCCTGCTTGCAGAGAGACTGGATGAGCTTGTTGGTGTTAGTGTGGGTGAAGGCGACGGAGCAGCGCGTGGAGGCACGCGCGGAGAAGGCGAGAGTGGGGGGTTGGAGGGCTTGGGAAGCGG
Organism: Parietaria judaica; assembly: GCA_954871525.1. Lineage (NCBI taxonomy): Eukaryota > Viridiplantae > Streptophyta > Magnoliopsida > Rosales > Urticaceae > Parietaria > Parietaria judaica. The sequence continues at coordinate 20,821,396 of OX940860.1, read as the reverse complement.
GGAGAACCCACATCACATTGGCATGGAATGGAAAAGATTGGGATGGTGAGGTTAATAGCAATTGGTGGGTGCCACGGGGATAAAAAGAAAGATATTTCCTTTGGGGTGTGTCATGACTCATGTCACGTACGTTTTTAGTTAAGATGGTTTGGATCAAGGTTCAAAATATCTTTTTTGCCGATAAATCGGTTGTCGTTTTCGATGATTATCGATGGATTTTCGAGGATTATCAATGAAAAACTACTAAAATTGTAGTTTATCATTACCGACAAGGCGACACTTATCGAGAATTATCGACGGATTATCTACACTTATCAAGGATTATCGATGAAAAACCACTAAAACAGTTTTAAGAATATATTTACTAAGTTTACATATGTAAATAAAATATAGTGTCACTCTCACATATGTAAATAGTCAAATAGAATCATGTCGTACTCAAATATATGTAAATAAAATCATGTCATGTTCAAACATAAGAAAACAATATAGACATAATTAACTATTTGGATTTGTGGATAATAATGATTAAAAGATACTACATAAATTGATAATATACATAATTAACTATTTGGCTTTGGGGAGAAGTCTCACATTGAGCAAATATAAATAATAAAAAAATACACATTTGTTTGAATTTGGAAAGTCTCACATGGAACAAATACAAAGAAAATAATAACATTGCTAGTATATAAATAGCAATCTCCATTTCCAAATCCAAGCAACTCAAACTATCTATCTTGATACTTGGCTAGTACGCCATGTTAAGTTAATTTTTTTCTTGAAAAATACATTTGTTTTTTTTGCATTTAAGGTATTTTTGCCGAAAATTGTTAAAAAATGCAAAAAAAAATTATAAGTACCTAATTTTTTATTATTTTTACAATGTTTTTACGGATAATCGATTAAAATGGAATATTTGCCGATGACTATTGGCAAGACGGATAATCGAGGAAAATTCGAACTTTGGTTTGGATGCTCGAGTGGTGATTGGCTTGTGTCAACATATATTTATTTATTTATTTGTTTGTTTAATATTTTGGAAATAAGACTTTCATTCAGAGTTATATTACACAAGCGAATTATCAATCCAATGAATGAATAATGGCATCAAAATCAAGTTTGTTGGATTGATGGTATATCCACTGACACTGATTCTTTTCTTTGAGATGTCCTCAGTGAAATACAAAAATTATGCATGTATGTAATTGAAGCTTGATCGATACTATTACTCTAACAAAAAATAAAAATAAAAAGTCTTGCCGGCTAACATAGGTACGTGGCAGCTAATGAGCTATTGAAAAACTCGCTACAAAAGTATTGTGTTTTTTTTTTTTTACAAGCAATTTCTAGTTTTACACTCGAAAAAACTTATGGAGATAGATTTGAATTTTGTATGAGAAAAAGTTCTTAACAAACAAATAGATATTAATTCCCTTGTTCACTTGGCAAACTCGTGAAATTTTTAAACCATTTGTTTGAAATATGAATGGGCCTATAGCAATAGAGATACATTTAGAACGTTAAAATAGATATTGTTATAACTCTCAACAAATCTCTCCAACTATTCAACCTTGGTAATAGATATCAAACTCCATCAGCTATGCCTATTTTGGCAGTTGATCCTCAAATCCTTTTAATTGCATTCAAAATATGTTTAATTGCATCAATATTTTATAACTACATTTCACAACCTTTGCTAAGCAAAATTCCATTCTTTTACAGAACCAGAAGGAATATAATTATCTTATAAAGTTATGGCTAAGCTGCTGCAGGATCGTTTATGACACCCAAGAAATCGTCTTTTATCGTGCCGATGCAGAACTGCGACATAAAAGAAACATGTTATAAGAGAAACTTGCTTAAGAGATAAGTTCTTGACAATGTCGATAAAGCATTACAATTTCTGTAGCATCAACTCGAGTCCCGATTATCTTTAGTCTCACTTCACTGTCCTTTTGAATTTTGACCTGCAAGGACCGAGAAATCGGTTGTACACAGTGATCGATAACTCTAGAAAACTCAGATTTGATTCATAAGATAGAGCGTACCGATCCATCAGAAGTTGTGTAGTTTGGCATGTCTCCAGATTGAAACTCCATGTCGTCGGGTATTAACTAGAAAACGACAAGTGTTATATGAGTATAACAGGAAGGCATTATTCAGGTTATTTCACTATCTTATTTAGACTTAGTTAATTAGGTCTTGTTATTTATTACTGTCATTTGAATTATTAAATTATGTTAAGGGGTTTAATTTGGTTGGACCCTGTCTGGCCCATTGAGTTTCAATAATATTCATTCATAAAAACACGCCTCTCGAATTAGAATTCCTATTGAACATCATATGGAGAGTTTCCCTGTCTAACTCTCGAATTAGAAACCGGGATGTTGTTTATCAAATTAAGCGTTCTTGTTTCAGTTTGATTAGGGGCTCGGATCCTATCCCCATTCTCATAGATGGAACCGTTTGTCATGAAGCATATGTAATGCCACCATATTAAACACGGCCAATTCACTTTATTGTTGACTACTTGAGTCGTACAAAAATAGGATTATAAGTATTCTGGAACTCCCAAGTAAAATAACCTAGAACAAATTGGCGATTCAGCTCGTAAATAACACAAAGAGGACAACGAGCTTACATGGTTTGAAACAAAAATTTGAACAGGTCCGGCTTCAGCAAAAAAACCCATCTGCAGTTTGATATATCATCGTACAAAAGATAAGAAGACGACGATGTTGAAAAAATCGTCAATCGGCCATACATCGTGGCGGAGGATACGAGCGAACATAGATATGCACATACCTTGTTTACCATGGTAACCACCGCTTCTAATATCTCTCCTTTGAAAGGTCTGAACACAACACACTGATACTTCACTGGAAAAGTCACAAATCCCGTACCATCACGAATTAGTCCTTTTCCAACGTTCTCAATGCCAGTAATCGCCACCACAAAGCCATGCCGTCCACTGAAACAAAAGCATGAGGGGAAATCAAATGCCTTTCCGATTGCATTCTAACGGAAAAGATACTCCTCCATTTATAAGGGAATCTACAACACCAAGTCACAACATATCCAAGCGAATAACAAAAATATAACAATCACAATTCACTCTTGACAGGCCCGTGCTTATGTTATCGCCAGAGGAAGAGCAAAACGGTAGTTTGAGTCCTTAAACATGAGTCCGTCAATGTCGGGGTTTTTTTATTTTTTTATTTTTTATGTGCCCATGGGCTTTTCGGGTCAACTAAGTCATTAAGCGTAATTTAATTTTTCCATTATATTTGATCCTTAGGGTTTGAGCATCGCCTATATAGGCGCCAACACCTAGCCCCGGAGTCTTTTATGCTCGCTTAGCATCACGGAGAGCTCTCTACGGAGCTCCCGAAGGAAGGTAGTTTGTCATTTCATTGGACTATCGTGGTACATTGAAAAAACAAAAAAGGAATCATCTTTCCAGTGAATTCCGTTAGCCGAATCGCTCATGGAACCTATCAGCTCAGCTCAATTGGAGCAGATAACGATGAATTCAATACATAGATAAATCTAAAACCAGGCTATAACAGAAATCGGACCTATGAAATCCCCTAACGGAACTTAATCACAGAATTACACAGCTTCACGTACGGAACCAGGCAAGAAATCCCAAAATCGAGAGCATTGAAACCTAATCGGAGAAGTGAACCTGCAAGTGCCTTCGACGTCCTTCATGAGCTTGGAGACGATGTTGTCGCGGAGACTGCGACCGAAGTGGCGAGGATGGAGCTGCATGTTCCTCTCCAGTACGATGTGGAAGAACATCTTCGATCGAATCCACACCAAACTGCTTTGGCTTCAGAGAGAGAGAGACACAATCGTCTTCTTCGCTTATTTGCTCTGCTTCAGTTCCTGTTTCTTTCTTTATGTATTTTATAAAGGTAACTGCCTCCTCAACTTTGATATTGGTGCAGATAACCCCTTCAATCTTGTTATTTGGTGGCGAAAGTATTCAAGTTGTTATGATTAAACCTGTAAATACTGAACAGAACCCGGATCCGGGTTCTGTTTTTCACATTTCCGGAAAAATCCGGAACCAAAAATTTCTGGTTCCGGTAAAATCCGGAACCGGATTTTCTCCGGAAAGCAGAATCCGGACCGGATTCTGTTCTGTTTTTTTTTTTATCATTTGTAGTTTTTATCTACGGTTTAATTTCCTTTTTTTATTTTATATTTGTGTTTATAGGTTTTCTTTTTTCTTTAAAAAAAAACGGATTCCGGAAAATATAGAAAATCCGGAACCGGATTTTCGGGTTCCGGAAAATTCTGGAACCGGATTTTCTGGTTTCATATTTTTTTTAAAAAAATTCTGGAAATCCGGTTTTCCGATTACTGTATTTACAGGATTAGTTATGATTGGTTCAGTTTAGTACTTAAGTTAAAATTGAGTGGTGAAAATACTCAAGTTACATTTTTATATTATGGGTTAATGAGGGCAAAAATACCCAAAGTTTGGTCAAATAACCCCTCGTGTACCCAAAGTTTAAAAGTGGTGCCAAAAATACCCAAAGTCATATTTGGAAAGTTGACCACTCCATTCTCGTTACGCCGTTAACTTACCTGTTAATTCTGGCCACGTGGACAAATCTGTTTTGTTAAGTGTAATCATTAGGGGTTTAATTAGTTGTGTTAAATAGTATTAAATAGGGGTTTAATTCCTTGTTTTGTCGTAAACGAGGCTGATGTGGGCTCGTTCACGTGGCAAAAATTATTATGTCAGCAACCCACGTTTGTCCACGTGGCCAGAGTTAACGGGTAAGTTAACGGCGTTACGAGAATGGAGTGGTCAACTCCCCAAATGCGGCTTTGGGTATTTTTGCCACCACTTTTAAACTTTGGGTACACGAGAGGTTCTTTGACCAAACTTTGGGTATTTTTGCCATCATTAACCCTTTATTTATTGGCTATTTGTTAAATTATTACGTGAAAGGAGTAAAATGATATAAATGTCACATAAAGCATTTAAATGCTACATATGACATTAAACAGACAGAGGCCATCAAAATTGTACATTGAGTACTTTCATCACTAAAATTTTAATTTTAACGCTATAGAAATCTCGCAACCATATTTTGTGCTCATGTGCATTAAAAAAAAAAAAAAAAAAAAAAAGAATATGTTCAAAAATAATATTTTCCGATTGAATTTGGTAAATAATGTAAAATAAAATTTAGTTTAACTCTTTGCCATTTGATTGTACTCGATAAATATTTTTGTGTTTGTAGGCATTTACACTTTCAATAAATTTTTACCGGCGAAAGAATACACGCTTTCATTAGATTTTTCCATTATTTACGGAAGTACAATTTCATTAAATTAACACTCGATATATTATAATCTCGATTTGCCAAGTACAAATTAATTTTCTTAAATTAATACTCGATAAATTAATAATCTCAATTACATAATACTTTTAAGGGTTAATGACGGCAAAAATACCCAAAGTTTGGTCAAAGAACCCTTTGGGTACCCAAAGTTTAAAAGTGGTGGCAAAAGTACCCAAAGTCACATTTGGGGCATTGACCACTCCATTCTAGTAGCGCAGTTAACTTACATGTTAACACTGGCCACGTGGACAAACGTGGGTTGCTGACATAGCAAGTTTTTGCCACGTGGATGAGCCCACATCAGCCTCGTTTACGATAAAACAACGAATTAAACCCCTAATTGGGCTTGTCCACGTGGAAAAAAATGGTTATGTCAGCAACCAACGTTTGTCCACGTGGCCAGAGTTGACGGGTAAGTTAACTGCGTTACGAGAATGGAGTGGTCAACTCCCCAAATGCAACTTTGGGTACTTTTCCCACCACTTTTAAACTTTGGGTACACGAGAAGTTCTTTGACCAAACATTGAGTATTTTTGCCGTCATTAACCCTACTTTTAAATGGTCTTGACTCTTACTACCATGACTAAATCATCCCTCGAAAATATGATAGAAAAAAATTAATCTCAAAAGTATTAATTTATAAAAGTTTCGAATAATCAATTTTTCACTATTTTCATGTTAATTTGGAAGAAATTATTAACGTAAAATTTGATAATCAAAATACATATTTTTGGAATTTTACCCCTATATCACGTAGCAGTTGCAAAATAAAAATTGGTCGCATAGTACATTTATCTAGCATCTATCTTACAGTAAGAAAGCAGCAAAAAAAGACTCCTTGGAATGAAAACAACAAAGAAAACAAAGGTGAAGCAGAGAAAGAAAAAGCAAAATAAATTCATCAAAAAAGAAAAGAAAAAAAGAGTAGCCCTAGAAACATAAAGACGATACTCATTGTCGCTATCGATTTCCGGCCGATCAGTACTATGCCAGAATGAAGTTCATTCATGTCGAACAATGAGTGTCCATCGGAGCTGAAGAACAATTACGAGGAGAAACGCAGAATGATTTTGCGAAAGAGGGACGTCATTGACTACAGGTTTAGTCGTTTACAGCTCAAATGTATATACAACGGAAGGAAGCCAGAAGAAGAAGAAGAGGAAGAGTACTTCGATTTAATTACGATTACGAAAGAAGCGCGTAAACTCGAAAATTTTCCCGCCACTTTCCTAACCATAGTAAGCTTTTAAACTGAGCAAGTTCCCAGAGAGCTCCTTTAATTATACATAATTAACTTGAACAAATAACTCATCTTAAATTGCGCGATTAAATTGATGATAATTTGCCACTCCTTGTTTTGTTGTGTTTGAAGAGCTTCAAAGCCGATCGTTACTCGGATCTAGGAAATCAGGAACAGAAAAAGTCGGTAAATCTCTGAAAGTTACGCTGATTTAGAATTGACGAAGCTATTAAATAACAGAATCGAACGTACGCTGCCTGAAGGGGATTGAGATTGCCCTCACATAAGTGCTGAACCGAACCGAGACTTTTTATCCGCCGGCTTGAGAATCTGGAAAGAGCACATCAAACTCTCGTCGACGCTCATCATCGCACCGGCGTTGTCAAACTCGCCACAGTAGTTCGGAGCCGAAAATATCGTGACAAGCTGTCTATCAGCAAAGAACTCATACCCGTCCTCCACAACCTAGAACAACGATAAAACATCTCATAAAAACCCACAGCATCCGGAAAAAAGCAAAGTTGCCGAAAAATCCGACAGTAATCAACCTGGTGGGCCCGGCAAACGAGATCCATGTCGTGCTTGGTCAAGAACTCAGCGACCTTATCTGGTCCAAAAGTGTAGGAGACACCCCGGTCGTTCATCCCCCATCCTTTGACATCTTTTCCCGGGTCCGACCACAGCAGATCACAGAGCAGGCCGGAATCGGGGACGTCGATTGGGCGATCGATGATCCTGATCTGATCGAGATGTGCCAGATCAGGGGAGAGGCCGCCGTGCATGCACAGGATCTTGTCGTCGATGAGCGCAGCCACGGGGAGGCAGTTGAAGCAATCGGTGAACGTCTTCCAGAGCCTGACGTTGAAGCGTCGTTTGCATTCGTCGTAGAAGCCGTAAATCCGATTGATGGAAGCGCATTCGTGGTTTCCTCTCAGAAGGAAGAAGTTCTCGGGGTACTTGATTTTGTAGGCGAGCAAGAGACAAATGGTTTCCAGGCTTTGCTTGCCACGGTCCACGTAGTCTCCCAAGAACAGGTAGTTGGCGTTTGGAGGAAACCCTCCATACTCGAAAAGCCTCAAGAGATCGGAGTATTGTCCATGAATATCACCTGGGAGAAAAACCAACATTGAGGTGTATAAGTCAAGAAAGAATTCGTTGAAGCATTCTAGGAGTGAAACCGGTGTTCCGGTTCCGGTTTTCAGCCATTTATCATATCTGGAACTGAATAGAGACTGGAAGTGGTTTTTATTTAGAGGAATTAGGTTTCTATGTACCAGTTTTTGTAACCGGTTTGTATGAATGAAAAAAAAAATGTCCCAACAATCAACTTTAATGATAGATAGAAATGAGTTCAAAGTTACAAATAAATTATAAAATAACATGTCCAAAAGTAAACAAAATCCAAAAAAAAAAATAACCTATGAATAAAACCAGTTGCTAACCGAAACACTGAACCAGTACATAACCAAACCTTCGCTCCTAACGTATGCAAGGAAAATAATATAATTATATACAGAAATCTTAAGTGATCAAAGTTAGAAAGAATCGAGAACATCATTAAGTTCTATTAATTCATAAGCTGAGGTTATGTAACATCAACAAGAAATAGAAAATGGTAAAGCCTGGGGAACAAAAACGTTTGGAGAACTTTCTAGCCTATGGACTACCTACTCTTCCCTACCATTGTGGTAGGAACCGAGGCAAACCCCAAACACGAATCAACAGAAATTCACCGAAGTGATGAACTCCCGGTTGTTCATTGAATAAATAAAACCGAATAAGAAACAAAACGGTCAATCCTTTGAAAAACACGAACCGAGCTCTCCCTATAGACATAAGTGATAAACAGCCAAAACTCAAATGTGCCAGCTCCATCAGGATTGGCGCCTAATATATGGATTATGAAAGCTTAATCTACCTATTAAAAGCTACCGAAAATGCCCCTAATGAATAAATAAATATTATAGTTTTAATTGATAAAAAATTAGAGCTAGCACATTGTCTAACATCTGCCGAGTGATTTTCCACTTGAAAGCTTATGGTATGTCCAAAATGTTTGAAAATGGTGGTATCCCAGATATATCTATTAATCTGACCAATTAGTTAACCCCTACGTTGCTAAAAACAGTTAATTTTATTATTTTTATAGAAATGTCAATACTTAATTCACTCTATATTAGTATTACAATCATATTCCCTTATTTCATGAAATTTAACAAGCAAATCCAACATGAATTGCAAAATGGAGTTCACGTATATCATGTTAACCAAAAAACATTTAGCTCAATGAACTCAACTAGACCCTTTAAGCTAAAGGCGTAGACGCATTTGCGATCGCCATTTTTCTCTAAACCGCAACCGTTTCGGAAACCATAGGTAGGTGCGAACGAGTAACTAAGATCATTTCTTGCATATGTTTAAAATTTATGACGTTTCTTAGTCTCGTTAATCCGTTTCCTGATTTCTACCTGAACATTGCAAACCCAAAAGGCATTACAAGAGTATGAAAACAGTGCAATGGAGTTTTGTTCAAGTCATCAACAACTTTCACACCAATTGCTCTAACGAAACCCTAACTACACAGAGCCTCTAGACTCTAGTCAAAGCGTGACTTCAGTCACGCACTGGTGCAACCATACCCAAACTCACAAGCCTCGCCATGGCTACTACTTCCAACTAGCACTGTAGCTCACGAGACCGCAATTTCATATCAAGAAAAGTAATCCAAAACAGGCAAACAGTTGGAACAGTAAGAAGCCAAAAAAATCCAAAAAATATAATTGATAAAAAAATCAAACAGGATCGATCGAAGAAGATAAGCAAAGGGGAAGATTGAACGGACCGCAAATCTTGATGGGAGCTTCGAGCTCGAGAAGAACTGGCTGGCGGAGGAAGAGGTCCTTGGCGGCGGAGCAGAGAAGCCGGATCTCCGCCTCCATGAGCTGAACCTGCTTCGCCGGCCGAGCTTGCCGGAACTCCAGAAGCCGGCTTATGATGTCATCCAGTACGGCCGGCTCTATGCTCCCGCCGGCGCCACCTTGCTGAGCCATTCGGATTCCGACGACTCCGATTCCGATTCCGGCGTCTCTGGGGAATCTCAGGGACCGTGCAGATCGGCGATCTCTTCTCAAAGGAGAGAAGAGGAAACCATCTTCTTCGATGGCTGGCTTTTGTATCCGAGTCTCTCTCGGTCTCTTTTTGAGCGTTGTTTGAAATTAAAGACAATGCTAGAAAATAAAAAATAAAAAATAAAATAAATTATATTAATGAGAGAACTTTTGGGTAATTTTTATTTCTGTTTGTATATATTTTTTTAGAGAGAGAGAAAATGGCCGCTTAAAACATGTCACGTGAAATTTAACGGAGAATAAATAGCGGACTAAAAATAATAGTACTGCCCCAGCACGTTTCTCCGTTATTGGTCTAGCGTCGTTGAGATCAACAGGCTCATCGTTATTTGGTGACTTTGAATACTTAAACTGTAAAAAAAAAAAAAAAAAATGTATGATTAAAGTACTTATGTAACAAATATTTTATTTCTTCATGAATTGGGTATTAATTTGAATTGGGAGGAGAAAAAGCAAGCAAGTTTGTAAAGAGAAAGAAGATGAGCAATTAATATATGCAATGGTGGGTGTCTACTTGGGATAACTCGAATAATAATATTAATAGTAATAATGACATGGGGTCATGATCATGGTCATGGATCATTATACGTGTATAATAATGTATATGCATTGATTGAATAATGTATTTGTAATGTATATGTGTATACAATACATGAATGTGTTCGTGTGTATCGGGGACCATAAGAGTTTAACACATTTCCTATGCGGCGGAGTTGCCTATAAAATACTTTACCATAAATTATGAAATTCCCTTTTCACAAAGGTGTATCGAACAATCAATTTTTAATTATTTGTGAGGAATTGGCGTTTCAATCAAGGTCTAAAAATATAAAAATAACTAAATAAGAGATTAATTTTTGAAGTTTATCTTCTTTTATTGAATATTTTATAAAATAATAATACTTATAATATATATATATATATAAATGACAGTATTTTATATACAAGTAAATAATATTTACATAAATATATAACGATACATATAGAAGACCAGTAAGAAGTTAAAAAAAGGTTCTATTTTAAAGGGTTAAACATATTTTTACCATAAAAAGTGAAATTAAAGACATCAAAGTAAAGTTATCTGCATTATGTTACTATGTGAGTCGAAACATATATGCGAACTTAATTGTCCACGTAGTAATTTTAAATAGAAGAAATAAAGACTATATATAAATGTACATTTTTTTATTTATTTTTGTTTAATGAATTTAATTTACATTTATGCTTGCATAATTTCGTATTTATATACCATTTTATTTCAAGTAGATGTCAAAACCTCAAGAACAATGGACCGGTATTAATGCCGTTTTTTAAATAGCATTAGAAAATTGTATCCGTGTTGTTCATCATCAATGCGTTACTCATCAATCTCTGTCATTCACTTTTCAATTGTGTTGGAATTTCCGAATTTGCAAGTTGCATCACGTGCCGCCCAAACACATGAACTCAACATGTGACATACCAAACGAAATACCAAATATACAACTTCATTTTTATTTTATTTTTCTCTCAAATGTTATTTAATCGGTCAAAATTTAAAATCTGACGTCGATAAAATACCGATAGTTCAAGTTTACGAGTATGCTAACAGATTATAAGTATACCATATACTGTTGCCGATAAAGTATCAACAATCCAAGTTTACGAGTATGTCGATATATTAAAGGTATGTCAATTAGTAAACGATAGTTATTTGATCTTGATAACGATTTTTGTTGATCATATTTTATTGGAATACCAGTAATTTATAAAATAAAAATAGTATTATATTACCTATAATATTTTAAACATTGAGTTATCGGTTCCTCGTTTACAAAGGATGTGCAAATTTGACCCTTATGTTTTAGAAATAGCAGATATGACCCATATTATATATTTGGTCTTTCTTTGTACAAATAGGATAAGGGTAGTAAATTACTTTTTAGTAAATCCACCATTTTATTGAGAACCCGTTACTCATCAATCATCTAGTAAATTGAACTATCAATTTTTCATAAGCACATAAAAACCTTCGACGTCAAAAATTAAATTTCAAGAACAAAAAGCACCATCTTGCAAAGTTGAAGGAGTCTATATTAGTAATTACTCTTTTAAAGTTTAGCTATTTCTTAAATATTTATTGATTAGGTCCGTGGAGGTTTATAATGATTAGTCAATTACGGTCTAAAACTATTTTGCCGTGGTCTGAGTTGGATCATTCGCCTACTAAGCCGCATGCTAAATATTCCTTTCATTAAATTTACAATCTTTATTCAAATTAAATCAATATTTGCATATCATTTCCAAGCCTTCTTCTTCTTCTTCTTCTTCTTCTTCTTCTTCTTCTTCTTCTCCACATCGATGAGGAATCTCACTCGCTGATATTGCCAGATTCCTTGGTGGGTGGGTACGTTCTGCTCATCTCTGATTGTCTTCTTCATTGCTTTTCCAGAATCTTTCTCTGCCTTTGTTATTGTGCCTATGATCATGGTGTCCTCTTCTTACTAAATTAGAATTTACTATTTCTGGGAATTGCTAGACAAGTCAGCTCTCGTGATTTTTTACTACCATCTTGTGATTTTCACCTTTTTATTTTTAGAAACTGACGCTTTTTTTCTTTCTTTTTTGTTGCATTTCTTAATCCTTTAGCTAGAGATGAATTTTTTTTTGCGTCTAATTCTGATTTTTCGCCCGGGCATAGTCGAAACTAAGATAGACTTATAAGGGTCGGTTTAAATTTTTAATGAAATAAGAACTAATTTGTATTTTTTAAAACAAATCTATTTTTAATTTTTTGGGGTTCCAACCCCACTCACTCACTTGCATGTAGCTCCGTCTATGAGCCCGTGTATCAGTCTGAAAACCGAGCCTTTCGTGTTTTAGTACTTTTCTTTTTTAATTCTTAATATATATTTTAAACTTAAATAGTCCATTTGAACTTAAATCTGTTTACTAATTGATCTTAGTATATACTTTAGTTATAATTAAAGATTTAAAGATTAATTTTTTTAATACCCGATTTTAGGAGACCGGCAAAAAACCTAAACCCGACCGAAAAAAGGCCAAAAACCCTGGATGTAGTCCCCGTCTCGCCCCTAGATTAGATTTCTCAATTTTATTGTGATTACTTCACTAAATGAATCCTGTCTCTTACAGAGAAGAGAAGCAAACCGAATGGATCACGCGGAAATGCCGATCCTTAGTAGAGATTCCGAGCAGGAAATCGAGATGTTAGTCAACGCTGAAAAAACCGGTACCGTTGACCGGTCTTGCAATTTTGTATGCGCTTTCTCCAGCCAAGAGCTCAACGCCTCTGAAGCAGAAGAGAGATCGAAATCGGCGACGAAGCTCACGGGGCTCATTCTGTTCTACCTCCTCGTCATGCTCGTCGAGATCCTCGGCGGCCTGAAATCCAACAGCCTCGCCGTGATGAGCGATGCCGGCCACTTGCTCGCTGACATTGCCGGGTTCTCCGTCTCCCTCTTCTCGGTTTGGGCCTCCGGGTGGCGGGCCACGCCCCGCCACTCGTTCGGCTACCACCGCTTGGAGATCCTGGGCGCCCTCGTCTCCGTTCAGCTCATTTGGCTGATCTCCGGAATCTTGATCCACGAGGCGGTCAACCGGCTTCTCGGAGACAGCGAAAGGGTCAACGGGGCCCTCATGTTCGGGGTCGCCGCCTTCGGGTTCGCAGTCAACTCCGTCATGGCCGTCTGGCTCGGCCACCACCACCACCATCACCACAATCACTCTCATCATCATGACCATCACGATCACCATGATCATGAGAGCAGAAGCCTGAACATAAACGTTCAAGGCGCGTATTTGCACGTTGTCGTCGACATGATCCAGTCTCTCGGAGTGATGGTCGCCGGAGCGGTCATATGGGCGAAGCCGGAATGGCTGGCGGTCGACTTGATCTGCACGCTGGTGTTCTCCGTCGTGGCGCTCAGCGCCACGGTGCCGATGCTGAGGAGTGTGTACGGCGTGCTGATGGAGCGAGCCCCGGGCGAGATCGACGTGGCCTGGCTGGCGAGTGATCTCAGGCGCGTCAAGGGCGTCAGGGAGCTTCGTGACCTGCACGTGTGGGATCTGACGGTCGGGAAGACGGTGCTGTCGTGCCACGTGGAGGCAGAGCCCGGGGTTGACTCGAGGGCGTTGGTGGGGAAGATCAGAGAGTACTGTGAGAAGACTCACAGAATACACCATGTCACGGTTCAGATCGAATAGAGTGAACATTTTAACATTCTCTCACACTTTTGTAAAGAGAGCAATGTTATATTTATTTATTATGATCGGCTGATATGGGTCGGGATTTCGATCTCGTAACGGGACTCGTGGCGATAATTCAACAACAAAGGAAGGCCCAAAAAAAAAAAAAAAACCTCAACCAAATCAACTCACCTTAACTTGAGATAGATTAAGTTTGGATAATGACAGGACTAAAAATGGAAATAACTTTATTTCTAATAATCAATTGAGTACATCATCCAAGTTGAGGGTGAAGTAAGCCGGTCCATGATGTACATGGGTTCGTCCCTGGTGGGGTAAGTCTTGCCGAACTCCGTATATGTAAAGCAGCTACATTACAAGACAATGGTGTTAACAGGACCACTAGAAAAAGACTGCGTCGATAAAGATTTCTTCACAAAATTGCTTGATACACTGAATAGTGAGGCCTTGAATGAATTCAATTGTGTTTGTTTCAATGTTGTTCACAGTGTTTGTTCTCTCGACGATTTGGCTCTAGATCGAGAGGCCTTAAATTCCCTCTCCGATTCTCATATTCAGTAGTTCTTCTGTGATTCTTTAATACACCGAAGACGAAAAGTGAGCTAATAGCGGGTTGTTTCATGTTTGGTTCGATTTCTGTTCCAATTTTTCGATTCTAGGATACAATTATGTATTTCTGATTCTGTGAAAGGCGAAACTCTACAGTGCGGATTTTGGGAGATTCGGAGGAGGCAAAACATAATAAATATTAACAACAGACCAAAAACCAAATACCAAAACCAAAGGCGTAAAAAGATAATGAGAAAAGAACTTGAATAGAAAAGATTGTATAAGAAGAGTATGTGTTGAATACAACAATTTTTCTTATTACAAGTTAGGATTGGACTCAATAAACAAAATCCGGAGCAAAGCATCAGTCTTTCGAGGCTATTCTGCTCCAAAATATTACAGTATCAGTCAAATTCAGAATTTCAAAGTACCAAACAAACATTGTTCTTAATTTTCACAAACTTCCTTATAACAACTCAACCAAGTAAAAGACTGTATTCTACACGAGACTCTCTCGCCCCCGAAAAGAAAAGAAAAAATATAAGCTAAAAGAAAGAAAGAAAAAAGTGAGCCACCTAGCGAATCTTCCTTCTTACCCGAAAAACCCGTTTAAGTGGAGCAACAACCTTTCTTAATGTTACCCGAAACTTCATTGACATTAATGCTCGTTCCCTGACCGGGAAGAGCGGTGTTTGCGGTGGCTTCCTGGGCCGCCAACGCTTTCTTGCTTATGATGTGATAGATCTCCGTCAAAATGGTCTGGAAAGCCTTCTCGACGTTGGTGGCTTCCAAAGCAGACGTCTCGAGAAATGAGAGACCTTCCTTCTCAGCCAAGGAGTGACCTTCCTCCTCCGAGACGGCTCTGAGATGGTTCAGGTCGGATTTATTCCCCGCCATCATTATGACAATGTTGGAGTCAGCGTGGTCCCTCAGCTCGCGGAGCCACCTCTGGACATTGTCGAAAGTTTGCTTCTTGGTTATGTCGTAGACGAGCAAAGCTCCGACCGCGCCTCTGTAGTAAGCGCTGGTGATTGCGCGGTACCGCTCCTGCCCTGCCGTGTCCCAGATCTGCGCCTTCACGGTCTTTCCTTCGACCTGCACGAATTGTTCATTGATTTGCATTTGATTAAACTTTATTGAATCCTTTCATGTGATAAACAAATTGGATTTTACGTTGCTTCATGGTTAAAGCCAAAAGGTACACCTACCAAATAAATGCTCTAGGTAACACGCATATCATATATATACACATATATATTATATTATACATGGACATATCATATCAGGACATTAGACAGGGTAACAAAACTTTCGTATCGCAAAATGTCCGTTGTACTTTGGGATTTCGAGAGATGATTCGTTGTTGAAGAACCGGTAACGAAAAGTAAAAAAACCCAATTCTCAACCACCCAATTCCTAACAAGGACGAACCTGGATTCCAAGGATCTCAAAAGAAAAAGGTACAACCTTAGAATCTCCGAAAGCTTACCGGATAATCAACACGTTCTACATTCCAAAACGCCATTAAAGCAATCCCCAAACAGGTAATTCAATGCAGAAACAAACCAAGCAAACGAATCAATGTCAAAGAAACGGGCTTGCCTGGAGAGTCCTGGTCGCGAACTCGACGCCGATGGTGGATTTGGATTCCAGGCAGAACTCGTTCCTGGTGTACCTGGACAGAATGTTGGATTTCCCGACGCCGGAGTCTCCGATCAGCACGATCTTAAACAGGTAATCGTACTCGTGGTCCACCCTATGAGCCATAACGCCTTACTCTCCTTCTCCGATCTCCCGAAAACCAACCGAAGCCTGAAATCCCCAACCGCCAAACCGATATTCAGATCGAACGCATCAAGCAACACGAGCAGATCTGCAGGGTTCGGTGGCTTACCTTGACGGCGGATTGATCGAGGAAAGCGATCTCAAACGAGGAAACTGCACGAATTGCAGAGGAATTTTGGGAATCAGAGAAGATCGATCGAAAGAGGAAGAAGAAGAAGAAGAAGAAGAAGAAGGTGTCCAATCAGAGGAGAGAGAAAAGGGGGGGTTTGAAACGGCCTCGTGAAGGGGAAAACGACGTCGTTTATAATGTGTAAGTAAGTAGTAGTGGACAAACGTTATTGTCAACCGATGAGATGGCACTGACAAGGGGTGTCAGCGTGACAGGTGGTGACAGAGAGTATGTTTAGTGACTCCCACGCCTTTTCTGCACATAGTAATGTGGGTGATTATAAATTAATTAATTAATTTTGTTTAAGAAAGGGATTAGTGGCTTGGGCTTGCGAAGTGTTGTGGAGGTGAGGCTTATTTAAGCGATTCTTTTTATAGCATGATTGCATGGGACATGGGTTGCGTAGGTGTTATTTTAAGTTGAAAGAATATATTTTGTAAATTATTAAAGAGATAATAATAGCGGCATATACATTGGTAGAGTTCTCAACGTGTTGAGTTACGTAGGAAACAAATTTATATTTGAAAAAAAAAAATTTGATAGGTCTTAGACCATCTGCATTCGAACTCCAAAAAGCCAAAATGGAGTTCGAATCCACTTCATTCGTTCGATCTCCAAACAAGACACCAAAGTGGAGTCTTTTCTTTTATTTGAACGGTATATTCACCCAAATGGGTTTGCACTGTACATCAACGCATTTATTTATTTTTATTTGCAATGTAATCCTTTTAAAGTTTAATATTTACACAAAGTGTTATGTTCTTTAAAATTCTTTACTATTTTATGAGGAACTCCACTAATTTGCACTTTGTAATAATAATATATGCACTTTGTAAAAATTTAAAATGACATTAATAATACCGAAACACAATGACATTACAACAATACCGAAATTAAAAAAAATACTAAAAAAACGTTAAGTAATAAAAAAAACACAATATAATAAAAGAAAATAGAAATAAAATTACATTAGATAAACTAATGCTCGGAAAAATTTGTGTATGCTAATTCCGATGCATATTTATAGTTTATTTTGTATTTTATTTGTGTTGTAATTTATTTTATTTGTGTTTTGTTGTAATTGGTTTCATTAAATAATTATTTATTTTGGTGTATGTGTATTTATACTTTAAATACGAAGTAATTTTGTATTATAAAATAATGAATTAGTGGTATAGATGAGAAATATTAAATTAATATAAGGGTATAAAGATAAATAAGAGAAACATGTATTTAAAAAGAATGTTTTATTTGGTGTTAAAAATGGAGTTCGGATGGAGATAAGGTAGTGGTTGATATGACGTTTGCTGCAAAATGGAGTATGAAATGGAGAGTTCGGATGGAGTTGGTCTTATTTGAATCAAATCGGATTCGATTTTAAATAATAATAAAAAATTCATCCAAATTAAACTGCAATTGGATTTTGAAATAAGGCGTTAAAAACTCGGATAATAACTTAGATGCGAGTGGAGCTGAAAGTCACGATCACACGATGGATCGCGACCAAATCGTGAGAAATCGTGACTGTAGCAGTCGCGATGCGTCGCGATTGGTGCCGGTCGCGATGGTTCCCCCTCACACGGAGCGATGACGTGGCTTAATGTGAGCCGTTGATTACGAATTTCGGATTGCCACCTCCCCCCATCGCGATGACCTTGCCAATTCACGATCGTTCGCGATTTTCGCGCCCACGTCACGAGAAATCGCGACCCCCCAGAAGCATCGCGACACGTCGCGACCCAGCCTTCCCGACCCAGCCTTCCCCGTCGCCTTTCAGCTCTAGATGCGAGTTTTAACTTACACCATATTTTAGAAATTGGTAAAAAGGTCATTCCCTTTTTTTTTTTTTCTTTAGTGGAGAAGTATGTAATGATTGATAGATATGTGATCCGCACTACTATTTGTAAAGTTCAAGTTTTTTTTTTTCTTTCAAATTCTTTAAAAATATTTGTGATAAAAATATACAATGTCAGATAATTTGGGGTTGCATAAAATAAAATTTATTGTTTTTTTAGCACGGTCTATTTTTGCTGTAAAAAAATTAATGTAAACACATTGCTCTAATTGGCTCAACTTTATATATTTTTACTGCAATTTTTTTTTTCTTTTAGCATGATTGTGTATACATGGTAGGCCCAATAGTATAATAGATTTGTAAATTAGGGGCCCCACGATGAAAGAAAAAAATAATGAGTGTATTTTGCTCACGTTTTACTATTGTGAGGATATATAATAGACACAATTCATACTAAAAAATTCATATTAAAAGTGAGCTTGATATAAAAGTGAGCCATGATGTGTAGTGTAGTATTAGTGGGCCCCAAAATCAGTTTTCGGCTAAGGCCCCGACAAACTCAGAGCCGGCCCTGATTGTGTATGGCTTGTTGTTATTTTAAGCATGGAATATATTTTGTAATTATGCAAAAGAAAAAAGATCATGAAAATAAACATGGCCGTTCAATATATTTGGCACTTCCGAGTCATAATTGCAATAATAGAGTTTTCATATCGCACAAAGATAATGGATAGTTGAACTTAGCATAATGTTTGTGCACTTACAAGCTTGTCTTTTGATTGCAATCGTTTTGCGTCCAACAAAAAAATAAACTTAAATATTTTTGTCAAACATCTTTATGTGGTTTACAATAAATATTAAAATAGTGAATGTGATTTTTTTAAAACAAAATTTAGGGTTGAAAGTTTTGGCCCCGAAGGAGGGGCGGAGCTACGTTGGGCTTAGTGTACGCCTGGGCACCACCTGAAAATGACGTAAAAAATATTAAAATAATAGTGTTTAAGTAAAAAAAATATCTTTATATGTCATTAGAATATCTGATGAATCAATAATAAGAAGTGTAATAGCATTTTCAGCCTACCTGGCTCAAGTGATTTTGCCAAGTCAATCTTCTAGCAAGAGAGGAGTTGAGTTCGATTCTTGGGTTAGTCTTTTTTTCTTTCTTTCTCAATTTAAGCTTCCTTTATCTTTTTCTTTTCAGTTATTAAAAATATGGATACATTCTTATACTCGTTTATTACATTATTAAATATATGAAAATTGTACAAAATGCCCATTTTATGTCAAACATTTTTAAAAACTACCCATTGTGAGAGTAAAAAATACACACAATGGGTAGTTTTTAAAAAAATTTGACACAAAATGGGCATTTCGTTCATTAGCCCTTAAAAATATTATATTTGCTATTTGTTATATGGATACATTATTATACATGAAAATATAGATAAATTAACTTTTTTATTTTGGCGTTTAAAAATGTATTATGGTCGCTTGGATATTTCCATATCTACCAGCGATGAATTTATAATACAATACTTTCAAAAATGAAAACGCGGCGTCATTTTTTTATACTAGGGTATGTCATTATCTATTTGTCTTTTTATATATATATATATAAATGTTACAATATTATTATTAGTTGTTGTTAATTATGTGTTTATATTAGGCACCACTTGGATCGAAATCCTGACTCCGCCACTGCCCCGAAGTGTCGTATGCTCTTTAAATTTTGTTAGAGATATCATACTCTCTGATATTTATTAAACATTTAAGCTAAAATTAAATCGTACTAGCTCTTTTAATTTTGCTTTGACTTTATACAGTCAAAGTTTCAAACTGTTTTTATATGCATCATAAATATATGAAAATAGTTATAACGTATAACTTGGTAGATGTGACATTTCAAATTATTTGACAAATTGTCTTCCTTATTATAGTATTTTCTCAAAAAATGTATTAAAAAGTATGAAACTTTTTATTTATATAATTTTTAAATAATTATGTTCAATCACATTTTAAATAAAATAATCTACTAGATAAGATTTTATACTTTTATCATCTAATTAGCTTATTAGCCCTAGTTTTCTTGGTTGATGATTTCTTGAAACTTGATTTATTCCAGATATTGACACGTGGCGATTGGCACAAACGGAGACGGCTACTCAGAATCAGAAGAACTCAGTGGTTGCTAGGATAGCCTAGTGGTAATTTCACATCACCTCCAAAGTGGAGGTCGTGGGTTCGATCCCCACTGCAGCAAAGCTGCCTTAAAAAAAAGAATCAGAAGAACTCAGTTAGTTGGAGCGTGATGCCACGCGCACTGACACTCGAGTACCTTTCTTTCTTTTGTCCAAATAAAAGAAAAAAGAAAAAGAAATCCAGTAATAGATCTTCTTGACGGCCATCGGAGAAGAAGAGGTCAAATTTCCTGAAGCTCCTCCCGATCGGCGACCTAGTTCGAGACGATGAGGAAGGAAGACGCCGTGAAGCTCGTCAGCGCCGAGGGCTTCGAGTTCGTCGTCCACAAAGACGCCGCCATGGTTTCCCAGACCATCCGCAGCATGCTCACCTCTCCCGGTAATTAATTTCATCTCGGAACTTCTCGATGGGCATTTTTGGGGGTTCTAGGGTTTCAGAGTTCGCGATTCGAGTCTGATGTCGGTCGATGTGTTTGGCAGGAAGTTTCGCGGAGAGGGAGCACAACGAGGTGAAGTTTCCGGAGATCAGCACCACCATTCTCGAGAAGATCTGCAAGTATTTCTACTGGAACCTTCAATTCGCAAGGTAATCGTACTCTCCTCCAGGTCAATCACTCCTCAAAATCCCTTTCAATTGAAGTAGTTACGAGACAGATTGGTAGGTGAATTGAGATGAGATCTGGATCGAACCTAATATATTTCAAAAGCTCATAAACAAGTCCAATTTTTCTTGTTGGACTGACTATATTGTTGAGTCCCACCTCAATGCTCCAAAAAACTAGTCCAATTTTTCTTGCAATCTCCGAAACATTTTCGAAACGTTACACAATCCTTATTTCTTATCTGTTTCCATATATGTGATGATGATTTTGATCAATGCTTAAAATTAAGCCTTTTAGTTAGCTAGTTTTTTCTTTTATTTTATTTTTGGAAATTAGTTTAATTTCAGATTGCATTGTTGTAAGTATATGTTACATATTAAGCATAATAGTGACGAATAGAAGTGAAATCTGAGTGTTATACTCGAGCGATTCCTCTTTGACAAGTCGGTGCTTGTATTGAAGGTCTCTATTGGTGCTTGTATTCGCCATAAAACTTAACATGGTGGACGTTTAGCTTTTTGGTTTGGTTACGTTTCGATGATGAACTATGTCGTGGTTGATATTTTCGCTACATCAGAATCTTAGGATCTTCATTTATTTTCAGAGGAACTCAAAGAGTATAAATTTCCTTTTTATTTTCGCACACATTCATCTTGCCTCTTGTGTTAACTTCTAAAGTCGCTCGCTCGTATGACAGTGGCAAAGAGACGGAGTTCCATATCGAGCCGGAGCTGACTCTAGAGTTGATGATGGCAGCCAACTATCTCCACACTTGATAGTGGATCGTCTTCTTCGAGTCTCTCGGGCTCAATGTCCTCACTGCTATTGTGAATAACTGCCGAAAGACTGGTTTATCGAGACGGGTTTTTGCTTCAACATTAATTTTTTCGTTGGAATGTTAAACTACCAGGAATGTTAGAGGATGAATATTTGTTGCTCGAGACGGTTATAAAATGTAGAATTTGTATATTTTTTTTTGAACTATCAAGCAATTGAATTTAGTGCCAGATTGCAACGTAGTGAAATGTTATCGTGAAATTGGTGTTTATTATTCATAAATGGCTGTTGAGATGATATTATCGTGTGGTATTTGATAATATGTTTTATTATTCAATACTGAGAACTTAACCCGTAAAAGAAGAAAAGTCCGGAAATATGTGAGTCATTTTTCAAACAAAACATAAACAGGTTGGTCAATGTGAGCATAAAAAAGCTCTTTGAATAATACCATAACCATTAATATAGGAGATTCTTTATTTTTAGTTATTAAGAATTGTAAAAGGAGATCTTCATCCTACCAAATTGGGTATTTCGGTATTTTTACCGATAAGTTGATTATCTACGTGCTTATTCAATCTCTTCCTTATCGAATATCCTGGAGATTATTTTGTTGTAAAATACGGATTTTTTTCCCTTCAATTCTTTGTGTTTCTAGTGGTTTGGATACTTGAAGAAATACCATTTTTTTAGGGATGAAGAAATACAAATTTAAATACATCTTAGAGAGATTCGGATTTTTTATCGACTCTAAATATATAAAATTACAACATTTATATTTTGATTATTTAAATATTATTATTAGTTGCAACTATTTGTTACAAATTTCGTAATAGTAATTTTTTTTGACAATATACCACTATATTTAATTAACTTTGGATACACATGTTGCTATTTTTCCGAAATAATTCAACTTGATTAATATTTTGTAGAAGTAGAACAAGCGAATAATTGATTGAATTATTGGACCTTATATTTTACTTTTTTTTTTTGTTATATAACTAATCTGAAAAGATTCTTTTACCATGCTTAAGAGAAAATGGACTTTATGCAAAGACAAAATTTATTGCCTTTTTAAATTGACAATGAGATAATGACGAATATATTATGGACCATTAATTAATTTATAATTTCATTTTGTGAAACATGTTTTAGCTTTTAGGAATATTATTATTATTATTATTATTATTATTACTATCGCAGCTTTGAGGTGTTCAAATTCTCTCTCTTCACTACTCCACTACCCTCTCGCACACTGCTTCTCTCCTCCGCCATTGATGCTCTCAGAATTCGCCGCCGAAGCTCCGTTTCCCATTCGACCGCTGTGTTTTCGCCCTTCAACTACTAGCTGTTTCAGGTTCGTCGTATGTGGCTGTGTTCTTAGAGCTTACCACATCTAGGTTAATTTCTATACACCATTGATTTTCTAATCTCTTCTGTGTTACTCAATCAAACACTTTGCATATAGCTCCGATCTTTCTCTAGATTCCTTTTCGGAGATTCCATATCAAATCCATTTTCTTCGTCATTTTTTGTGCTAATTTCATCTCTAGACTGTAAATATCTGAGATTGATAATACATATCTGAAACTGAGCTCTGATTGTTCTTTGATCAGGAAATCTAACAGAAGCTGAAAGCTTTGTTCTGGAAACATGGCTTCTCGAATCTTCTTAATCTTATCGATACTCGTCTCTGCAAACGTATTATTATCAAATTCGTTGCGGGAACCGGAGGCTTCCGTCGCAAGGTTCCAAGAATACCTCCGAATCAACACGGCCCAACCAAACCCTAACTATCAGCAATCAACTGAGTTCATCCTCTCCCAAGCCAAATCCCTGTCTCTGGAATCGCAAACGCTAGAGTTTGTCAAGGGAAAACCCGTTGTCCTGCTGAAATGGCCGGGCACGGATCCTTCTTTGCCATCGATTCTCCTCAACTCGCACACTGACGTGGTCCCAGCCGAGCATGTCAAGTGGACCCACAGTCCGTTCCAAGCCCACCTTGATTTGCAGGGTGATATATATGCAAGAGGATCGCAGGACATGAAGTGTGTTGGTATGCAGTATCTCGAAGCTATTCGTGAGCTAAAGGCAACGGGATATCAACCGCTTCGTACGGTTTATGTTTCTTTTGTTCCCGATGAGGAGATTGGAGGACACGACGGAGCAGAGAAATTTTCGGAATCTGAGTTATTCGAGACTTTAAATGTCGGGATAGTGCTTGATGAAGGTATTTTTTTTTTTTATATCTTCAATTATTTTAAAAGTGAACTGGTTTTTCGATTCAAGTTTTTGCTACTTCCAAAACCAGAACCAGATATCCGGTTTTTAAGAAACAGAAACCGGACCTGGTTTGTTCTGGTTTTTATGAAGCTTAAAATATAAAATAAAAAAAAAACTCTGAAATGAAAGCACACACAAAAATAAAAAAACTAATTCTTATTTTTTTTTTAATCCTAAAATAGTAAAACCAGTATCCAAAAAACCAAATTTTCCGATTATTCGATTTTTTGCTGTAAAACTTCCACTACTATTGTCATTTTTTTTTAATCCCTATTGTTATTGGTTTTATTATTAGTCATATGTTGATAATTTATGGTGCCAGGTTTGCCTTCCCCAAATGAAAAGTACAGGGCATTTTATGGAGAGAAGTGTCCATGGTGGCTGGTAATTAAGGCTACCGGAGCACCCGGCCATGGAGCGAAGCTGTATGACAACTCTGCAATGGAGAATTTGCTGAAGAGCATTGAGACTATCAGGAAGTTCCGAGCTTCACAGTTCGATATGATGAAGGCGGGTCTGAAGGGCGAAGGTGATGTTATCTCGGTTAACATGGCGTTTCTCAAAGCTGGCACACCATCCCCGACCGTAAGTGACTCACTCTTTTAGATTGTTGGATAACATGAGCCCTAAGAATGTTTATTTTAATATTTAGGATAATGGGATAAACAGATTTCTTTGATGACCAGGTTAATATTT
Organism: Parietaria judaica; assembly: GCA_954871525.1. Lineage (NCBI taxonomy): Eukaryota > Viridiplantae > Streptophyta > Magnoliopsida > Rosales > Urticaceae > Parietaria > Parietaria judaica. The sequence goes on along the minus strand of OX940860.1, from coordinate 20,796,596 downwards.
GTAATGGAATATACTTAGAATTGGAGCTTGGTTAATTGTCAATTGAAAAGAAAATGAAAGTAAAATGTGTTTGTTTTTATCAAACATGTCAAGAATAGTTTATTTCTTTATTAGAATCATTGGCCGCAATCCCACTCAACTTTGCATGTTGGTGCTCTCTGAATTTTAGTTTTGCAGCAACGCCCCATATACTTACAAGAAGAAGCATATTATCCCCACGCATTAAAATGACGGAAAATTCTAAATTTGCGCAACACATGACTTGTATGAGAATATATTTTTTTCTTTTCAATTTATAATCTCTCTCCAGTCTTGTGGGAAATTCATCATAACAGCTCTTGGATAACTAGACTCATAGATTGCTTCATAATAGTCTCATATTCTAGTATATTGGTCTCGTCCTGAAATTGATTTACAAAAGAATATCTTCGAGTAGCCGAGTCTTGTGGAGATTCGATATTTGGGTAATGTCATAAAATTCATTTAATTTTTGCTTGAAGGCATAATACCTGAGCCTGAAATCAATTAAAACTCTGCTACGATCAGGATCATAATGTAAATCATTTGTTCTTGAATAATTAGTCTTTGTTCGTCTCAGGGTTTTGTCATGAACTTGCAACCGTCTGAAGCAGAAGCGGGTTTTGATGTACGGGTCCCACCAACCGCTGATGAAGCGTCTTTGGAGAGAAGGATTGCTGAAGAATGGGCTCCTGCTTCACGAAATATGACATATCGCGTATGATTTTTTTTTCTTCCTGTAACCATATCAACAGTTATCTTTAAATGTTTCTCTCTTTTTGAGTTGTTCTGACCTTCAATTAGCTTGGGCAGTTCAAACAGAGGGTTTCCGTGCTTAATAAGTTCGGGAAGCCAGATATTACAGCAATCGATAGCTCTAACCCGTGGTGGAAGCTTCTAGAAGAAGCTGTCGGGAAAGCGAATGGAAAACTTGGTGAGCCGGAGATCTTCCCGGCTTCAACAGATGCCCGCTACTTCAGAAGGCGGGGAGTTCCAGCCATTGGATTCTCTCCCATGGCCAACACTCCTGTTCTTCTCCATGACCACAACGAGGTGAGCTTAAGTTTCCATGGAAATTATGCCTCCTTCAAGCCTCGTCAGTTCGAACGGAACATAAAAAGTGAAAATCTGGATTCGAAATTGTAGAAATATAGGGATTTTAGGTGAAAATTAGGTGTTAATTATATTATTATAGTGCATTTAAGTCGCAGGTTGTCCTTTTTATTTATTTTTCAAAGAGCCAGAAATATTTGTCTCGTGACTTCTGTCTAATTTAATAGTACAGAAATAGTAATTTTTATGTATTAAAAGCAGTTGATAAATTAAAATTTAGTACGGAAAAAAAAAAAAAAAACTAAACATGTCTAGCATAGGGCATATCTATTTTATAGTCTTAACAAATTTCTTTATAAGACCGGAAAGTTCATTAGAATTCATAAATAATGGGATCTCTACTTTAAGCACACCCTCACGGAAATTAAGTCTGACTGTTCTTTTTCGCGCCTGCAGTTCCTTAACAAAGACGAATACCTTAGAGGAGTCGGAGTTTACAAATCCATAATCGGAACGTATTCCTCGTTCAAGGAGAATTCAGAAAGCGACGGTTCTAAAGACGAGCTGTGATGAAGCTTCTACGATCCTCTGTTTTTGCAGAGCATGGCTTGTAACCCGAGTTGTGTCTCTATGTCTTTGTAACACAGGAAGGGAGGCAGATCTCCCATTAAGGATCAAATCAATAATGAACTGACTGACCATTGTAAACGCAGTGTTCATCACTCACCTTTTCGAACAAGAATGCCAGTTTCACGAGCTCTGGCTCGTCCCACTCGTGTGCGTGGGTGTGTTTGTCGCTTAGTCTGTCAGTATAATGATAATAAGAGAGCAAGGTGAAATAAAACTCGAAAATGCGGGTTCAAAACTACATCCGGATCAACCCAGATCTGAACTCCGGGATAACGACCCAATTCAATTTGGTAGGATGACTCAATATTCAATCAAAAGACTTCAAAAAACACAAACACAGTCCATTGCAACTTTGACACAATATTCAATCAAACACTTCTAAGAAGAGAGTTTTACCCTGAAAAAAAAAAACCTAGCAAAACTAAACAAAAAGCTTATTAACCATAGTTGACATCCTGAGCTAAAACTAAACTTCGAATTTTCTCTCGATTATTTTGTGATTCGAGAAAGAATTCTTACCAAGACAAAATCAACAATGAAATATTTACGGTATGAGTACCCAATCTTGTACTAAGGATGTTGATTTGTTTTTTACCGGTAATAGTACTAAAATGTCAAAAAAATTGTCGAGGTCTCGTTCCATCTATGTCATGTTATAGTCTTTTTGCATGAGAGATACAACTAGGAGTCTAGGACTATGATTAAACTTAGAATACATAAATTATTCTAACACTTTCGTTAAATCAGAGAAATATATATGTCTATTAATAGATGTTAGCTCATCGCCATAGCGAAATTGGACCTCAAATTTTTTTTTTTTGAGGCCTTAACATACTATTATAATTAATTTAAAAAAATATGTTGGCACACTTTGATATAAGATTGGGTACTTATCTTAACATGTCTTCAGTATGCCCAGAATGCCCATTTATTGAGAGTTGCAGCATGCCCGTGAAAAACTATAACCTATCTGTTATGTGTATTTTCCGGAGCCTAGAAAAATTGAGGCCCAAGACATATAAGGCCCACTAAATCGACTTTGACCCGCTCAGGAAAAGTCAAAACCAAACCGGCCTAAAAAAGTCAACAAAAAGTCAACGGGACCGGCCCCGAAAAGTCAACAAAAAGTCAATGGGACCGGCCCCGAAAAGTCAACAAAAAGTCAACCCGAACTCACTCGGGAAATGTCGACTCGGCCCGGCCTAAAAACATGCCTTCGGGGCGCGCCGCGCGCCCCGAAGCAAGCCTTAAACATGCATTCGGGGCCCGAAGGCAAAAACATGCCTTCGGGGCGCGCCGCGCGCCCCGAAGGCATGAAATCGAACTTCCGACCCTCTATAAATACGAGGGCACCCCCGCCACAATCGGCAAGCACTCCCGAAGCCAAAAAACCTCGGTTTCCCGTTTATTCATAAATTCCGACTCAAATACTCGACTAATGTTGAGCGTCGGAGCGGGCGACAGAGGACCCCCCCTCTGTTCCCCTTCGGAATTCACGTTTTTCTACTCTTTTTACAGGAACGGAGGCAGGTTATACAGGGAAGATTTCCGGCCTATCAAGACCGAAGATCAAGCTTCAAAGCCCATTCCGACCGTCAAGCGGGCGTTGAGCCCGGCCCAAAATCAATACCTGGGCCGCATTCAAGTTAATCAAATTTTAGGCATTAACATTTGGCGCTAGAAGGAGGGGACCCGACAAGTTCAAAGCCTCGGAGTCCCGCCAGCAAAACTTTCATACATTACCTCTCGACGAACAGGTTTCGAAGAGACGTATAGGTCAAGAAAATGACGAACAGGTTTTGAAGAGATGAACAGGTCACGAAAGACGAACAAATTTCGAAAAGATGAACATGTTACAAATAGACGTACAGGTCACGATAATGACGAACAGGTCACGGGAATGGCTAAAGAGACGCCTAGAGTTCAACACCATCAACAGGGAATGTTTGAACACAAAAGCTAACACGTTCTTTGTCGTCCGACTACCTCAAGACTTGTCTCATCGTCACTAAGTCCTAGACGTTCCTCCATCGTCAACAAACCTTATGATTCGTCTCGATCGTCAGCAATTTTCAAGACCCGTTCTCAATCAAATCAATACTCACAACGATCAAGGATGCAATTCGAATAATAAAAGCGATTATATTCAAATTGAGAAGAACGTAAAAATAAAAATCGAATATATATTACAAGTTTTTCTCCCCGTTATTAAACATATTATATTAATAAAAAGAAAAAACATATTAGAAAATACAGATCGTCGATGAACAGCTCGGACCAACGAAGTTCCATCGAAGCTTCGTCGCTTTGGCTCGTCACGGCCGGCGAAGCCTACCACCGCGAAAACCCAGGAGCACGCTGCCGCGTGAGACCTCGCGCTCGCTGTCGTTGATCCTCCGCCGAAGCTCTGACCCAACGAAGTTGTTCTCTTGGCAAACGTCCAACACCGGGAGCTCGTGCAACTCCACAACGCCACCACCCCGCGGCGGAAGTCTGATACTTCGCGATAGCGATCGCCCTCCATTTCGTGCTCGACCACCAATAAGGAAGCCCGATCAACGTCGCCGGCCCTCCGAAGCGTCGAGTCTGAGTTTTGGTTACTACCCACCGCCTCTGCGCGCGCCGGCGAGCTCCGAACCCATCAATGGGGTCGCCTCCCTCATCGTCGCCACTGCGCCTGAAGACAGGAGTTCGCAAGCCCCACGATGCACCATTTCGATCGAGGAAGCCCAGCTGCCCACGTGCTCGCCTGGGAACGCCGTCGCCACTGCAAAGGCGGTCGTCGTCGGAACTACGACGGTCCGAGGCAAAGGTGGATCTGAAAAAAGAAAAGAAAAGAAAAAGAGGGGAACCTCTTTGCTGCTCGAGCTCGCCGAAGGAGAGAAGAAAAAGAAAAAGAGGAGAGCCCCTGTGCTCTTTTGCTCGACGGAGAAGAAGAAAGTCGAAGGAGAGAAGAAGAAAGAAAAAAAAAAGACACCTCAGGCATTAAAGACCGAGAATGGCCGGATCGTAATCCCGTCGACTCAGGCATTAAAGACCGAGAATGGCCGGATCTTAATCCCGCTAACTCAGGCAAAACATAGACCAAGAAAGGCCGGATCGTAATCCCGCCGACTCAGGCATTAAAGACCGAGAATGGCCGGATCTTAATCCCGCTAACTCAGGCAAAACATAGACCAAGAAAGGCCGGATCTTAATCCCGCCGACTCAGGCATCAAAGACCGAGAATGGCCGGATTTTAATCCCGCCAACTCAGGCAAAATAAGACCGAGACAGGTAGGATCTTAATCCTACCGACTCAGGCAACATAGACCGAGAAAGGCCGGATCATAATCCCGCCAACTCAGGCAACAAAGACCGAGAAACGCCGGATCTTAATCCCGCTAACTCAGGCAAAAGAAGACCGAGACAGGCCAGATCTTAATCCCGCCGACTCAGGCACAAAAGACCGAGAAGTAAGACGCTAATGCGCAAAAACTCGGCAATATATTAAAAATACGGTTCGGCGCAAAAGACTGAGAAGTTAGACGCTAAAGCGCGGAAACTCGGCAATATACTAAAAAGACGCTACGGCGCAAAATATCGGGAACTAAGACGCTAAGGCACGAAGCTCGGCAATACAATAAAAATAAGACGCTAAGGCGCAAAGATGAAGTAAGACGCTAAGGCGCGGAATATTACAAAAATATCAAAAGCCGAATATTAATTCTGGCAACTTGTCCAAGATGACAAAACGCATAAAGTTTCTCGCAAGATAAATCTCGCAAGAAACTGGGGGGTTAATGTTATGTGTATTTTCCGGAGCCTAGAAAAATTGAGGCCCAAGATATATAAGGCCCACTAAATCGACTTTGACCCGCTCAGGAAAAGTCAAAACCAAACCGGCCTAAAAAAGTCAACAAAAAGTCAACGGGACCGGCCCCGAAAAGTCAACAAAAAGTCAACAGGACCGGCCCCGAAAAGTCAACAAAAAGTCAACCCGAACTCACTCGGGAAATGTCGACTCGGCCCGGCCTAAAAACATGCCTTCGGGGCGCGCCGCGCGCCCCGAAGCCTAAAACATGCCTTCGGGGCGCGCCGCGCGCCCCGAAGGCAAAATCATTGAATGTCATAAAGTTGCTACAACTTAACAAAAATTATTTTGTTAAATATGATATATTTCTCGTTGAGAAGGAAGTTGAGCAATAATTGATTTATATTTTCATGTATACTCTTCAATTAAAAACACATAGATAAAGTTAATTAAATTTGCTCGATATTTTCTACCCACCGCGCGAAGCGCGATGCCATTCGACTAGTTTTATTAAAATGATGTCTTAATATTAGTATGATTTTGTAGTCATTTATACTTTATGGTGATAAATAAGTAATTATGAGCCTATATAAAAATCTTGTCTAAATACTCAAAATTATTTTCTAGAATTTCCGTCGGCATGCAGTATGCGCGTAAAACTTATGCGATTTTTGCGGCATGCCCTTTTTTTTCCAGACTTACCTTAACATGTCTTCGGCATGCATTATGCCCGTAAAACTTATGGGATTTTTGCGGCATGCCCTTTTATTTTACATGCGGCATGCTCGTAAAATAAAGGAAGTGAAACGGTAAAAAACGGCATTTAGAACCTTGTCTCAAATAATATAACAAAAATTGATAAAAAGGTATCAATTTCTGTTTTTTTTTTTTTTTAAGAAGAAGGCCGAATTTATGTCCATTGGATTGTCTTGTCACCTTTTGAAGCCCAAGTTGAATCTCAGCCCTATAAGAAATCAACGGCCCAAATTAAAGCCTTCAATACTCAGTGAAGACACGAATCTCCCTATCCCTCTCAACGAAACCCTAATCGGAACCAGAGCTCAACCACACACGCAACCACACAACTATGGCGAGACAAGGTTCGGTCTCGACCCAGCCTCCGGCGAAGATCCGGTGGGGAGAGCTCGACGAGGACGACGGCGAGGACCTCGACTTCCTCCTCCCGCCGCGCCAGGTCATCGGGCCCGACGCTAATGGCGTCAAGAAGGTGATCGAGTACAAGTTCAACGACGATGGCAACAAGGTGAAGAAAACCACCGTATATCGCATCCGCAAGCTCGCCAACGCGCGCCTCAGCAAGAGCGCCATCGAGCGCCGCGACTGGCCCAAGTTCGGCGGCGCCGCCAACGAGGACGTCTCCAACAGGCGCACCGTGATTTCCACCGAGGAGATCGTCATGGAGCGACCTAAGGCTCACGGTACGGTATCTCTGTTCCGTACGCATTCATTTTCCGTCTCCGATTTCCGAGAAACGCGAGATCTAGGGTTTTTCGCACTAGGTTTGGTTGCTTGCTGGATTTCAATTCAAAATTCGGTGGAATTTAGGATGTGCTGAGTGTAAATTTGTGAAATTGGAGTGTTAAAATTTGTATACAAGATGAAGATTCATAATTTCCGTAATTGTGTTCAGGTAATCATACCTCTGTTGCGTTTGAAATTTCTTCAAAGCTCAAACCAATCAATGCTTCACTCACACTTGAAAGAATGGTTTCGCAGTTGCAATGTCATCCAGATATTCACGTTGTTTGCCTTCGAAATTGAATAGAGGGTATAAAGAATACACAAATACATGAAATTGGGAACTGGAACTGTTTCCTATAACGACCTGGAACTGTTTTCTTCTCGCTTGCGGGGGTATAATCTGACCAGTAATTTAAACAGCAAACGATGTGAATGACTGGGAATAACCGCTCTAGGGTATTATCGATACACCGAATCGATTCCGAAGGTTGCATAATATCAACGTAATACATGTATCGACCCTAAGCTCACGGTAGGGTGTTATGTTTGACTATTTGATGTCGATAATGCTTGGAATAACCTGACCTGTAATTTAAAAAATGATCTTGTGTGTCCGTGTCAAAAGGGTCATGATTATCAGTTTTCACTAACTTATGAAACACGTAATCAGGTGGCAAATCTGAAGAGCCCAAGGCTGCCGGAGACCCGTTAGCTCAGCTCAGCAAACAAGGAGGCAACACTCTCATGGTCTGCAGAACTTGCGGGAAAAAGGGCGATCATTGGACGTCCCGGTGCCCTTACAAGGATCTTGCCCAGCCCCCCGAGTCTTTCAATGATAAACCATCGGGGTCTGAGTCCGCTGCTCCAGCCGCTGGCTCTGGCAAGACGGCTTACGTCCCTCCGGGCATGAGGGGCGGCGCGGCGGCTGAGCGGGGCAGCACGGAGATGAGAAGGAGGAACGATGAGAACTCCGTTAGGGTCACCAACCTCTCGGAGGACACAAGAGAGCCGGATCTGCTCGAGCTCTTCAGGCCTTTTGGTGCTGTCAGTCGTGTCTATGTGGCCGTTGATCAGAAGACCGGGATGAGCCGAGGGTTCGGGTTCGTCAACTTTGTGAGCAGGGAAGACGCTCAGAGAGCGATCAACAAGCTTAACGGCTATGGGTACGATAATCTCATCCTCCGAGTGGAGTGGGCCACTCCGAGAGCGAATTAAGACATGCTTTCTCCGGCGATCTCGATAGTGTACTTTCTTTTTGGCTGGTTTATATTGTTTTCACTTTCTGCTGAGAATTAAGAGTTAAATGAGTGAACTGTTCAAGATTTTGGGTGTCAATCTAATTTATATTTCAAATTTTTTGTTTGTTTATACTTTCATGTGCGCCCGTAATGGCCACCATATTTTAGTATTATTTTATATTTCTATCATGCAATAGAAGTTCGAACAGTTCTTTTACACTAAAGCGAGATAATAATCAAAACTTTTTTTGCTAACTCAAATTCAAAGCTAAAACATCACCGGAGGCCAGACCGTTGTGAAGCTAAGCAAACTTAAGAAATTAAGTGTTATTGGTATCAATGTTTTAAAATTTGTTTACCGGAAACTGTTTAACACCAATTTAAAAACAGTTATCGGTCGATTTGATTCTATGAATATATCACAAAATCGATGGAATTTTTGTAAAAAATAAATTTTACTCAAATTTAAAAATATGATCATGGATTTTAAGTATAAATAAATAAATTTCTTACTCAAGATAGACTTTTGGAGAGATTTTGACGGATTATGAGAAATTGACGCGGAAACGAAAAATTAAGAAAATATGGGGTTTTCTTTGTCAAATATCGAATTTGAAGGCATAGAGATAATTTATGTTATATTTTGATAGAAGGACCTATTGATTCGATTTTTCGTCTCGGATAAACACACAAGAGTTTTACGTGGTTCGGCTCATTACCAAAGTGTCTACTCTAGGGGTTTTTCAATATGACTTTTTGCAAATGTTACAAACAAAGAATAAACATAGTAAACGTTCCCGGAAGTCCCAAGTGAGAGTCGAGTCATTGACTAAGAAAAGTAAAAATCCTAGAGACTGATGAGCTCGAGCTACAAATGCTGGGAGGCTCTATCACAGGAGGATTTCTTGCATGCACAAGAGGTGTCCCAGGCTCTATCACAGGAGGATTTCTTGCATGCACAAGAGGTGTCTAGTCGGCCGAATCCTTATAAAGCCCCCTATCACTCTTTTTTAAATGTTCTTTTTCCTCTCTACCAAAGGCCTCGTATTGTGAGTTAGGGAGAGCTTGGTTTTGACTTAGGGCTTGTTTGAGAGCATAGGGAAATCGTGTTCTTGTTTACGATTACAATAGGGGCCCCAAAATCAGTTTTCGCCTAGGGTCCCGACAAACTCAGGGCCGGCTCTGATCTTCGGCCCGAGGTCAAACCACATTCTTGTGGGGACTTCAGAGCTCTTTATAGGCGATGCCAAAGTCGTAGCAGCACGAGGGGACACATGTAACCAGACCTACTAGCATGGTTAGACGACCCTAAGCCAAACGATAGTGAGGTGATCTCTACCATCCTGGGAAGAGAGAGCCGCGCACGCCTAAACGAAGATGTCCGGCTCATTTCTTGTCGGTTGAAGCATGAGGCATATGTTTCCTTCGGTGCGCGCGGAGGAGGAGTTTAGTCCGAGGTGGCTTGGACGGATGTGCGAAGGCGCGACTCCTCGGTCCAGGGACACATGTAACCAGACCTACTAACTCGAATTTGATTTTTAAAATAAATCTCGTACTTTTTTTTTTACAGCATAATTTTTTTAAAATCCCTTCATATATGAATTTCTTATAATCTAAAGTCGAACCTCGTTAAATTAGTACTCGATAAATTAATAAACTCGATATAATAATACTTTTGTATAGTCCCGACTCTAACTAACATGATTAAATTTTACCTAGATAAATTAATAACCTCGATAATATAATAGATTCCCCAATCCCAACCGTTTAATTATAGAGGTTTTACTGTTTGCAGTATATCCGTAAAACGAAATCGATACAATGAGAATCAAATCTTTATAATTTGGGTTAATTACGATGAAAATACCCAGCCTATGACCATATTCTCTGATAGGTACCCAACCTCAATCAATGTAGGCGAAAGTACTTAACGTCTCACTTTTGTTGCTGACCAACTAACGCCCTTAGACACCTGCCTACGTGGCCGTTAGGCTGTCCCATGTGGCGTAGGCAGGTGTCTAACGATGTTAGTTGGTCGGCAATAAAAGTGCAGCGGTTAGGTACTTTCGCCTATATTTATTGAGGTTGACAACCTATCAGGCAAAAAGTTAGATACTTTGGTCGCAATCAACTTTTATAATTTTATAAAACCTCCGTCTATATACATACTCATAAGTTAAATCTATTCTGTTAAATCAAAATCTATTGTCATCATTTGGGGTCACTCTCGTTTCCCAAACCTCGTAGTCTCCGGCGAGTCCGGCTCACGCGCTCTGCCTTGCTCTGCTCTGCTCGCTAATCGCAGTGGCCTTCAAGCTCCTGTAAGTCTACTCCATTCGAGCTTCGATAATGAATGCATCACAATTTGTAATACAAGATTAAGTAGAGCTTCGATAATGTATATTTACTGTTTGTATATTCTATGGTCATAATCCCATAAACGAAAAAAAAATTTCTAAATTTATAAATAAAATAAATAAAAAGCGCAGATTCCCTTTAGACGACGACAGACTGTCTCTCACTCTTCCCCTCGTGGGGTTGGTTTGTTTGTGGCATTACATATGCTTCACTCTCTCTCTCTCTCTCTAGAGTCTAACGCATTGCCTTCTCTCTCCAGAGTCACCGAATTCCGCTTTCATGGCGTCGATCGTCGAATCTGGATGGCGGGTATGGCTGCTTCACTCTTCCCTCTTTTTCGTCTTCTTGTTCGAGTCGATAATGGCTCTTGATCTGGTTGCTTGGCTTTGAGCTCTCTCTTCGCATTGCTTGCATGTGGATAGCATTGTAGGAGAAGATACGAATCTCGTGTGGTTTGTTATGAAATGTATGATTATCGAATCTTGTGTGGGTAATTTATTTTTTCATATTTTATAATTATTTTTATGGGAATGTTTAGTCAAGAACATGGTTTTGGATTGGAATTATGTGCTTTTGAAGTGGATTTTTACTATGAATTTGGTCATCTTTTTTGCTCTAGATCTCACTACTGGAGAATCTGATTCCAATGTGCAGAGGATGAGATTTGTTTTAGGTGATGATGTTTGAGTATCTAATAATATTCAATTTGATTTTTTTAGTGTTTTTTTTTTTTTTTATGTTTTTGAATTCACGACATGAGTCGTCGTGATTGGAGTTTTTTTTTTGTTGAGAGAATTTTCACCGGCATTTTCAAATTTAGTTCTAAGTTCCGACCGGTATGCTTTGTGAAAAGGATAATATTCGATTTGGATTGATTATCTCGGTGCTTTTTAAGTGTTTGATCGCAGTTTTTCGGGGATATTCGTCGGCGTTTTCACATTTAAAACTGAGTTCTGACCAATGTTATATCTGAATATCTGCAGTATCTCATAACAAATTTCAGTGACTTTCAACTGGCATGTCTGGGGAGCTTCTTTCTCCACGAGAGCGTTTTCTTCTTATCTGGACTGCCCTTTATATATCTCGAGAGAGCGGGATTCTTCAGCAAGTACAAGATTCAGGTTTGATCTTTTTCACTTAGAAATTTTAGACGCCGATTCCGTGAATTATTCATTAGTGAAGCGCATATATTTTCCATTTATTTTACAGATTTTTTACCTTTTCCAATACTGACTCTTTTCAATGGTTTCTTATTTCCTGCCGGAATAAACGTCTCTCTTTGTAATACTTATTTTTCTTGCTGCAGGTGTTAAATTACATAATTATCTTGTTCTATTCTTCTCCAAATCTTTAAAAAACCGTTTTCCGTCACCATAATCATGAGTTAATTATGTGGATTGGAGTCAGTCAAAAAACTTGCAAAACATTTCCTGTTATTCTCTATCATTACTCATGTGTTTGAAATGATACTTTTTTTTCTTCTTCTTTCTGAACGAGTAATTAAATAAGTGCTTATCTCCGTAATCCATATTGTTTCCCGTGTCAGAAATACCATTAATATGTATCTTGTATTTTGAACAGACAAAGAATAACAGCCCCTCGGCTCAGGAGAAATGCATAATTCGCCTTGTGCTGTATCATTTCGGGGTCAACCTTCCGGTGATGATTCTGTCCTATCCCGTTTTCACGTACATGGGCATGAGAAGCAGTCTTCCACTGCCGTCCTGGTATTTTCAGGTTCTTTATGTGCTAAAGCATCTTTTTTCTTCTTCCAATCATGTGATGCATTGTTGGACAATCCTATATAACTACATCAAATCTCAATAAATTTGACGTCTTTGTTCAGCAATATTTAGTAGTGTCAAACCGCTGTTTTGCAGGAAAGTAATTTCGACGCAAATAATATTCTACTTCATCCTTGAGGACTTTATATTCTACTGGGGACACAGGGTTCTTCACTCAAAATGGCTGTATAAACATGTGCATAGCGTTCACCATGAGTAAGTGAAAGTAGTTTTTTGTTTTATTTCTCGATAGTCAGTACTCAGTAGTCACTCGTCTCGTGATACTCTCTCGATTACTAAATATAATCCTCATTTACAACGGTAAATTACCATAATAACATAACGGCACTTGAAATATTGCGGATATTAGACAATTAACTATCTCTATTTTCTTGTATCAAAACCAACAAATTAAAAAGAAGCACATAAAAACAAGAATAAAAAGACTGTTACCCGTACCTTGTTTATCTAATCTAAGTTAACTTTGATAAGACAGGTTTAACGAGCTTTTTTTGTTGTAACTGTTAAGTGATTGTATGGATTATATTATATTCGTGTATTGAAACTTTTTCAGATATGCCACACCATTTGGACTGACTTCTGAATACGCTCACCCCGCCGAGATATTGTTCCTTGGTTTTGCGACTATTGTGGGTCCTGCCATCACCGGGCCCCATCTGATAACCCTCTGGTTATGGATGGTTCTTCGAGTTCTCGAGACAGTGGAGGCGCATTGCGGTTACCATTTTCCTTGGAGCCTCTCAAACTTCATTCCTCTCTATGGCGGGTAAGCGTGCATACTGTCTGCATATGAATGTATTTGGTATTATAATAGTAATGTATTTGGTCTTTTGTATCGTATAAAGTAACTGACAGTAATGCCCTTGAAATTTGCATGTTAGTGCAGTTTGCTCTTAAAAGTTTTAGCAGTAAAAAACCTTGTACTTTGAAAATATAGCACATTTCTCCTACACATGTAAAGAAAAAGATACTCGCAAAGTTATTTTTAACGTGTGTGGGCAATGTGGTAATTTTTGCTAGTATATACGGAATTGTTGTCAAAACTTAAGTTCAAGAGACAATTCTATATATGGTATATCAGTAAATTCTAAAATATATATATACATTTCTCCGTTGCTTTTGGCAGTGCCGATTTCCATGACTATCATCACCGACTTCTTTACACCAAGTCCGGCAACTACTCGTCGACCTTTACTTACATGGATTGGTAAGCTCTCGATCAAGTCTCGTCATTAGGTTTCTCTATATACGCGCTATTTCCTAAGCAATGTTTCGTTACGATCATACCCTTCTCAGGATATTTGGGACAGACAAGGGTTACAGAAAGCTGAAAGAGCTGAAACAAGCCGGGAATGAAGAACCCGTCAAGCAGAAGTAATCGCCGAAGCTTGTTTTGTTCTTGATTTTTGCAGTCCTCTCTTGCTTGTGCCTCGACATTTTTTCTTTTTGCTGTGTTGAAATGGTGATGTCTTTCTTTTTGAGTGTTGGAATAGGTAGAGAGAGCTTTTCCATGGACACTTTTAACCCTCTTCCTCCTTTCAAAATGAATGAACATTTTACGTTACATGCGCTCATATTCTCTCTTTTTCTTTTAATCTCTAAACTGTATCCTATATATTACTTCAATCTGCCTAATCATCACTTGAAAATGGCCATTATTCAAACTCGATTTTTTTGTTGTTAGTTTACTGATATAAGGTATGATTTGCCTTTTCTTTATAAAAAGAAAATTTGCGGAAAAAAAAAACCAATAAATTTGGTGAAAACACCGGGTGATATATTTTACTTTTATTGAGGAATATATTATTTTTAATATTTTCAAAGTGTAAAATTTTAATCTCTCAAAGAATATATTTTTGGTGCGAAGATTTAAATGTAATTTACATTTTAAACAGTACATGATGTACTCTTGCAAAAACACAAAAAAGGGTTAAATATTGCTTAATGAGTGACACTATTGATTAAGGTTACAATACATTTTCGTATTACTAGATATATTGTATTCTTACACTTGATATTATTGGTTAAGTTTACAATATGTAAAGGGGCACGCCGTCAAACATGATTTCACTTCTATCTATTCTAAGCCTTTTTTTTTTTTATCGAAAATATATTTTTTATAAAATTACAAGCTCGTCTGCTTTCTGCATTGGCAAAAGAGAAGATAAATACAAATTAAATTTATAGATTTTTAATGAGTGAACATCATTTGTAGCTCATCAAGAAAAGTACAATTTTTACTCCATTTACATCCACGAAAAATATACATTTCATCGGAAATTCAATATCGCGAATTAGTTTAAATAAAATATCGTCGTCATAATACAAGTTCAAGACCTTTCTGTCAATGATTTCTGTCAATGATTCAAGAGAAGTCCACGTTGCTAGTTACATCTTTTGTCTCTACACATAATGATGCTCGCTCTTGATTCGTATCTTTCCTTTGAGATATAAGATGGCTCTTAATAGCTAAACTAAACGTTTGATTAGCCAAATAGTCAACTTTTCTTTTTTCTTTGTAAAATAGCTAAATTGATGAGGTGGTTATTTAATAACATATTTTATACCTATAATACCCTTTTAACATATTAACGTGTATTAACAAAGTTAATTTTTCTTAAAAATAAGAATGTTTACAGAAAATCTATATTAACGTGTATTAACTGAGTTAATTTGTTTAAAAATAAAAAATCGTGATTAAAATTTTAACAAAAATTATTTTATTTTTAAACAAATTAACTCAGTATTTTATTTTTAAACAAATTAACTCAGTTAATACACGTTAATATAGTTGATACACGTTAATACAAGGGTAATACGGTCTTTCGTGATTTATTAATATGATTGACTGGCTATTTGGCAATATTAATCAAAAGCTTGGCTATTTTGTAAAATAGTTTTTCTAGTTTGGCTATATGGCTATAGAGCCCCATTAATATTATTTATGAGCTCATAGTCATGCGAGTAAATTGTAAGAAAGTTACAATACATTATTGTACAATGTAAAACGTTAAACATTTTCCCTGAAGTTATATAAGTAATAAATGACTCAATAACATTTTGAATATATATATATATATATAAATATATATATATATATAAAGTAAGGGTGAACAAAACCGTAAACCGAATTTTTAACCGAAAACCGATCAAACTGATACCGATTAAACCGCAACCTCTATTAAAGCGGTTAAAACCGAATATACCGAGAAAAAAACCGAATACCGAATTAGGTTTAAACGGGGTTTTCGGTTTTAATGTGAAAACCGCAACCGCTTACCCGGTTTTACCGCTTTAACTAGATCTAATATTGTATTTATTATATTCTAATTACCATACCTATCAACACATCAAAAAGATTTTCTTATCAAATATCTTGGTGTAATATTAGTATTTAGTAATCCGTTTATGTGTAATAATTTATAATATTAACTTTTAGTAGTATGTTTATGTGTAATACTAGTAGTCAATTTATAGAGATGTGGATATTAATTTAAAAGAGGTAAATGTGGGCAAAAAACCGATAATACCGCAACCGAACACCGAATACCGATTATACGGTAAATGCGGTTTTCATCTTTAAAAATAGGGTATTCGGTCTATTATTTGTCAAAAACCGCACCGAATACCCGTTTGTTCACCCCTAATATCAAGCAAGAAATAAATAAAAAATAGAATTAAGTGGGCCACTGAGGGAGATAATCATGAATATGGACATGTGCTGTGTTTGATAAGATGTTAAGGAGTTTGAGGGCCACTCTCTCAGTCTTACTCGACAGAGATTTTTTTAACAGATTTTTTGTATTGATATCTTCAATGACACAATAATGTGTTCCATCAAAGATAAACATCAAAACCGATAAGAAAGAGAGCTAAGTTTGACTTTTCGTCGATTTTCGGTCTTGCCGGTAGTTATCAGTAAATATTCGGTCATACCAGTTATCGTATTATGAACTTTTTGGCGAAAATTGCGAAAATCAATAACTTTTTTACCAGTCAATTTTCACTATTTTCAGTGTAAAAATCTAGTACTTTTTGGTCAAAAAAATTAATTTTTAAAGACTTTTCGGTCTTTTCGACAGCCGAAGACCAACTCTTATACGATTTTCAAGCTTACCAGTGGAAAACCGAGACTTTTCGATCTTTTCGACAGCCGACGACCAAATCTTATACGAAAACTTGATTTTCAGACCGGTAAGTTGCCAATTTTTTGGCAGATTCTCATATTTTCACTGATTAATCGATTCTTGGCATAAGTTTTTAAAGTTTTGATTTATTCATTTTAAACCGAAATTCTTGGAATTTTTTTTTGTAGTTTTTGGTAAATTAATGACTTATAATGTTAAATCTATATGAATCAATTATTTCTTCTTTGATATATACTCATTTATACGATTTTTAGGGCGTTTTCACTTTCATGAGTTCAAATATAAAGAGTTAGTTTCCTATGAGATTTATGTTTAGAAATGAGTAAAGATTGGAACTATATCATCTTTTGTTTATTTTTTTGCATTCTTATGAATATTTTTTATGAAAACATGTTTTGATGACTTAATTTATAATTATTTTGTTAGATTTAGGTTAAATTCGGATTATTATGCTTGTTAGGCAAAAGTATATAAAGTTTTGAATTTCGGAATTTACTAGAAATGTACATATTTTGTTATGATTTGTTGATTGTATAGGGTTCAAAATATTATAGTTACTAAGAAATATGAATGTTTGAGCTTTTGAGCTCTTGAATTTTCAGATTACAAGACTTTATTGTGTAAAAAGTCTAGAAATTCATATTTTTTAATTTTTGAAGTAATTTATTCAATCTTTTTTTATGTTTCTATTTCATTAATTATTTATTGAAATATTAATCTGTGATTTTGGTATTTTTTGTGTGTGCATATTTGAGCTCAATTCGGATTTTCTGATAATTGCGGCAAAAGTCTTCTAAGTTTATCTTTTGTGATTTGTGAGGTAATCTATTCATTTTTTGGTGTTTTCATTGATTAAATATTTTTTTAAATAATAATATGAGATTTTGGTGTAACTTATTTTCATATTTGAGCTTAATTCGGATTTTCTCATAATTGCGGGAAAAGTCTTCTAAGTTTATGTGATGGAATTATATGTGTTTGTGTATGATTGTATTAATATATGTTTGTGGATGATATTATTTTTTATATCATGGCATGCTATCAGATAATAGAATAGAATCAATAATTATCATGACATGCTTTTATTTTTGGTATTTTTAACACACTATTTTAAAATTGGGCAAATATAAGCTTAAATATATTTTATAAGTTTTCCGTCGAAAAGTATCGTAAAGTGTCGATAATCCTTCGATAATCATCGAAAAGTGTCGGTAATCGGTAAGCTACAGTATTATAAGTTTTTCGTCGGTTAATCGGTAAGTTATCAAAAAATCCGTCCAAAACGGCAAGCGATTTATCGGCAAATTCGGTAAGTTGAACCTTGATCTTAATGTCTGTTTTTTTTTTAATATAAATTAGAGTCGTTGGTTACAAATATTAGAATTTTTTTAGTTTCGAATTTATCGGGAGTTTTTAAAAAATAGGTCAAAATTCAAGTATTATCGAATCATACACTTACAATTGTAATGTAAAGTTAGTTGAGCATAAAGCAAAAACCCATTACAAATTCATCAATCTAATTCCCGTCTTCGAAAATTTAGGCAAAACCGCAAAAATTAATCCCAAAGTAATTGTTAATTTGTTATTATTTTCGAAATCTTCATGAAGGAGGGGACACATGCCCTCTTCCTTCCTACTACTTAGATCAAGGACTATTACATCACGAGCTTTGCATTACGGTTCTTTAATATCAACGTATGAAGAGAAATACAGAAGTTGCATGATTATATGTCAAAAACTTTCATTCAAAGTGAGAAATACGGAGGTTTGCCCGACAGTTCCTAAAAAATAGTCGTGCAAACACTAGTTGGTTGCAACATACTGAGCATTTTAGACGATTTGCACAACGATTTTTGTGAACGTCATGCAAACATTGAGTCGCTGCTAGTCAGTGGCGGAGCCAGCTTTGTGCTTTAGGTGAAGCACTAACTAACAAAAAAAATAAAATTCTACGATAAAAAATGGTAAAACAAAATTATTTGATTATAAAAGAAAAAAAAAAGACAAATTTTAATTAAATATTTTAAATTAATTTATCAACCAATAGTCCAAGATAGATATATGATCGGAGAAAAAAATTTATTTAATTAATTTTTAAAAAAATAAAGAGATAATTACGGCATTAAGACCTCATATTAACACTTCGTAGAAAGTATATTTTATATCTTTCTTTTTACAGGCATAAAGACGTAATATTTTATTTTTTGTATAGCTTTGAGTCTCCATCACAAAACTAAAGTTATCAGTAATTTTTCTTGACGTACTCGGTGGTATTGGCGACGCACTTGATGATCTCGACGGTGTCAGTGACAGACTTGGTGGTGTCGGCGACGCACTCGGTCACGAGTATACATCGTTGACACTGTCGAGAACACTGAGTGCATCGCCGATCGTCGAATACGTCATCGAAACCGTCGAGAATTCCCGAGTGCCGACACCGCCGAGTACGTTGTCGACACGGCCAAGTAACTCATCGACACTGTCGAGAGCATGGAGTGCATCGCCGATATTGTTGAGTACAAAATCTTAACGTTTACTTTAGTGTAGTGATAGGGACTCAAAGTTATAAAAAAATATAACATTAAATCTTTATACCGACAAAAATAAACATTGAGAATAACCTTCAACAAAATGCAAATATGAGGTCTTTATGCTGCAAACATATCAAAAATAAATAAGTAAATATGAAAAGATGTAACGACCATGTACATACAATACAAGGACTTATATAATTATAAATAAAATAAAGCACAACTGCAGCATATATGTAGTAGTGAAAAATTTAAAAACTCAGTGTATGCATATGCATGCACTCGTGCATTACTGGCTCCGCCGGTGCTGCTAGTGTTTGCATAACGTTTTTCATCAAATCGTCGTCCAAACTTCCGCATTTTGTTTTGATTTCTTCGGTTTGACATTTCGCTAATTTACCCCCCCTTTTTTTTTCCAATCTCTTCCTATTCTCTCGTTTGGTTCTCTTCATTTCCTTTTTTCCTCCTCTCTTAGTCTCATTTTTTATTGTTCTATTTTTCTTCCTAGGTTTGCGGTTGGTCAGAAAACATTTTGCTTGCCTTAGTTGATTTTTTTGTGTGGAAATCGCATTCCGAGCAAGACTCGTCGCTCTACCATGGTGTTTTTTTAGTCAAAATTTCATCATCTAAGTCTTCAAAACGTAAGTTTTTTTGTTTATTGGTTCAAATTTCTTATATTTGTATATTTGCGTGTGTATTTTGTGATTAAGCATTAAATATTGTGTATGCTTATAATATTCGTGTGTATTGTGTATGTTCATATTTTAGTTGTACAGATGATGATTGTATTTCTTTTAAAAGGTTCAAAATATGATCTTTATTCTAATTCTCGGTCATTTGAAAAGTATTTGGAAGGAAGACAACGAAATGTTTCAAATTTTAACTTTAAAATTATAGGCGGCGGTCGGGATTTTCAGGAAATTTTTCCCAAAATGTTTTTGTGTAAAAACTTTTAGAGTTCACATGATCAAACACGCCAACGTGAAACTGAGGATATAAACGGTTTTCTGTACATTTACATACTGCCCTGCAATCGACGAAATAATTACAACGGACAATCGAGTCGTAAGTTGTCTGTGGCCCAATAGCCGTATCATCAAGGTACAAGTCGTTTCGGAACTTGAGATTAGAATATCCTAATGTTTTCTTTTCTTTTCTGTTAATGTTTGGAAGAAAAAAAAATTACAGCTTAATCTATGTTTATATAATAATGAGTTACGTATCATATCCATATGTATGCATTATAGTTCCATGCAAGGTTTTGAAATTCACGATATGCCTATTCCACGGTATATTCTTCTTTCTTTTTTTTTCACGAGTGAGCAGTTTGTAGTAATTCTGTTTTGACATAAGGACTATTAATCCATTATTTTTTAATTCAATCTTGGAATACTTTCATTAATATTTTTTGTTGTTTAGATTTTGAGTAGTATTTTTAATGATTTTTTTAACAAAAATCTCATCAGTATAGTCCTCGATTTGCAGTTTACTTATCGTTGTTGGTTTTTAAAACCTTACGAAAACTTCATCATTATACTTGTTGAGCTTTCGATATATACTCGTAAGCTGAATTCACAGACAGTTTGCGATCTTTATTAGACACTGATTTCATATGCACATGAACAAAATTGGATTGTATTCAGGTCCATCCAACACTATATTAATTACACTATATCTAAGATCGGTCTCGCAACTAGAAAATCCGTTTAGCAACTAATCACACAATCGATGAATATTTTAACGATTAAAAATCGGTAGTTAGATTTTTTTTTTTTTTTCAGTGCACTTGGACCAACCAACTATAGGAAGGAAATAAAGTCGTATAACAAATATTAAAATCTTGGAGGTGGAAAAGCTGTCGTTAGTTATGTGATGAAATGAATATTCATCACCATAAAAGGAGACGAAGATAATGCCTATCTTTATCATTTATGTCATCATTCTGGTCAAAATGAAAGAACAAAAATAAATAAATAAATAAAAGATTACCTTTCGCGTTTGAGACCATGGAATGGAATCATGCAATCGAGTAGCTTTCCATGTGTCAAATTATATTAGAACTGAGATACTTAAATACTCGACACTTCCACCTCTATCTCTGAATTTGAATTTGAATGTGAAATATATATATATCTATATATATATATTAAAGAGATAATATTGATAATGTACTTAAATTCTAAGTAAAATTAAGGATATCTTAGTTTCGTTTGTGAAGTTCGAAATACCCAAATCACATAAAAATTAATTTTCTTCTCTTTTTTTTTTTAATATATATTTCTCGCTAGTTACGGTGACATGTCATTGAATTTTTTAATTATAACATTTTATTTACATGCTTTTTATTATGAGAACATGTGATGAATAATGATGCCATAACACATCACGTATAAACCAATGAAAATAACACAAAGATGAAAAAAAACAACTTTATACTTTTATGCAGTACTTAAGACTTAAAAAAAGTACACTATGGTTACTTTTGCTTAAATTTAAGCAAATAGGAATATATATATATATATATGCATGTATTATGTTTTTTTTTTTTTCACAAAGGAAAAGAATTCTATATATTTTCTTAGCAGCTTAATTATTATTTTGCGCTAAAGCTTAATGAGCCACTAGATAATGTTCGTATTAATAGAATAATAAATATGTTAAATTCACTAGAGAGAATGATTTTTGAGAATTTTTTTTGTTTATTTGATCATATAAAGATTTTCAAACTTAATTAATGTCTATTTTAGCATCAAAGAAAGGTAATATATATATATATATATATATATATATATATATATATATATATATTTGTATGTGCATTATGGTGAGGAGAGTAAATTGTAATTTTATAAACCGTATTCCACGTCAACGACAGTGAATATATAATTCATAACTTAATAGACATCAAAAACATTAATTTTATTATAAAATCCATTTACATATTCTTTAATGAAACCAGATAAACGACCCATGAATAGGGTAAAATATCTGTTTTAGGAGTTAAATACTTGTTATTTACTCTAAAAACCGATCATGAATGAGTACATGTTGAAATAAAACATTTCTTAAGTAATTAAAAGATGTAATTAACACGATATTTATCATGATTTGGTACGTGTAAGTGGAGACGTGTACGCGTGGACGATTCCTATCGCCAACGCAACCCAAAGCCAATAGTACCCCACATTGATTGCCACTCATTCTCTTCTACTACTGCCAGTGCCAAGTAAAACCTAGGTCTACCACGGCATTTTTTTTATAAATAATTTATGCAATATTATTTCAATAATATTATTTCAATGTACTACAAAAAAAATAAAGTACTTTATTTAAAAGATAAGGATTATAACCGATATTTAATATTCAGTTATAATAATATAAGTATTTTAGCCGATATGTTATAAAAAAATATATATGGTTTTAAATATGCGTTATACGTTCTAAGAACATAATCGTCGAATAAGAAATAGTAACATATATAATTGTAAAATTAATAAAGTTGATGAGTGTCACACAACTCACAAGACAACTAAATTTTAATATATTATGTAATGTGAAATAGATTTTAATCATAAAAAATAGTTAATTTTTATTTATATTTAATAATAAACTATTATTACCACCGAATGATATATATAAATTCAGTACATTCAATGTTTATATATTCATTTTAATATTCTATTTACGTTTTTTTTTTCTTTCCAACTTTAAGTTGTAATTCGTGAAGATGAACTAAAGAATTCAGAGATGACTATCATATATAGAGAAAGAGCACTATATATAGTGGGTCGTCAAATTTGTTCATACTACTGCATTACATTTACATATTACTACACTGTATATACTCGAACGGAGCATCAAGATTTCATTCTGAAACCAAAAACCAGCCTCAATCAAAGCCAGGAACCGCCAGTATATGCGCTTTCATGTTTTTGTACCCCAAAATAAAATAAAAAATAAAAACGCAGAAATTTAAAACCCCAATAAAATAAAATAAATTTTGTTTTAAAAAAAAGGCCACGTAAACCCGCCCTAAAAAAAGCCACGACGATGAAATGACGAAAAAGGGCATCTGCAACAACTCCACCGAGCGCTACGTGTCCCTCCTGAGATCGACGACGATGACGCTCACGTTGTCGGTGCTGTGCCTCGCCAGCGCCAGCTTCGTCAGCAGCATCGACGCGTCCGAGCACACCTTGTCCGAGGCCGCGCCGAGCGCTTCGGACTCGGGCGGCGGCCCCGCCCCGCTGGCTGCGGCTGCTGCCATGGCCTGGGCCTTGCCTCGCAGGCACATGCGCGCCACCCCGCACGCAGTCTCATTGGAGACCACGTCCCACAGGCCATCGCTTGCCAGGATCAGGCAGTCGTCATCCACGGCCCGATCCGTGACCGTCACCTCCGGCTCGCAGCTCACAAACGGCTTCAGGTAGTTGTCGCCTGAGGAAAGTAACGCAATTCAATAAGTACACAGTACAACATGAGACGAAGTTCAAACTAAATCCATTAATTATATGTATATATGTTTCAGTACCTATTCTCACCTATGGCTCTTGACATGGCAAGAACTCCGAGAACCCGCGGGCCATCCCAGTAGATGACCCGCCCGCCTGCCGCTTGGATCCGGTTGAGCTCGTCGGGGCGATCAGGCTGTGAATCCACAACAAACCACGAATTAGACAATAATAGTACATCCAACGGCTGTTTGTGGAAGGCGCAAGGAAATGATATGGACCCGCACACACTCAAAATAATCTTCAAACACATGCAAACAAAACTCAAAGGGAGACGTAGTATATATATATTACCTTGTGATCGACGGAGAGAGGAACCGGCTTGCCATTGCGACAGAGCACGGCTCTGGAGTCGCCGCAGTTGGCGACCACGATCTTCTCCGGCGTGACGACCGCCACGACGGCCGTCGAGCCCACCGCGTCGCACTCCGGCGACTGAAGCTCGCAGCGGCAGCTGGCCCCCGCGCCGCCCGCGCCGCCCGCGACCACCACCTCCTCATCCATCCGCGCGAAGCTCCGCTCC
Organism: Parietaria judaica; assembly: GCA_954871525.1. Classification (NCBI taxonomy): domain Eukaryota; kingdom Viridiplantae; phylum Streptophyta; class Magnoliopsida; order Rosales; family Urticaceae; genus Parietaria; species Parietaria judaica. The sequence continues at coordinate 20,772,506 of OX940860.1, read as the reverse complement.
ATCGCGGCCTTCCAGTCGGCCTCCGCCGGCGACGCCTCTCTCCCCTGCACCTCCTCCTTCACCAGCTCGTGGAGGCGCTCTCGGCACTTCGTCGCCACCTGATCAACTCAACACACAACCGACTCATCAGTATATACTATAATGAGATCAACGATTACGTGTTTCGGTTAACATCAAATCGGAGAGAGAACGCACGTGCGAGCAGCCATGGCCGTCGTAGACGCCGTAGTAATTCGGCCCCGAGGCGGCTTCGTCGTCGCGGGACGAAAACGAAGGGACGATCGCGAGCGCATCTTCCATATCCCTCCTCCTCCCGCAGACCGACGCAAACCCGAACTTTGGAGTCATGCCCGAAGCTCCGGTGACCGCCGCGGCCAGCAGCGACGCCGAGATCTTCTCCGCCGCCGACTTCCCCGACTGAACGTCGTCGTCGTCGTTATCCAAGCAGCAATTCTCCACCGCGTTGTCGCAGTCCCGGGAAGTCCCCTTCGGACGCTTATGGCCTCTTCCGGCCGCCGCGGCCACCGGCGGCGGCACAACTCCGGCGACGTACTTGAACCGCCTGATCTCCATTCTCCGCCGCCGCGCCGCTCGCGAGCTCTCCTCTCCCGGCGCCGAGCCCTCGCCTTCGCTCACTATCCCGCAGCAAATCTCCGCCATACTCGACCGTCTCTCTCTCACTCACCTCTGCTAGTTCATCTCTCTTTCTAGCGTTTCAAAACGGAGCGATGAGAGAGAGAGCTCGCGCGCTCTTCAGGAAAGGTTTTAAAGGAGGTTCTCTTCTCCATGGAAGAAGCGAGTCTGTGAGCATTGCAAGCTGTTTCTCCTTTCTCTCTCCCTCCACGGGCAGCTGCCCGGTCGTGTGACGGGCAGGGTGAATAAGGTAAACTAACTACTCTACTCGCCGAAACGAGTGAATCTCCACCGTCTATTCACCGCTTCTCCGAACACGTGTATCTTCTGATTCTGCCCGAGACTACGTGGCCCAATGGGATTTGAACACCGCTTGCTTCCTTTCCAGACACGCATGTGGTCCATCGTTTCGGGTTCGAGTTTTTTTTTTTTTTTCTTTTTTTTTTTTCCATTTCGGGTCAAAAATAAAAATGGGAAAATAAAGAAAGAGGAAACTTGTTGCAGCGTGAGGCGTGGGGCCGCCACGTGTCCCGGAGGTGGTATGCAGATTGAGCCACGTTTTGGGGGGAAAGGCATTAAAGCAGATATTATTGCGGGGAAATAGAAAGTCCGAAGCTTTATTCTTCGGGGTCCTTGTGGTCCAATGGGATGACACAACGTATCGGTCTTTCTCTTCTGATTGTGATGTTCTAAATTCTGAATACGAGTTTTTTGTAATCATAATTCGCATTTATTGTTTTTTAATGTACCAATGTTTCAATTCAAGAGAGCTTTACTTCTCTGCTCTGTCCTAGTTTGGTTTCATGGGAAATTCAAATCAATAAATAAATAAAATTATAATCAGAAATTTTGAATTTTATCCAAATATCCGATTATCTGAGTAATGAATTTATAATATTATTTTTTAATAGACTAAACAAACTTAATTAAGAATAATATGCTCACGATAAAATGTTAAATATATATATAATTTTAGTTTTTGCTACTACCATTATGAAGATTATGAAGTTTCATGAAGTGAGATATTCTTAACGAGTCTAACCACATAAATTTTTTAAGAAAAATCTACCAAATGCCCAAAATACACTTAAAGTTTAAAAGAAATGCCCATAGTTTCATAAAATTAATTTATACCCATTAATAAACTGTTTTGGACCATATTAACCCTAATATTAATTATTATTTTTAATTTTCGTATAATATCTAGTAATAATATATATTAATTTCGAAATTATTTGTTCCTATAATTATGATTGAAAATTTCTACCTATTAATTAGGATATCATTTAATTAATTATGGTACTTTTTGAAGAAAAAAAATCTTTCAATCTCAATTAATTATCAGTCATTCCCACTACTCCCGTCTCCCATCGAACCTCTCCACCAAACGCCTAACCTTCAATATCGTGCATCTCTGTCGCATCTCCGTCGCCCAGAAGCTCCAACTCCCCTCTCCGTCGCTAATCCCCGAAGCTCGGTCGCATCTCCGTCGCGCATCTCGTTCGCGCGAAAGCTTGTGCGCCTAGCTCAAAATCGTAAAACCCCATCTTGATCGCCGTTCATCTCAGTAAGTCCGAAATTTCTGTGCATGTTGATTAAACCCAGTTTTGTCATTTTTCAAAACAGCCTTTTGTATAAATTTGTAATTGGAATTACAATTATATAGATAATGATATATTATTATAAATTCGTAACTTAAATTACAATTACGGATACATGTACAAATTTGTAATTGTACATTCGTACATGAAGTTACAATTACATGTATAGTGATTAGTATTATAAATTCGTAACTTACCTTACAATTATAATTCGTAACTTAAATTACAATTACGATACATGTATAAATTCACAATTTAAATTCGTACGTGAAGTTACATTTACATATATAGTGATTTAGTATTATAAAACCGTAACTTAAATTACAAATATATATTCCTTCGTGTATCAGTATTTTCGTAATATCAATTACGACTCTAATATGGTGAACTACCATTTAAATTACGAAACTTAAATTACAAACACAAATAAAATATACTCACCACTTAATCAGACGAAGGCTTATAATGGATCCAAATAAGGCTTTCAAATGGATGGTGTTATATCCCTCAAGCAAGGAAAAATGGTTCTGCAAAATAAAGTGGCGAATAAAAATATTTTGTTTTTAAATTTTGAATAATTAGCATAATCGTTGGAATAGGGAGAATATTTGAAATTTATTAAGGAATGATTAAACGTAATCAGTTATTGTAATTACTACATTTAAGGAAATAATTTTATTTTCATTTACTTAATTCAAATAATTATATTCTCCACACGTCAAATAAACACAAGGGTAAATTGGTCCATGTGTTAATTAGTTGGTGGTTTTTATTACCAAAAATAAGTTTGGGCATTTTTTTGAAACTTTGAGTTACAAATGGGCATTTGGCTCATTTACCCAATTTTTTATAGGGTTAATTGCGGCAAAAAGACCCAATCTTTGGTCAAATACTCTGCTGTGTATAATACAACCTCCGTAAATAGCGGCAAAAGTACCCAAACTTGGCATTTGTGAGTTGACCGAGAAAACCAATCCATGTGGCTGCCACATAAGTATTATTATTTAAATAATTAAAAAAACATATATTTTTTTAATTAAATTATTTTTCAATAATAACCAATAATGAATATTTAATAATCAATAATGAATATTTAAATTTAAATATTCATTATTGGTTATTATTATTAAATATAGTTATTCATTTTAGAAAAGTGGGTCAAACGAAATAAATAAAGAAAAAAATAACCGTTCACGGTTCACTCAAGCTCCGCTTCCGATCCGGTTCACGGGTGGAACGAAATCGATTAATATGTTTAATAATAATAACCAATAATAATCATATGATTATTTAATGACAATTTATTAAGAAAAGAAAAATTATAAAAAAACATATTAAAAAATTATTATTATAAAATGCAAACACAAAAAAAAAATCATGCAAACAAATAGAAATATATTTTTTTTTCGTTAAATATAAATGTGACTACTATTTTTTTTTTGAATAAGTGGTGTGTATTTAATTATGTCTTGACTTTTTAAAACAATATGTATGTGTTTATTGGTTATTATTATTAAACATATTAAACAATTTTATTCGACGCGTGAACCGGATCGGAAATAGAGTTCAAGTGAACCATGAACGGTATTTTTTATTTCGTTGTACCCACTTTATTAAAAATAAATAATTATAACCAATAATGAATATTATTTTTTAAAAATATTCATTATCTGTTATTATTAAAAAAAATTATTAAAAATAAAAAAATAAAAAATAAATTTTAAAAAATAAATTTTTAAAAAATAAAAATAACTTTTTACTAAAAAAATTTAAATAATAATAATAATTACATGTAATGCCACGTGGCAGACAAGTGCAATGTGGCATGCCACGTGGCAAAGGCTAACAGCCACATAGACTGATTTTTTTCGGTCAACTCCCAAATGCCGAGTTTGGATTTGCCGCCATTTACAGAAGTTGTATACACAACAAAGCATTTGACTAAAGGTTAGGTCTTTTTGCCGCATCTAACCCTTTTTTATATAGTTTTTTATTGATCTATTTATTTACTCTCAATTGTATAGTCTCTTCACTCTCTAAAAGTCGCCTAAAAAAGAAGTCAGCAAATAAAATGTCTCTTAAATTTTATATTATCAATGAAATTATTTTTATAAAAAACATATTATTCTTAATTTGTAAACTAAATTATGTAAACTTCTAAATTATTGACAATTAATATCAATTCGAGTTCTTTTCTACAAAAAACTTTAATATCTTGCCATTTTTATTTCGAATATCTATTTTAATTGTTTAATTATAGTCTCATACTTAAGTATAATGAATTTTTAGCACAATTAATTTATATAAAAAATTGTAATCAATTATATATTATGTAAAACGATTTTTTTACATTTATATTTATACTTAAAATTCAAACATCAAACCTATAAAAAAAAAATAGACACTACTGCATACTTTTCTAACTTTTATTTTTATTTTTAAATTGTTTATCATGGCTTATGCCAACTCTTAATTGCAAATTTGTGACAATATCATTCTGTACTTTACTTTAGATTCATTTTATTTTAGTAAATAGGATCGATGTTCTACGTTTCCAATATGCTTCGAGAAAATAAATCCGAATAAAAAAATCTAGTCCGATTTTTTCATTCTCCTCCTGGGACACATTATTATAATATCCTAGGTCCACTTCAAAATTATTTAGAGAGAGAACTATGTAATATAGTATCTTAAAAAATATATTTATGATATAAATAATTTGAGAAAGAAAAAAAAGAAGGAAAAAATTGCAGATTCACTTCACATTGCCCAATTATCGGCACACGTGTCAGGAGGGAAGAGGATACGTGGAGAGGGACATACAGGAGGGTCCCACAAACGAAGTAACTCAAAGCCGTAATATGTCATCCACGTGTACACTACGGCTGGCAATCAGACCCACTGGAAAGCATAAAACTATTTCATTTCTTGGAAAGTTGAGATTTTTAAGAGATATTGCGGCAAAAATAATTAAAATTCTACATATTTGAGTCTGCAAAAGCTTAGAGTAAAAAATTAGCTGTAAAAGTATTTACAGTAAATAAATGTAAGGCAGCTATTTTTTGTTACAAAAGTCAGTCAAATTTTTAACATAATGTTATTAACTTAAGGTTAATGACGGCAAAAATACCCAAAGTTTGGTCAAAGAACCCCTCGTGTACCCAAAGTTTAAAAATAGTGGTAAAAATACCCAAAGTCGCATTTGGGGAGTTGACCACTCCATTCTCGTAACGCCGTTAACTTACCTGTTAACTTTGGCCACACGGATAAACGTGAGTTGCTGACATAACTATTTCTGCCACGTGGACGAGCCCACATCAGCCTCGTTTACGACAAAACAACGAATTAAACCCCTAGCTAATACTATTTAATACAACGAATTGAACCCCTAATGATTACACTTAACAAAACAGATTTGTCTACGTGGCCAGAGTTAACAGGTAAGTTAACAACGTTACGAGAATAGAGTGGTCAACTCCCCAAATGTGACTTTGAGTATTTTTGGCACCACTTTTAAACTTTGGGTACACGAGGGGTTCTTTGACCAAATTTTAGGTATTTTTGCCATCTTTAACCCTTAACTTAATTATGTCTTCATTCATCTATTTTTTGCATCTTCTTTTAATTGAATTGATACAAATTATTAAAAGATAAGATGTATGTCTTACATTTATTGATTTTAAATATTTTTATGCTTATTTTTAACTTTTGTTCTTTGTCATCTCAATTTATCAAAGCTTAAATATTTTTACTGTAGTTATTTAAATTTCTGCCATGCAATTTCAGTTTATGGGGCCGTGATGTTGGATTTACTTTATTGTCATCATCAACATTAGTTTCATTTTGGTGTAATATTTTAATTAAGGATTTAGATAATAAATTAATATTCTAATAAATTATTTATTTTCTAGCAAGTTTTTATAATAAAAGAAGCACGAACGGTAACTTTTACCTAGTGCAGGTAACGGAACTCTTCGCTGCTAGTTTACCGATCCGATAGACTAACTCATAAGCGGAATTAGGATTCGGACTTCGAGGTGGCTGATTTAAATTTTTAGTGTAAATAAAAGGGGTTTATTTGTAATTAAAAAAATTAATGCTAAAAATGATCAATTAAAAAATTTGGGGTGGCTGGTACCACACCACTCACAAGAGTGGTTCCGCCTATGGATTAACTTAGCATTGTATATTTTTTTATTTAATCTATTTATTTTAAGTGTGTAGTCATATTTTCATATTCGCGTGTATTAAAGATTTATATATGTTCTCAATCTTTTTGAAATATTTTACTTTTAGTTTTTTACTTTTTTGGCATAAGTTTTAAATATCTTCTCGATTGAGGACCATGCATCAAACGCGGTTTTTTTTTTAGCAATAAATGACATAACAGCTGGTGTGAGAGAATTAGTAATTCTGTTCAAGATTAATATATCCTACCAATTCTAAAGAAGATACTCTAGAATCTAGATTGATGGACTCCATCAGGGGCGGACCCAGGAAACAACTTCCGGGGTGACGAACAACTAATAAAGACTAATTAATGGAACTATAATTAAGAATACTTCTAAAATACATAATTACATCAAAATAGAAAGCGTCTTGCTGTCATATTACGGAAATTCTCTATCGGTACTAACATATATATTAATATATTTATATGTAGTTTTTCGGTATTATATGTAACTATATCGCTATTATCATCAATGTTTTAAAGATCGCTTACTACAAATTGCATTTGCGTGCAATTTACGAGTATACAAACACAATATTCGTATATTATTGGTTTTTCTAAAAATAAAATAAAAAGTAAAAACCGATACCAATTATGCCGATATAATTTATAGGCATAACACAAAATTAATAGATAATAAAATAATATCTAAAATTATTGATTAAAATGATTAATTATTTATCAATAAAATTAATAAATTTTAAAATAATGTTTCCATTTGTAAGCTGAATATAATACCATAGTTATATAATATGTTAATGTGAAAACAAGTTTCCTATAATAGAAGAAAACAAATCAATATTAATATTAATGTGAAAATATTAAACCCCAAATGTACCATCGATTTATGTGCATAAAGTAAATAAACTATTAAAAATTTGAACCCTCACATAACCCAAGAGAAAAACAAGTCAGTGAGTAAGTAAAAGGGTAAAACCCTCACACTTTACTGACAACTTCATCTTCCCCACCTCACTCGACTAAACTTTTATCTTCTGCAAGTTTTTTTTTTCCTTCTATTCATTTTCTTTCTCTAGAAGTTGAGTGAAAAAGATCAGTCGGGGGTGGCGGAGTCGTGCGCATGAGAGTTGAATTATTATTTTTTATATATTTTTAATTTAAAAGATTAGTATAGTATTGTTTTCTCACAAACTTGGGGGTGACATAAGCCACCCCCGTTAACACATGGGTCCGCCCCTGGACTCCATTGAAGATGCCAGGTCGATTATGGTGAGAGGTGGGCACACAATAGATCCATCTTGAGTGGCGATTGACTTAATAATAGGTACTTCTGCAGCAATATACAAGGGGTGAGCAATAGTCGATAGTCGCAAGACAATATTATTGTATTGATGAATAAAATTGTGTATTTATTTTACAATATAAGGGCATACGAGTAAAAAACGTATGATTAAGAAATTCTAAAAATAGTCTAATAGTTTCATCATAGTAAAGATTTATTTGAAAATGTATGCTCATTAAAAAATAATTACTTGATGTGTAATCCTAAACAATCAACTTTTCTTATCTACATCGGATATTTCCGCCCGGAAATATCGCAGAAGAAGTTGCGAATGCGACAAACAGAAGCTTTTTTGCCACAATATTCAATTTGCCAAATTAATTTATTCAATTGTTGCCTTTTAATCTTTATTATTGATGCAAGTACAACTCTCAAATTTGTTAGTAATAATTAATTTAAGAGTTCTTCTAAATTTTCTTTCAAATGACGCTATTCTATCAATAAAGAAAATGAGTGTCTAATAAATAAAAAGAATTAATTACTCTAATGCATTGATTAAATCAAAAGGATTATGTTGGGTGAAAATCCGCTTTAGTTATTTTAAGAGTTGATTTTTTTTTAATTTTCGTTAAAATCGAGTTGTTATTTTCCCGAAAGAATGAATTTAAATGTTATGTAATTTTTTTTTATATTTCAAATTGCTTTAGCTCTTACGAGACAAAGTAGTTTATGCATTAATATTAATAATAATAATAATAATAATAATAATAAAAGATTTGAAGGTCAGCTTGACATTAGATATAATAAATGCCTCATGGAACATTTCAAATATTAAACTCTTATATTCAAACAAACTTTGGGCCAAAAACACCGACGAGTCAGATGTGTATCAATTGAGGACACAAAACATGGTTAATTTTTAAGATATAATATCGTATGCGGTTATATATCTCGTGTTTTTAGGAGTGATGACACAATCTCTTCAGTTCCCGACAGAGTGTTTGCCATACGTCACGGCTTTTCGTGAGTTGTGAAAAATAGTTAATGGATTTGTAGACTAAAATCAACGTTAGTAAATGGAATGTGAAGACGAATTGGTTGGTAAAGAGTTTCAGTTTATAATTAAGCGGAGCCCTAGCCGACTTTGCGCAACGTTTTACTTCTCTCCCACTCTAGTCCGGATTTCAAATCAAAACCCGCAGAAATTTGCGCTTATACCGCGGCTCGCAGGTAACTCGTACAATAGTAGAAGAAGAAAACGAATAAATATTTTTAAAATAATAATAATTTGAATTTTATTCTATCAAATATTAAAAAAAAATCAATTTGATTGAACAATTTTCTCTTGAGTTTAGATAGTTTTAAAACAGTTTCAGACCTTTAAAAAAATGTCTACAACTATTCAAAGATTATTATAAATCAGGACTATTATTGTTCGCTTTTATTTTGAAGAATGTTTCTATAATTTTGGTGTTTGGCAAAATAAAAAGTCAATTAGTAGTGTTTTGGAAAAAAAAAATTCTTCAAATTCTGTAAAAAAAAATTTCACTAAAATATTAACCCAATTAATATATTTATATCTTTGGTGATATTTATATAAAATCAAATTAGCACGATTAGTAATAATTTTTAACTTTTACAAAAAAAAAAAATTTAAAAGGTTTGACACAAAAATAGGTATTTCGTGTAATTTCTTTATAAAAAACAAATTTAAGAAATTCAAATCACTGTTCTTTCTTATATTATTTTTACGTGATAATAGTGACAAAAATATTCAAATTTTTTTTGGTGAATCTAGACGCATAATCTCAAGCATTCAATTGTGTGGATTAAGTTTTCAAAGACATTATTTGTTTCGGCTAGAGTCTCTGTTACAACAATGTTATTAAACGTTCAATATGATAACGTTACCTTGATTCATCGTTATTCGTGAACCGCGTGATTGTTGTGAGCGTGAATATTTTCGAGTTAGCATACTTACTTTAGATTTTTTTATATAATATTATTTGGATAATTTTTGAAGAAAAGGAAAGAAACTAAATCTCAACCTTATATACGTAACAATCCGCATTAAAATTTGAAATTATACCGCCTAAATTTGAAAAGTTCGTGTATTTTAATTGACTTCCATCGGAATTAACGAGCTATGGGGCACGTAGGTCTACTTCGATTGACATTACCTACGCAAGATTGTTTTTCAACGACAAAGTCAGTGAAATTGTGACACTTTGGCTACGCGCAAGGACAAGTGTCTGTTGGCTCTATTTACTTCATCATACATATCGTAGTCCTTTTGGTAAATTTGGTTTCTACACATGTCGGTTTTGCTTGTCGGCTTTGGTTTAGGTGTTGAGTGTTGTATCAAACTCACACCAAATGCTTGTTTATTTGGAGGGTAAGTGTCAATTCACGATCATGGATTGTGTCAATCTACCTACCGTAACATGTCACCAATTTTACCCGCCACGTCAACATGTAAATCTCGTAATCTGTGGAAAATATTTAACTTCATGTTTTCAACACATAAATTTAAGTAAATGTTTGGAACGCAAAACGTGAAAGGTCCTAGAACAGGTAAATTTCAGTATATCTTTTAGTATTCTAATACTTGATTTTAGGGCTTAGATCACCGATGTCAATTCAAAATCTAATCCAAATTCACCCATTTTTCAGTAAGACAAAGAAAATCTGAAATCTCGCTAGCTAACCCAAATTTTAGCATTCAATCAACACTAAAAGTGAAAAACATTAAAGTTAACGTAATAAACCAAAAGATCCGGCGAACTAACAATACTTAAAGTTCTTTCGTAAATACATTATTATTATTATTTAAAATTTTTGAAATAAAATCTAGATGTGGAGATCACCACTAATGATGACCGAAATTTTGGCTTTTAAAACTAATTAGTGTTAGGAGTGAGCATTTTAGACCCAACCTGATGACCCAACCCAATACGTTAGAGACCTGACCCCAATCTAACCCGCCCAATCTAACCTGTTCAAAATTGGGTCAGATCGGGCCGGACCCGACTATTATTCGGGTCGGGGTCTCCGACCTGACCAAGATAATTAATATATATTTCATATTAATTTTTATTCAAGTAGTGCAATCTTTACTCTTTTAAAATTTCTCATTCTCAATTTTATTTACATTCAAAGACCGTTCAATCTCTCATTTTCATGTTTTACATTGTTTAGTGTATTGTAGAGGGCGATTTTCACCACTCTTTTCCAGTCACAAAATAATCACAAATAATAAGTTAACAACAATGATCAGTGAATATCTTTGTTTTATTATATTTCCGACAAGAGCTCGGTTTCCTTTCGTTGAATAGCTGGACAGTTGAAGGATCAAGAACAATCACTCTCTCTATTTCTTCAGCCTTTATATTACAGGATATTCTCTCTTTTTCTCGGGTTTTCTTCTCTCTTTTTTCCGAACCCTTAGAAACGAGGCTTCACTTGCCTTTTCTCTTTTTAATCATTCACTTCCCAGAGTGATTTGAGGGAAGCATGATTAATCCGCGCTTTACGTCCCTTCCGAGCAGACTGTCATTATGGGTAGGTGAGCTTCATTAAATGCGCATCCCGTCAGCCGTCATTCGATCCTGCAAGCTTCATCGCTGATGCCTCTCATCGAGTGGGTAGGTGGGCTTCATTAAATGCACGTCTCGTCAGCCGTCATTCGACCCTGCGCTTCATCATGACGCCTTTAGACTTCATCGAGGGTTGCTCTTAGACTTGATCGAGGGTCCCTCTTAGACTTCATCGAGGGTCCCTCTTAGACGAGTATATTCCTTGGTTGACCATCGGTAAACGAACTTCCTCGCTCTTTCCTTGTGTCGTTTATGGACAAAACGACACGAGTTGTGTTGAGGATGGATTTGACCAAATCCGACCTTAACATGTATGTTTGTTTGATTAAATTTGTTTGGGGTATTTTTACTTGAATTTTGAGTTACTTTGATGCATTTTTTCATATTATTTTTTGTTATACAAGATTATTTTTTATCGGGTTGGGTTGGTTCGGGCATTAAAAAAATTTGGGTCGGATCGGACTTTTTTTTTTTTTGGAACCCGAAGTGATCGGATCTGGTCCATAAAAAGCATCGGGGCAGCCCATCCCAACCCATGCTCACCCCTAATTAGTGTATCTGTTGCTCTATTTTCTTCTCGATAAGTATGAGATACTCTGAAATTGATTGCTTCCACAACGGAAATATATCTAGACCATCTAGCTCGTAATCTCTAAAGAACCGAACTCAACTTATTCTTCAACAGTTGAACAACATAGGCGGAGTCACACTCAATTCAAAGATTATCTCAATTAAATTCCTTCATTTTTTCAACCGAGGAGTAGCTATCAGTTCAACTTCATATGCATAAACAGAGGTAGTATAAAAAGCGAACGATATATGTAAAACCCACGACAAGTTTTAAATATGTCTCTAACTCCAGCCACACCCGGAGTACCGGTTAAAAGAGATATCTGTTTTGCATTTGAAACAACCAATAGCGAAAAATGCCAGACAACAAATATGATTTTTTATAACTTTTCCTGGATAAATGTTAAGGCTAAAATTGTTAAAAATGTTTAGAATTATGAGATATTCTGAAGTGCTTCAACTCCTTAAATCGATTTTTTTTGCCTAGTCATCATACATATCTAAAAAAATGTTGGTGTTAAAAATCTCATCATCGAGCAAACTACGCTTTATTAAGCCGACATCAAAGAAGAGATGCGCAAAAACCAAAAAACTTATTCTATCTGTTTCATTAATTTTATTTTTATAATATTTTTTATCGTTTAATATATAAAACAGACAGTATTATAAAAATTACTTTTTTTTTGTATATTTTTGTAAAACAATTACAAATCGACCCACGAACCGACTATATGTAACCTCGGCTTTGCTCATGAGTCATAATGGACGTGTTACATTTATATTGAACATTCCAATTGCAAAGAAGGCTCATTAATTATCGACTATACTTGGAAAATAAATAACTATACTTCAAAATGGAAAATGCAATAAATACCTTTATTTAGGGCCCCATGAACTGATGATGATGCATGAGATAAAAGCTCTTGCTCATGAACCTGACACTTTTTATAATACTCTCTCCATATCTCTTAGATTGTGCCAAAAAATTATCTATGTGAGAACTACATGAAGATATTTTTAATTTTGTTATTACAAGGAGTAAATTGGTCGCTTGCCGCTGTTGTATTACGATTTCTATTTTACAGACATATAACTTGTCGATGAGCACGTCAACGGGCAAATAAAAAAAGGGCATGCCGCATGTCGAAATTATTATACAAATTTTATGGCCATACCGCATGCCGATGGGGTTTTCGACAGAAGTTCTGAAAAATATTTTTTAGTATTTAGCCAAAAAATTTATATCAAAACTACATATTTAATAGATACAAGACATAATATTATACAACAAATCAAATTTGTAACTTAAATATATATACAACAAAGACATTCATAATGTTGAAACTTGTAACACAAGCTAATGTGAAATTTGTAATTTGCAATTGATTTTACTTTAGAGTCTCACGTTACTAGATTACAAGAATTAAGAATGGTTTAAATACTAAAAATTTGTGACTAGGTTTTAGCCCTTGGGTCACCCCTTTTTATAGAAGAGAGATGATTCACACAAATGTACCACCATCACACGCGTGTCACCGCCGTCCGTCCGACCGGCCGGACATGGTGTGGTGTGGTGTGGTGTGGTGTGGTGAAGGGATAATACTTAACGCCGTAAAAAAATAAAATAAAATCTTAAAATCTATAGTAAAATATAACTTCAATCTATATGTTCTTCAGTAAAGTTGAACTTGTGAGCATTTACCTATAATATAATATATGTACACACATATAAGACTTGGAGCCATCTGTTATGTTTAGGAAACGGTTTAAGAATACGATAATCATGTGAAGTGGGTCACAAGGATGGTGAGTTTGCCAATGAAAAAATCTCGTGCATGAACAACATAATCATTCACAATCACGTCATACATACAATTAGTAGTAGTACTATACTATGTTATTTTTAACTTAAAATATAGAGAATTATTTAAGAGGAATGAAAAAAATAAAAATAAAATAAAGTCATCTGCCACAATTTTCATGGTATATTGAGCTATAATTTATGCCACGTTTTTATCGGTAATAATGTGATTATGTGCTATGATTTTTTTTGGTTTATATAATATGTTTTGGTGTTGAATATTCAAATTTGTATATAGGTCCGAATCGGAATTTAAGTCTATTGGGCTTTCCGGGTCCGATCCGACTACATGAGCCCACTCGAATCTGCAAAATTAATTATGACATGGTTAATTAATAAGAACCTAATGAACTTAACCCATTTATTGGGTCAAAGCCCATTAGACCATTAATGTTTGTGGTCTATAAATACCACGTTAAACTTATAAGTGACCTAATCTTTTCCCTAACCATATAGAGAAATCGTGAGCATCCCTAGCACCACCCTAGCTAGTAGCCGCACGCCTTCTCCTCCCCGTGCCTCGTTCGCGTCGTCGTCTAATCACCGAGAAGGACCTAGCAGTCTGACGAGGTGATTTCCGGTCTCACAGACGTTCCCGCAACGACGTGGTGGACGAGATAGAGGTTCTACACTTGTGGAGCTGTGATCAGAATCCCGAAGGATTCAGACCACACGCAATCTGAGGAGAAAGTCAATCACATTGCACCAGTTGGCGAAAGTACCAAGAGTGTGATAACGTATCAAAATTGATTCTCTTAATCATCAAAATTAAGTCTAGGTCGTTTACTTCGACGATATCCTAGATTTCCGCCTCGGGATTGAGAATAATCCCCAAAAATCCCAACAGTTTAAGGGTTAACAAAATAAACCGTAAAGCGAATATTAAACCGAAAACCGGATATACCGAATACCGAATTAAAACGGTTAAAACCGAATGTGCCGAATAGAAACCGAAAACTGATATACCATTCGGTTGTGGTATTCGGTTATTATAAAATAAACCAAACCGAAAACCGAATTTACCGCATATGACAAAAGCTACTATATAATTTTATATTTTATGTTGCAAAATGTATACCTCTACTTATATAATACTTGCCATGTTGATTAGTTTCACGTCTATATTTCACGTCATTTTCTTACTTAATGACTACGTTATTGGAGTTGTTAATATATATTGATTTATATTTTTATTTGATTTTTGTCATACTCTTCGAAGTGGTAATGCGGTTAAAATACCGATTTTACCGTAACCGATACCGAATACCGAATATGCCATAAATGCGGTTTTCATATTTTTAAATAGGGTATTCGATTTTTCTTATAAAAATACCGAAATGCGGTATTCGGTATATTATTTTGAGAAAACCGCACCGAATACCCGGTTGTTCATCCCTTAATTAAGATACATAGTTCGAAACCCCTAAAAAAACAAAATATAAATAATGCTTATCATATATATCATCTTCTTTGAAAGAAAAAAAAAGTAAATAGCAGTTTTAATTTTTAAAATTTTTGTGATACTATAAATTAATTTTTTTAATACATCAAAATTGTCAATGTCTACTATTTTACAATTTTCTAACATTTTGTTTGTTTTTTCAATCGATTTCATATATATTAATTGTGCCATTAAGTCTTTTTCTTTTTTAAAATTAATTTTGTATATTAATGTTAATTGACAGGAAGACCTTAATTAACAATAAACTGATGAAATTTTAAGGAAAAAAAAAAGGTCGATAATTTTGAAGACGAAAATGATTGAGTTTACCTTACCCAACTATTATCCCTTAAAAAATTCCATTAACATGTCGTATTTTTCATCGACTGAAAGCAGTAGTTTGAATTTAGACTTTCTCATCAAAGCGTTATGGACAAGGAACTTCGTCGTACACGTTTTGAAGACCATCTCGTCGACACTTTTTCAGACGTAACTATAAGCTTCAAATCTTCAGAGATAACGTTTATTTTATCATGACTCTAATGGTAATGTATATAATCAACACGTGTTGGAAAATAAATATCATTAAATAGG
Source organism: Parietaria judaica (assembly GCA_954871525.1). Taxonomy (NCBI): domain Eukaryota; kingdom Viridiplantae; phylum Streptophyta; class Magnoliopsida; order Rosales; family Urticaceae; genus Parietaria; species Parietaria judaica. The sequence goes on along the minus strand of OX940860.1, from coordinate 20,756,736 downwards.
GTGCTTAACACGTGTGTTAGTATGCATGTGAATGATAAATGTTTATTTGTGCCTTCGTTGCAAAAATATCTCTCTCTAAATTGTTGACATTGACAGGTTAATCATATAATTTGGTTAACGACGAACTTGATCACAGAAGATTAGGACCCTACCAAATACCAATGACTAACAAATGACGATTTTAAAACGACGTCGTTCTCGTCAACGAGGAAATATCTATGAAAAGATCTTACGTTTTGACTTTTGAAAACGTAATTAGAAAAGTTTCCTGAACAATTATCTCCATTTTGGATATTCTGTCAAAAGCTTGTTTTTTTGTTGTTGTTGGATAAATAACGAGATATTCCTGATTCGTAGTTTTGTTCTACATGTGACTTTTTATTATGTAAAATAACTATCTCACACTTCTAATTATATATTTTTATCTTTATGTAACTCTTCATTTTGTATTTTTGTTTTCAATATGTCAAGTTACAGTAATAGGGGGTCTAATAGAAGTTATATAAAAAAGGGTAAATTACGGCTAATAGAAGTTATAATTATTTATTTTTAATAAAGTGGGTACATCAAAATAAAAATCACCGTTCATGGTTCACTTGAACTCCGTTTCCGATCCGGTTCACGCGTCGAATAAAATTGTTTAATACGTTTAATAATAATAACCAATAAACACATACATATTGTTTAAAAAGTCAAGACATAATTAAATACACACCACTTATTCAAAAAAAAAAAATATTGTAGTCATATTTATATTTAACGAAAAATTATTTTTATTTGTTTGCATGATATTTTTTGTGTTTGCATTTTATAATAATAATTTTTTAATATGTTTTTTTTATATATAATTCATTTTTTAAAAATTGTCATTAAATAATCATATGATTATTATTATTAAACATATTAAGCGATTTCGTTCCACCTGTGAACCGGATCGGAGGCGGAGCTTGAGTGTTGTGAACGGTGATTTTTTTCTTTATTTATTTCGTTTGACTCACTTTTCTAAAATGAATAATTATATTTAATAATAATAACCAATAATGAATATTTAAATTTAAATATTCATTATTGGTTATTATTGAAAAAAAATTAAAAAAATTAAAAAATAATATTTTTTTAAAATTATTTAAAAATAATAATTACGTGGCATGCCACGTGGCAGCCAAGTGCCACGTGGTATATGCTAGCAGCCACACGGACTGATTTCCTAGGTCAACTCCCAAATGTCGAGTTTGAGTACTTTTGCCGCCATTTACTGAGGTTGTATACACAGCAGAGCATTTGACCAACGGTTGGGTCTTTTTGCCGCAATTAACCCTTTAATTTAATGTCTTTTGCTCATCTTCAATACAATTGTCGTTTATCTAGTTCGTAGTATCACACATGACACATACATGTAGTGTCGTTTCAGGACTCTGTCCTTTCTTAGCTGAACCTTACAACTTTGAAGTTGTGATCTTCGGGAAGCTTTCAATAGTTTTTTTTTTTACAATATATTTATTAGTTCAGATCGGATGAATGTATTTTTTTTTTACTTAAAAATAAATAATTTTAAAAGAAGTACAAGAAAAGGCTAAAATCCCGATTTTCAATAATGGTTTCATCCTTCGCTACCTCCGTAGCCCGAAAGTCAAAAAGATCACTTCACATGTACCCGCACTAGGTACTTCTACAATAAAACGGTACTCTTTGATTCGACAGAGCGAAAATAAACGACAATGCATAATCATCGAAACAACGACGACGCTGATTTTTTTAGCTCACACACACTAATAAAAGAACCATATAAACCGCTTTCAAAAAAAAAAAAGAAAAAAAAGAACCATATAAACCCTAAAACCATGGAGTTGGATCTTCATTCTCCTTGGGCTTCTTCACGGATATAAGAAGCCATTGACGGTCATTCCACCATCGACACAAATGGTCTGTCCAGTTATGTAAGATGCCGCAGGCAAACACAGAAAGGCCACCAAAGATGACACCTCCTTCGCCTCTCCCACTCTTCCCAGTGGAGTTTTGCGACTCACTGCCTCGCAGAACTCTTTGTTCTGAAGATCCTGCAACGCATTCGAATGGCCGGAGCGGGAACAAGTAGTTAGAAATTAATGAATAGAAATAGCGATGAATGTGAAATTAGTAGTGAGAGAACTGGCGACTGATCGTTTGTTGTCCCGCGAGATAGATGCTTGATGATTCTCAAGCACCGGGCCAATCTCTCAAGAAAATTGAAAGCGCCCAGACACGTTGTTTATTGTTCGCCGTTACCGTGGTAAAAAAGTTACAAATCTAAATGTGTATATGTTCATGTTCAATGTCATCACAAAAAATTAGTCCTTGATTCCTAGAAAAAAAAGAAGGAATTCTTTTAAATATCTTAATAAAAAGAGTTTCTTAATAATCGAAGAAAGTCTATTATATTTTCACGAGACTCCTAAAATATATTGCCTTTAAATAGTATTTCCTGTAGCACAAAGACATTAGCCCTATAAAATAATATAGGTCGGATCATATATATATATTTTTTTATATTATCGAAGTTATTAGTTTATCAAATAATAATTTAGTCACGTTAATTAGAGTCGAGACTATATAAAAAAATATTATTTAATGGATATTATTAATTAATCAAGTATTAAGTTAACGAAGTTATAACGATTTTTATATCATTTTGAAGGGTGTGCATAATAACAATAGGTCATAAGGGGCAAAAATGTTACAGTTTCTATGAGAGGGGTTCGGATAAACCAAGGCGCCACAGAGTTAGTCCTTATGTTGTCTTTTGCCCATTCACATGCCAAGTTTTTCGCCAGTTGGTTAATTGCCCCTGAAGTTATGAAAATGTCAGTTTAGGACCAACATAAAATTGATATTTCTTTTTATATCCTCCAGAATTATTGAATATCTATACCTTTGGCTGCACAGTATAAAGTCCCAACATTGATACCCGAAACACCGGCAACAGACGAGACAAACACAATGCTTCCCGACCCTGAAGCTCTCAGCAGAGGATGAGCAAGTTGGCACATGTTGTAAGCAGATTCGAAATTAATGTTCATCAGGAACGATACGTCCTCGGCCGTGTAATCCATTGTCGGCTTATACCGGTTCGTACCTACGTTGTTTATCTATTGCAAGATCACGGATCAGTATAGAAGATGGCTAAGATTTAGTGTAACGAAAAGCCCAGTTGCTCATTTCCATCATTTTAAAAAGTTCAATTTGCAAATTAAGAAAAACCGGATAATTTACTAATTATAGAGAATTTAGACAGCATTATTGGGAAATATGAAATAAAAAAAGAAGTGAATGTGCTATTATGAAATCAAGTCAAGATAACTAATCTAAATATAATATACTAAGTTGACTTATTGTAATGTAATAACAATAATTGTGATTATCATAATATATATAACTATAATTAATTAGAGAGCTGAGCTATATTGTAATCATCATAGTATATAGAGTATAGACTGTATTTATAAATTATATATGGTTTTATGTCGATGTAAAAAATAGAGAGATACTTGCGACACAAGTTCCAATTTCATACTAAACGTCTCAACGAATTCTTAATAACGTTTCAGCAATGAGAGTACTCAAAGACTACAAAATAATATTAAAATCCAATTCCATTTATATCCCATTAAAGTCTGATACACGAGGGATACATGTACGATGACAATCAAACTAGAAAGAAAAAAAAAAACATTAGTTATTCAAAAAAATTAATAAATTTGAGACATATACGTCTATGATCTGTAGCGCTTAACATGCGTTAACTCGACATCAACGGAATTGGACATCAACAGTATTTTGTGATTTTTAAGTACTCTTGCCACTAAGAAAGTTATAGAAAATATTCCGGCACATTTCTACAAGATTGGGTACTTATGCCGCCCCAAATATCCCAAAAATAAATAAATTGGCATATAGTACTATAAATCAATCTCGGATTCGATAAGTCTAATGCTTTTTCTTGAAGAATTTAAACATCCATGTGTAAAGATTGATTAAGAAATGAAACAATTATCACACTTACAAGGATGTTGAGTTTGCCATGGAAGAGAGAAGAGACCTTGGAGATGAGCTCTCGTCGCTCCTCCGGAGACGACACGTCGCACTTGGACGCGGTGACTCGGAAGCCCTTTGCGCTGTTCCATCGGGACACGCACTCGCTCAGCTCGGCCTCGCTCCTCGCGCACGTGTGCACCGTCGCTCCCAGCCCCGCCAACTCCTCCACGATCGCATGCCTGAACCCACACAGAGTTGAAGAAATTGTCAAGGAAGTTGAAAATGGAGCGTAAGGCAACTGACCCGATTCCTTTGGTTCCACCGGTGACCAAGGCAGTCGTTCCTTCCAGGGACCATCCACTCGATGACGATGACGATGACGATGTTTCAGCCATCTCTCTCCGTGTCATCAATGGCGCGGTTCGGATTTGTGAACCTATTTATATGGATTGAGCGGTGCCCATTCGGGTCGGGTCGGGTCGGGCCTTTGGAATTCGGCACATCCACGATGGAAGTCAACATGGGAATCTTCCAAGTTGCAAGTAGCTTACAAGGAAACATAGTGGAGTCCCACTTATGAGTTATGACCGGTCAACATTGACGTATGTTTCGGCATAAGTATTTAACTTTTTGAAAATTTGATATTAAGTTTTCATTTATTTTGTGGCGAAAATTGCCAAGACTCTTATTTTGTGTCTTCCGTCATGTTTTCGCCCTGAACAACATCACATGTCACGTTTTTAAACCAATTAAACATAACATTTTTAATTCAAAAAAATTAAATTGATTCATCAATGAAAAATAGTGGTATATATATTTAATGGGTTTAAAAAACATGACACGTCGCGGTTCTGGACAAAAAATATGACGAAATACACAAAATAAGAATTTGACAACTTTCGCAACCCAAAAAACGAGAATAGGAACTTAATGTCAACTTTTCAAAGACTTTGGATACTTATGCCGCCATTTTCCTATATTTAATATATTGATTTTCTTTTAATAGACAAGAATGTTTAAATTGAAAGATTACTAATGGGTTTAATAACCATTTTAATTAGGTTTCATAATCGAATCGGTATTTGGTAAAAAAAAAAAAAAATCAGTTTGCAATTTTATTTGTTCACCCCTATTTTTTATTCAATATTTGATTTGTTCTAATATTGAGAACCGTAACAATAAATTACATGACATTTTTTTACTTGGTTTTGCCTGAATCTCCTCTAAAAATAAATTAGCAATATCTGATTTCCTCTTATATAATGTTGGCTTATCTTAACAACTACGATTATATAATCGACAGTCAATCGATCCTAAGCGTTAGACCTCAACTATTTTTCCCGCATAAGTAGTTAGGTGTTGGTTGCTATACGTGCAAAATTGTAACGCAAGTGTACGTGCCAACAAGTAATATAGTGTGCAAAGCACAAAGATTGATCCCACAGAGACTAAGTCAATTTTCGTATTTATCACGAGTTATAAAAAGATGAGATAACATGAAAAAATTCATAGAAATCAATATTCATTTAAATTGTAAGCTAAATTGGTGTTCAAACTGTTATTTAAGGATACTAGGAATAGGGGAGACAAGAATTTTGATAATTTATGAGAGGAACCGGTTGGGCTCATGAATTACTTTGGGTTTTTACGAATTATCGAATACGACAGAAATGCTATTGCATTTTCCAAGTGATTTGAAAAACGACAATCAAGTAGGTTCTTCCGAACTTCCGTTTGAAAACCAAGAACTAAGAAAATACAAATTCCATCACAAACGATAATTCAATAAAACCCTTAGTTCATCAATTACCCAACCTTAGAAAATTAGTTCATATTATGATAACAATAAGGGTAAACTGCGGCTAAAATACCCAATGTTTCATTTTTTTTAATTATATACCCAAAGTTTTTTTTTTTTGGTGGCTATAATACCCAAAGTTTATTCCGTTAACGCCAAACATACCCACCGTTAAATCTCCGTTATTTAACCCGCGTGGCATATATTATAAGGGTAAACTACGGCTAAAATACCCAATGTTTCATTTTTTTTAATTATGTACCCAAAGTTTTTTTTTTGTGGCTATAATACCCAAAGTTTATTCCGTTAACGCCAAACGTACCCACCGTTAAATTTCTGTTATTTCGCCTGCGTGGCATATATATATATATATATATATATATATATATATATATATATATTTACAGGGCCCACACTCTCTCTCTCTCACTTAGACACAAAATTAAAAGCGTACGGGGGTTTCGATCACACGCCCTCCTTGAACATGAAGACACACTGAGCCACTCGTCCACCTTCATCTCCTGCTATGGTAATCGATGTTAAGGTCGGATTTCGTCAAATCCATCCTTAACACCACTTATGTCGTTTTATCCTAAAAACGATCGTAAAATGGAGGCTAGGTAATTCATTGACTTTCAGTCAACAGAGGACCAGAGAGAAAGAGAGAAAGAAAGAAGAAGAAGAGAAACAGTAACCACATTGAACTACGTGATGACCTGATCCCGGTATACCTGGTACGTAGGCAGCTCCGCCGAAGTCGGCGAGGCGCGGCATCAAATCAAATAAACTCATATCCTATATTAATCATTGTATTCAGTCCTTCAACTATCCAGCTATTAAACGAAAGAAACCGAGTCCTCATCGGAAATATAATAAATCAAAGATATTCACGCATTCATATTATTATTTGTGTTCTCTTGTGATTATCTTTGTGACTGAAAGAGGGTGGTGCAAATCGCCCTCAACAATCGACATTTAATTTTTTTATAAAATAAGTGTACATATATTGTAACATGCAAAAATGTTACATTTAACATATAGTTAGACTTAAAATTGTGACATGTTAAAGTGCCATAAAATTTAATTAAATATAAATTATCCATATTAAAGTGAATGAAGTAATATTATATTTTAAAATAATATAATAAGTGGATAATTTATATGTAAAATTTATAAATTATATAATTTATAAAATGTAACATGTAAAATTCAATTACAACTATATAATAAAACATGTAAAAAAATATAATAAAATAACATTACATGTAAATATTCATAATAGATTGAAATAAAATTATAAAATATAAAATAACATTATGCTAGATATATTATATATTACATAATCTATAAAATGTGTATATAAATATTATTTTTATAAATATTTATAAACGATATTATAAATTGTCTATTAAACCCTAAACCCTATTAAAAAAAATGCCACGTGGGTGAAATAACGGAAATTTAACGGTGGGTACGTTTGGCGTTAACAGAATAAACTTTGGGTATTATAGCCACACAAAAAAAAACTTTGGGTACATAATTAAAAAAAATGAAACATTGGTTTTTTTAGCCGCGGGCGAAATAACGGAGATTTAACGGTGGGTACGTTTGGCGTTAACGGAATAAACTTTGGGTATTATAGTCACAAAAAAAAACTTTGAGTACATAATTAAAAAAAATGAAACATTAGGTATTTTAGCCGCAGTTTACCCTAACAATAAACATAAAATAAAGATTGGTTCAAGATACAACTCATCAAGCATGTAAACAAGAGGTACATTTAATTTATGCTATATGATTAATCGGAATTAGGATAAGAATTTAATTAATATTTCCACTATTAATTAACCCGACAAATCTAGAAATTCCTATACACGAATTAAACAGAGTAAATGTTTTTCTCTAGCAGAGTTTTTATTTTATTTTATAGAGCTATATTATTGACGGTAGTCTTGTTCTCTTTTTTTCATTCCCATAAAGAATTAGGAAATTTCCTAAGGTATTGAGATTTTGGTCCGCTTTTGGGAAGCTTCTGAGAAAGAACCCGACGAGAGGCCTGAGGCTGCTTGCTCGATCATGAGTGGCTGGCTTGGGCATTGAAGCAGTGAGAAGATCATGTGTTGTCACTTGCACCAAATATCTAGCTTCGGCCACTTATCTTGTCAATGAGATATTAGAAGTCCTTTCACTATTTGAAAGCCATGAGGTACTTATTTGGTACTGATCCCCATGCAAGATATGTAATGGAAGAGCGTGCCCTTAAGGCATCTTACCTTTGTCGAAGACTGTACTGTATCTTGGCTTGGGTATCTCCCTTCGAAGGTGATGCTGAGGCCACGCCTCGCCCTCGCCCTCGCCCTCGCCCTCGCCCTCGCCTTCGCCTTGGAGTTGGGCCAAGTCATAATGTGCTTTATAGGCTTTGTTAAAAATGCGCCCAAACAATAATTAACATCCTTTGTTCATGCAATTATAAGTGAGAAATAAAGATGTCAATGAGAGAGAAAAAAAAAATCGTATATTAATTACAGATAACGAGATAGGATATATATTCCTAAAAATTGACACAATTTTACAAACACAAAATATTTTATAGTATAGAATCTATACTACACCAAGCATAACATGAAGTGGGAAACTAGTTGAGAACAAAATGACTAAAACAAAAAAGGCTTAGTCATTTTTGCTCTCCGATGAAGGTGAATAGGAGAACAATCCATTCGCCGTGAATCCTCCATCAACGGTTATGACCTGCCCGCTTATGTAACAAGCCGCTGGCATGCAGAGGAACGCCACAACCGGCGAGACCTCGCTCGGTTCGGCCACGCGCCCGATCGGAGTTCGAGCAACGACATCCTTCACTATAGCCTCTTCGCTCAGAAACTGCACAAGCGCAAGAAGAGCCGACGCCAAATCACTCTTTCAAATTCGATAAATATGTATAGTGACCCTAGCTAGTAGTGTCAAGTAAGCATGTCATACTTGCTCGGCGAGTGGGGTTTTGGTGAACCAAGGCGCTACGCAGTTGCTTCTGATGCCGTCCCTCGCCCATTCGCATGCCAAAACCTTCGTCAGTTGGTTCATCCCAGCTGCCATAAGAGTGGAAAGAGTTGTCAGGGACCTCTATTCAATGCCATAGATTGAGCCATGAGCAATTTACGGTTCGGATTTTATTTTGAAGAAGAGCGTTTTGATATGATCTAAACCAATAATCAAAGAAAAACGAAAACTTTATATTGATAAAGATACCCTCATCTCTAATTTGAAAGTCGGACTAGAAAACACTCCCTTCAACGAGCTACTTCATTTTTCTGTAACCTAATTTGGGTAGTAGTTCAAAATTCAAATACTCAACTACCAAGTTAGCTCACTTATTTTGAGACTATTATCTTGAGAATTATAATTGAAAACCAGTGAGCTACTTGCTTCACATTGGGGTTAGGAATTTGCCTTTAGCTGCAGAGTAAATGGACCCGTTGTTGATCGAAACGACAGAGTTTACGGATGAGATGAAGACGATGCTGCCTGATTTCGAAGCTTTGAGAAGAGGATGGGCAAGCTGGCTCATGTTGAAGGCGGATTCAAGGTTCGTCCCGACGAGGAACGAAAAATCTTCCGAAGTGTAATCGAGGGTAGGCTTGGCCTTGTTTGTCCCGACATTGTTTATCTGGACGAGAACGTAGGAAAGCGCAAATTACTCCATCAAAAGCATAATTTCTCGACTAAATATAATTAAGAAAAGCAAAGGTGTTTACGAGAATGTTGAGTTTCCCGTCAAAGATAGACGAAACTTTGGTGATCAAATCCTTTCGATCTGATTTAGATGCTAAATCGCAGACCGAACCAGAGACACGAAACCCTTTTCGTTCCCAGTCAGCTAAGCACTCGTTGAGCTGGGATTCGTTTCTGGAGCATGTGAACACGGTAGCTCCTAGTCCGGCCAGTTCCTCCACAATCGCGTACCTATATGTATACACAAAATACCATAAGCCTTGGAAAAAGAATTGAACATCGATGTTATAAAGTTATAAGAGATATTAGCAGCATATATGTAATATTCAACAAGTTATCACTATTGTTGCACTTCTTTACTTATGTTATATTTTTTAACGATAAAAATTGATTTGTTATTAGCTCTTACTCCTGATCCATACCAAAAGTGACTTTTTCCGGTGCTATTTTAATGTTTTACTAGTGCAAACGTCACATTTAGCGGAACACTGATGACATGTACCGGGGCGGATATGACGTTAACCGGTAAAAGTATAATAGGAATTTTTGAAGTTTACCTTCATGCAAACTTTTCATTATTAGTCTTTTTTTATACTTTTCACGAAATGATACTTTGAAGCAAGGATCGTATTTTCGTCGAAAATCGTCGATAATCCTCGATTATCGGTCTTGCCGGTAGTCATCGGCAAATATTCCATACCAACAGTTATCGTTTTATAACTTTTCCATCGAAAAGCTCGAAAATCGGCAAGAGGGGCAACAGTCGATTATCGGTTTTTCATGAGTAAAATTTGGGTACTTTTCCATCCATTAAAAAAAAAATCAGCCATATATTTATACCATTTTTGCGATTTTCCACACATTGCCCTTGCCTTGTCGCCCTTTTCCACTGCCAACACCCAAAGTTTATGCTTTTCCATGATAATCGAGCTGGTAAGACTCATCCTTTTCCAATCTTCTTCATCTTTTCATGGATTTTTCGATTCTTGGCATAAGTTTCGAAAGTTATTATTTTTTTCAGATTCAAACGGAATTTCTAAAAAAAATTGTAATTTTTGGGAGATTAATGACTCATAATGTTAGATCTACATGAATACATCATTTGTTGCTGGAAAAAATACCATTTAGATGATTTTAAGGTATTTTCATAAGTTGAAAACTAAAGGGTTAGTCGCATATGAGTTTTATGTTTAGAATTGATTAAAGATTGGAACTTTATCATATTTTGTTTGTTTTTTTTGAATTATTATGAAAATTTTATGATGAAAACATGTTTTGATTGATTAATTTTGAATTATTTGGTTAGATTAGGCTATTTTCGGATTATAATGACGTTAGGCAAAAGTATATAAAGTTTTAGTTTTACGAAATTACAAGAAATTTACTAGTTTTCGGATTATTATGATATGCTTTTATTTTTGGTATTTTTAACACACTATTTAAAAATTGGGCAAATATAAACTTAGAAATATTTTATAAGTTTTCCATCGAAAAGTATCAAAAAGTGTCGATAATCCATCGATAATCCTCGAAAAGTGTCGGTAACGATAATGTACAGTATTATAAGTTTTCCGTCGATTAATCGGCAAGCGAACGATAAATTCGTCGAAAACGGCAACCGACTTATCAGCAAATTCGGCAATTTGTCCCTTGCTTGAAGAATAAGGAATCAATTTTCTGTTTTTTTTTTATTATTTAAATTTGGTTTTCTGAATAATTCAGTCTAGATTAAATTGTGAATATAAATGAAAATTATCAAAAAGAAAAAATAATTATTTATCTAATAATTATTTTGAAAAACTAAACCTAGGGAAGGAAATTATGGCTTCCAAAAAGACTGAAAAAACAGATAAGCACATGCAAAAGTCTACTTTTTTGAAGGTTAAAATAATAAAAAATTTAATCAATCATCTTTTGGCCGCTCCTATACCAAAGAGGGCCGGCAATCATGTTTTGCCGGAGTAAAATATGTCGGCAAAAGGTGAAAGCTTGGCCGGCACATTAATGAAAAGTGTCGGTAAAAGTGGTACTTTTTGGTGCTTTTAAAGGCGTGCAGCCCGCAAAATACTAATTTCTTACTAACGACTAGAAGAGAGAGTAGATCGGAGACCCGATTCCTTTGGTTCCGCCGGTGACGAGAGCGGTCATTCCCTGAAGAGACCATCTGTTCGCTACCACAACTTTTTCAGCCATTCTTTGTCTCTTTCGACTTCCATGAAAGTGTTTAAATCGGTATATGGATTGATCAAGAGAGGGCTTTGAGGATCTGCCACGTGGAAACAAGGTCATCTTGATGACTAACATTGAACTAGAAGACAACGGTAGCGATAAAGAACTGAATGGCTACAAATGAGAGCACAGAGATGCATGTGATAAGAAAAGGAAAGTGAAATTCCATTATTGGGGATCGTATACGTTAACAAATACGCATATAGTTAACGCATATGATATAGTAAAGAAGTTGGACACGTAGTATTTGTTAATGCAGTTCGCGATACATAAGTATAAAGACACTTGAGCAGTGGACTAACCGAAAAGAAAACGAACGTTGATAATGTTTGGAAGTTTTCCTCTCCGGCGAAAGTGGTCGACCTATGTGTGCACCACTGCCAGAGTTGACGGAAGATGATTGCTTGTGTGATAGTTTGATTGTGTACATCGGGATAACAACTAAGAACATGTCAATTCTATTCTTGACTTGACGACTTTCTTGACATGGCGTTAAGACGTTCAATATTTGATGTCTACTCCTTGTTTTTGATTTTTTTTTTTGTGTGTCTTGTGTATTACATAATTACAATACGGATGTCCCGATTAAAGAACTAGGATCTGCTAACGAGTACACATGAGATAATAATTTCTCTCATTTTCAAACTAAGGACGAATATTTTGTAATAATTACAAACACTAAAATTTGAAGAGTTGAAGAATTCCACAAGGTATCCTTTCTATCCAATATAGTTTTTTCTTGAGTTTTTATTAGTAGAAGAAAGATTATTACAAAGCAAAAATCAAAGGCTAATACAATTACACAACACCAAAATGAGGTAAGGCACCAAAATGGACTTTTCTAAAGACAAGATCAATTATGAGTACTCGTCTCCATTTATTACGTCACTCCAAAAAAAAAAAAAAGAGTACACTAGCCGTGCAAAAGGTTCATAACACACATTTTATATGATATATTATATTCCATTGGTAATCTTGATACACAACGATTTACGCATCATAAGAGAACAAGCCGTTCGCCGTGAACCCTCCATCTACGCAAATCACCTGTCCGCTGACGTAAGAAGCCGCCGGGAGACACAGGAACGCCACCAATGGGGAGACCTCGTTAGCCTCCGCGACGCGCCCAATAGGCGTACGAGATTTGAGATTTTTCAGGAGGCTCTTGTCGGCGATGTACTGCACATAATCAATAGTGATTATTCATATATAGACAACCTTCCAGGCAACAAACGATCATGGCGCGACTGTTACCGGCTCGGCTAGAGGCGTCCGGGTCAACCATGGCGCGACGCAGTTAGTCCTGATCTTGTCCTTAGCCCATTCGCACGCCAACACTTTCGTCAACTGGTTCAGCGCTCCTGAAAAGGTGTTCAAAAAGATAATATAGAGAACTTTGTATATTTCGCTATTTAAGCTTAGTATAAAATGATAGAATAAGAGAAATTTCTTATATACTACACTAAGTTTATAAAAATACTTGTTAGAAATACAAGAGTATTCAAGAATTCAAGTGATCAATGAGAAAGTTCTTTTGCAAAATCGAGTAATCGCAAAAACATAAAACATCCGATGGCGTCTAAGGTTTCGGTTTCTAATACCCTAGGTGAAACACTGAAACTAATTGCAATTGAATAGAAAACTATAAAAATACCTTTGATAACAATAATTAATAAAAGAAATTAATTGAAATGTCCTTGTTCTTGTACGTGAGGATCGATCAATGGGCGCCTATCACAAACCTTTAGTGGCGGAGTAAATGGATCCGATCGGAAGTGAGGAAACACTGGCAACGGAGGAGATGAAGACGATGCTACCATCTTCGGAGGCTTTGAGGAGTGGATGAGCGAGTTGGCTCATGTTGTATGCGGACTCAAGATTTGTGCTTATCAGAAACGAGAAATCTTTGGATGTGTACTCCGTCGTCTCTTTACAAATGTTATTTCCCACGTTGTTGATCTGCAAGTTCAACCATACATACAGTCAATGGAATTATTTGAACTTGTATCATTAGCGTCATGGCTTGACCCTGAATGTACTAAATATTGAATATACTCATTGTAGAAAAAAGTTCAACCACATTTGGAAATATGTGAGAGTTTTGTTCTTACAAGGATATTAAGTTTCCCATCAAAGAAAGAAGAAACTTTGTCAACCAAGTCTTTTCTCTGTGATTCCGACGTTAAATCGCAAACCGAGCCAGACACTCGAAAGCCCTTGTTCCGCCATTCGAGCAAGCACTCATTGAGTTGGGCTTCGTTTCTGGAGCAAGTGTACACCGTCGCTCCGAGTCCCGCCAACTCCTCCACGATACCAAATCTGAGTATTGCATATATATATATATATATATATATATTTATATACACAAAATGCATACATAGTAACCACTACATTATAAACTAGTTTAGCACAAGAATGAGTTAGTATTTCAACTTTCTATTTTTGTCCTTGAAGATACAAAGTTCGAGCTCTACGACATACAAAAAATTGGAGCAAAAAACAGAATTCCTAGATCATGAATGGACGAAAAGAGTTTTGATAATTAAATCACCCTATTCCTTTGGTTCCGCCGGTGACGAGAGCGGTCTTCCCGTCGAGGGACCAGTTTTGGGTTCTGCTAGTCGACGCTCCCGTAGCCATTTCTCTTTGGATTATTACAAGTAGTGTTGCTGCGATTCAAGGTTGCTTCTACTACTACTATATATAGTGATGATATCCTTAAAGAGAAATTGATTTAGAAGCGATTAGAAATCAATCATTTTCATGGTCAAAGCAAAGACTTTCCTGAACTGATTATTGCTAAAGAGAAGATAGAGAGATGGAGAGGAAAGGGAGACGAGTGGCACACGTAAGTCCACACGTGAAGATTATTGCTTAAATGGAAATTTTACACTGTTTTTCAGACTATTAGTGAGTTGAAAATAACTTTTTATTCTTTTAAGTGATTTTGACAGTCATCGATTTGGAAGTTGTTATGGGTTAATTTTGCAAAGGTTATTTAATAAAGGAAAATTGTCTAGTTAATTATTTCTTTATTAAATAAACTTATTTTTTACCAAATTATTCACCGGAAGCCCTTTTTCGAAAAATAAAGGGACCGGATGATCCAAAAAATATCGAAATACCCAAAATCGATATAAAATTTGTAAAAAACGGCATCGGGAAACATCCGGGACCTCCTGGACACGCTGGGAAACACCCGGGCGGGTCCCACAGGCCCCAAGGGTCAGCCGCCACGTGTCAGCACCCCCACAGGCCTCCCAAGGGTCAAGGCCCTGTTCCCACACGTGTCGAGCAGCTGCTGGACGCACCAGAAGGATGACATCAGCTGGGTGACTCACGCTGACGTCACCAGCTTGGAAGGCAAGCCTCTCACGCGCGCCGCCCACGTTTGCCGCCCACGCGCGTCGCTGCTTCGATCGGCGTGATTTTGGCGGCTTTGGATCGGCCACGTCCTGAGGATGCGAAAAAACATATAATTTTGCACCAGGGGCTTCCCGAGTCAAAAGTTATTTGCATTTGAATCCCCGGGTTCTCTTATAAATAGAAGCTCGGTTTCAGTTAAACGGTAACTCACTTTCTCTCAACGGAACTCGATCAAAACTCTCTCTATACCCTCTAGAACACGCCTCCCCTCAAATATCACTCTAATGTTGAGCGTCGGAGGTGAATCAGGGGGTATCCCCCCCGGTTCTCCCTGATCTCGGGTGTTGTTTTGTCCAGGTTCTGGGAAAGAGAAAACACATTTGAGCGGAAGTTCTGGAGAATATTCTGGCACGATCTAAGACCCTCCTTGCCAAGGTTCTAGGTCTGTGAGGTGCTCGTTCTATCCAGCATTCTTGTATCTCCGGCAGATATACAGATTAAGCGGACAGCCCGAGGACCCGGATCTGTCCCCGTGACGCCGGTCGAGGATCTGATCCACCAGGGTTCACTGGAGAGTCGATACCGTGACCCCCCCTACGCGGTGGTCAGGAATCCGTTTTTGGTGTCCCGAACCTGTAATCCGGGCCAGGCCAAGTCCTGGCCCTATTAGCAACAGGTAGTGGAGTTTACCACGGATTTCTGGTCGTCGAGTCAGAGGAGGATCCGTTCGACTCAAAGGTCCGGAGCCCAAGCCCTAAAGTCACAAAAGTCAACGAGACGATACTGGGCCCGGCCCAACACGAGCAATTGGGCCGCTGAATGTTTTGAGGCATTTTTCTGCATCAACAGAAGTGAACAATGAAAAGATGTTTATAATTAAGTACACGGATATTAGTAAAAAATGACGATATATATATATATATATATATATATATATATATTTAGGAGTATAAGTTTCAATGGTAGTAAAAACTAAAAAGGTTATTCTGTTGGCACTAATTCAGCTCTTTTAAATTTTCCATTAGTTGCCAATGCCGAGTCTCGGATAATCGATTTAAATATTACATTTTTAGTCATTTATATTTATCCATTTGACCCTTCGTTAATTGAGAAATTGCTTCCAATAACTAAATAGAAACGTTTCATTAGTAACATTAGTAAAATAGTAACTTTTATTTTATCTTTGTAAAATAGTCAATATGTATAAGATGGCATTTTAATATCAATTTTTATTCCTATTATACCCTTTTAATTATCTTTTCTTTTACGATTAAAATTCTAACGAATTAACAGTTAATATACCAAAAATATGCGATTAAAAAATTATTCCTTGAATCGTGGAATAATAAACAAGTATTACCAGTTTATACATTTACAAACTTCATATATATGTTCACAGTTTATACCATGGTTTTAAATATCGATATCGATATCGTTTCGCACTCTCCATTTTACGGATATATCGCTTGCCGACGGGCATGCCGATGGATAAATCCGAAGAAAAAGATATATCGCTTGCCGATAATATCGCATTATTTCACGGATATATCGCTTGCCGATCGAAATATTGACGGATATTTCGGAAAATATTATAAGTATTTCAATCATATATTTATATATATGATAGATAGTTTCTAAATTACCTATTTAATAAATAAAACACATTCATAAATCATAATATTATGAAAACACATATTATTACACAAAGTCACAAACATAGAATATAACATAATGTCAAGTGTCAACATAACATAGAACAATAAAATAGGCATCATAATAAAGTCTTAAAGTACGAAATACAAACATAACTACAAACATAGAGTACGAACTAGAAATATGAACATAATAGTCCGAAACTGTAACAAATGATAATCATCAAGTTTAACATTAATACAAGTTGAAAATTTAACAAACCCTAAACATAAAACGTAAATCTCGAACATACCTTGCGATTTTCCCCTAAAAATATTTCACAAACCCTAAAAATACTAATTTCCCCCAAATCAGCAAGCAAATTACGAAAGGGTTCTGAAACTAGGTTTTTTTGGAAAATCGAGCACTTTATCCACGTTTTTAGGCTTAACCGAAAAATATATTTTTACTGAAAATCGAAGGACATATCGCGATAAATCCGAAAACGACAGCGATTTATTTGGAATATCGTACCGCATATCTCATTTTAGAGGCATGTCGTGGATATATCGACGATATGCCGCGATATTTAAAACCATGGTTTATACAGTATGAATATATAACCGTATATAGATGGATTAACTATTAATATTAACCAAATGGCTAGGTTAGAGTTTTGGAATCGCTTGTATTCAACGGAGGGCTTCGAATTTTTTCTGAATTTGGTATTCCCTAATTTTAGTGGATTTTCAATTTCAAATATAATTTTCATTTAATATTAATATTAATATTCAAATTTATTAGTGGAAAGGAATCTCGTTAATTATAATTGGATATTAAAATCAGAATGTATAAATGTAATAATTAAGGGTATATAAGTCATTTTATAGTCATTGACATGGTTAAGTACCAAATGTATAATTGACTATGTCGGGATATATTTCTAATTTTTTCTAGCTAGTAGCATTAGTATCGAAACCCGGAAAAATAATGTTGTTGCTAAATTCTCTCGACAATTAATAAATAAATGCTATTAGGAGGACACAGACTGTTCGCCAAAAAAAATCATTTTTTTTAATACTTTTATTCTATTTGTGTTTTAATATTTTATGTCTCTCTCATGTCATCACTATGGCTTCGATTTTAAAAAATAAAAAATAAAATTTGAATCGACAATAAAAATTATCACATATTCACTAATTTTTGGGACAACTGGTTTTGTCCAGTATTGCAAATTTGCTACACACTTCGCCAAATATCAAGCAACTACATCTTAAGAACTCAAAATCTTAATTCATCATTTCTGATTTTTTTTTTTTAAGATCTGGGTTTTATTTTCATGATTTTTGATAAGGGTGAAAAGAATACTCGGGAATTGATTTCAAAACTAAAACCGGACAGCATCTTGATTAAAAAAACCCATATCGACATTCCAAATCGAGTTTTGGAACCTGATACAAAATCGAATTTTAGGGGTAAAAGAATAAATATTTGAATTTTCAGCAAATGACACGTGTCCCTTACTAATGTCTCTTAACTAATTGTAACCTAACGCTATTTTTTGGTCTTTGAGTACTAGTAAGAGCTTCTCCACCCGAACCCCATTTCTTCAAAATGGTGTTGGGTGGAGCTCCATCCGAACTGCATATCTGACTCCATTATGGAGTGAATGTGTTTTATGAATAGTGTTTCCCCAGATTTGGCGCTACACTATTCATCCCTCCATTTATTTTCTTTATTTATCTTTGAATCCTTTAAGAGTTCTTTATTTATACAGTTGACTATATTTTAAAAAATTATTTACTATTTGATCCCAAAAATATTTATATAAATTAGTTTAAGTGTTTATTTTATTTAAATTCATTATTTTCAATAATTTAAAACGCTAAAACATTTAAATCCATTGCTTTTAAGTGTAATTTCTCATGAAATAAAAAAATTAAGTAATGAAAAAATAGAAAGACGAAAAAAAAAAAGACGTTAATATGCGTACTTGTATTTTAAATTAATTTATAGAATTTTTGTTTATTATTACAATTATGAATGAGTGGTATAATTCTAAAGTGGTGAATAAATATAAGAGTATGAAGATAAATAAGAAATGAATCTATATATTATAAAAGGAGGAAATCACAAGTGATGTGGCACTCTATTATCAATGGATTGAGATTTCAATTTTTTTAGAATTTTACAATTTCAAGACACATTGTTATCAAATGATTGAGTTTTTCTTTTTTTACAACATTTTTGTATTTTTTTAAATCACAATACAATTATTGATTCATCATGTAATTTGTACGTTTCATGCTTCTTTCAATGTTGTGGTTAATGGCTTTTAGTGCAATGTAGTTATTAATGTCTTTTAGTATTACCCTAAAAAAATAACATATCGAATGAATATCAAAAGACAAATGGACTACCCTTTTATATACATGCTTGCAAATTCTATAACCATGACTAATATAAAACCCAATTACCTTTTAGATGCATGCAAATTAGGAAAAATCGCAGGAGGCCATTTCTACATGCCTTTACCTCCACCTCTCGATATAAGGCAATCACTGAATTATGACGGCCCACGACAACGCGTAAGATGACCTACCTCAACGACGCAATGTGAGAATCACCGAAGAACTTGACAACCTCACGTCACAAAAATCTTTATTCTCTATTTTCCTTTCTAAAACTATTGTTGTCTATTGTCCCAGGCGATGGTGCAGTCACTCTCAGGTCGGTATCAACGGCTTTTACTCCTCTCTGCCGAAAATCTTACAAAATGGTAACAAATATGGACTTTTGTTTACTCTTTATATGTTTGTTTTTTTAACGTTCTTCATTTTCTGTTTGTTTTTCTTTTTTTTTTAATTTTTTCGTTTGTTCTCAAGTGATTTACAAGTTTTCTTTCTATTTTATTTTTATCCTATTTAAACAAGCATGTAATTGTATATGTACATGTTATGAAGCTAATACAACTATTCCATAAAACTTTTTCTTACGTTTTATTTTATTTAAGCTCTCATGGAGTATTTTCACTATTATTTCTTCTATATATATATATATATATATATATATATATATATATATATATATATTCAGGTTGTATCGGACATATTATTTCAGTGAAGACCTTAATTAGAATCTATCTCGGGAGAAAGAAAGTATTATTTTGTGTCCTTCGGATTCGGCGATCATGGAGAGCTCGGTAACGATTTTCGAGGAAGCAACATGGAATTTTAAACCATTCAGTTCATGTTAGCATTTTTTTTGTCTATTTCTCTCTCTTTTTGGATATTGTTCTATTAGTACTTATTTTGTGTTTTTCGATATGATTTTTTGTCATGTGTATCTTTGCAAGTTTATATATGAACTAATCAAATAAAATCTCGCTTAGTTAATTTGGTGACTGTTTCAAAATTATTTTCTTTATTCATATGCGCTCTAAAAGAAAGTCAATATTTCAAAAGGCGAACTAATATGTTTATTAAGTTAGATCGTAATATATATAAATATATATATAGTCATAATATTATAAAAAAACAATTGATATGATCAAGATAATAAATTAAATTAAAAGAGCTCAAATACTTCAAGAAATTGCTTATATCGTTACTCATTCCTCTAATTTATTCATTAATCTAATGCTTGAAAGAATCATTGGACTTCCCCATCAGAAACTCAATGCAATATTATAGTGCGTCATTAATAATTTATAAATGAGATTCTTGATGAAAGAAAAAAAAAATTCATATTGAGTTTAAAGTTGGCATATAAGTTCTGGATATAGAACTTGATGTATAACCTTAACATATATATATATATATATATATATATTGATTATGACTATATAAGAACATAAAAAACGTATAAAAATGAAGCAATGGGCTATGTATGCACGCATTGGTAAAGTGATTCATAATTAAATTGGATTTTTAAAAAAATAGTATGTATTAAGTTTATTTTAAATTGGTAAATTCTTTTAGCAAAAATCTATCTATATATATATATTAAAGCATGATGACAAAGTTTTCTCAAAACCATTCTATTATTATATATACATGCTCAAATGCTAATTTTTTAGAATATTGAAATTAAAAAAAAAAAAAAAACTCATACCATTTATTAAAAAAACTCATACCATTTATGATGAACACTATCAATTAATATATTAAAATCAAATACACACTTTTCATGTAATAAAATAAATATAAAATAAATCTATATACAAATATATGTATATATATTTAACTATATGAAGTTATTATTAGTTTATGGGGAAGTGGAGATATTATTTTTCATTTGAACAATTTTTTTTTTATTATTTATAATATTTTAATTTTAAACATTCACACGAATGTCATGCAGAGCTTTTTTTTCAGCTTATTTCACTTTTTATATATATATATCAGAGAATTCCTTATTTTTTTTTTAGATTGTATATAGATTTCACATAAAAAAATCCTACTTGCAATTATTTTTATATCTATTTATTGTCTCTTTATACCCTTTAGACTCTAAGCATAACAAAAAAAAATAAAAAATGGACGTTTGATTTTTTGATGATAATAACAAAATTAGTATTGAATTTTGATAGCCATAATTGCATTAATAAAAAAAACGTTTGATCATAAAGGAAGAATTCCAAAGAGCTCATGCTAGAGTACACTTCAGTAGAATTTCAAAGGGTACATTCCAACATAAAAAACCAAACATCAAGACCCCACACATCCTCTCTCGCTGGTTTCTTTGTCCGCCGCAATATCGTTGTTGACTCTCCATCGCAGCCTCGCTCCGTCGTACATCATCAAGTGGTCGCCCGGTCACTCTCTTTCTCTATCGTCGCCTCACTTATGAAGATGGATGTTTAAGTTTTCTTATGATGTCTTCTCCGTGTTCTTTGTTTCATTTCATCTTACAGTATGTGATATTTGTAGATATATATGGTACCCGAATTTCATACTTCCGTAATCATCAAATGATCAGGTGACAATCTGTTTCCTTTCAATATACAGACTCTTCGTATAAAAGCAATGCCTTTGTGTAAATTATATTATGAAATTGATAGATATTGTTTTCATATATTGATCATTCTTTGTCCCTATGCACTTCAAATTTGATTATAGCAATAATTTTTCTTCATTTTCTCTCTAGCATTATACTTTTAGTCGCACAAATTATTTGAAATGAGTTTTTATAAACTTGATTCGTATAAAGGGCTACTTGAAGATTCAAGATGAACGAGAGAGATTGGCTACTTGCTTTTATTATTGTCTTTTTTTTTTTTTATAATTTAAACTTTGTTTTTTGTTTTTAACCGATTGAATTGTTTCATTTACTGTTGATTAGGAGTGGACACAATCAAGAATAAGAGTAGACATACTCCAAGAGCTTATAAAGGTTGAATATTGTGCTTTATATATACAGATTTTATTGTTTTGTTTTTTCTTTTCTAAATCTGACTTTTTGTTTTGTTTTGTTTTAGTTCTTTACTGAGATTTTATGTGTGTTTTATTTGCAAGATTAAGAGAGAAGAAAAAGCGACTAATGGAGCTTTTGAGGAATATGCTTATGAAGTATGTTCAATGTTAACTTATCTTTTGTGAAATTATGAAGGAATGAGAGGTATATGTTTCCTTAATTTTTATTTTCATCAAAATAAATATGGTTTTAACATTTTGAAGCAAACGAGAATTTATACATAATAAAAACATCTGAAGTAAAATTGTTTTATTGAAAATTTGTTAAGTTTTATGATACATTCAATTCGTCACTTCTTAGTTTTAGAAGAGGGGGAAAAAATCAAACATTCCCAAATTTTATTGAGCCGATATTACAATATAATTCATGTTATTGTCACTACAAACACTTGGCTAACGAATCAAATATATAATGTAATTAAATATTCTGTGTACAAAATATTAACTTTGATGACTTTTGATTTCATAAATTGGAGTTAATATGGTATGTGTGTTATTGCTAAGACTTTTAGTCTTACATTGTAAATGCATGAATTGTAAGACATATAATTATTAAATCAAAGTATTTCCATTATAATGGCCATGGAATTTTGTTAAAATTTATAAATAATATTACGCCACCGCGCGCAGCGCGGTGCCGTCCACTAGTTAATATAAAAAGAATATTTCATTTGGTGTTAAAAATGGAGTTCGGGCGGAGATAAATTAGTGTTTGATGTGACATTCACTGCAAAATGGAGTAGAAAGTAGGGGATTCGGGTGGAGATGGTCTAATGCCGCTAAAAAGATATTGGGATTCAACGGACACAGTAGACTATAGATTGAGTATTTATATCTCAAATATCCCAAAAAAAAAAAAAAAAAGAGAATATATCGTTTAATTTTAACTAATTACGAGTACATTTGCGGCAAATGTTTAAAAAAAATCTCTCCTAAAGAATTCAAAGGGGTATCTACCAAGTGTTTCTAAAACTTGCAACAGACTTGATGCATAGTGGGCATGTGGGCGATGGTCGTCCAAAATGAATATTATTTTTGATATTTTGGTTCTTAAATTTTTATTCTTTGATAAAAAAAAATCTCATATTTTCTTTAATATTTATACATTAACCTCGTTGATATGCTTATTGATTTTGCATTATACCCATAAACGGATCGGTACAATTAATAATGGTTTTAAAAAATTTACGAGTATATTTGGTATATTTGTCAGACTTGCGGGTGGTTTCTGAAATTGTATAGGATTTATTTAAAAAAATTAAAGAACGTATGGAATTTTTTTTATTTTGTTTATCAAAGATCAAATTTGAGAGCCAAAAGACAATTTTAAGTACGTTCATACAAGAATTATCATAGCCATACTCGGGGCTCTAAAGCATTTATCCAATTCCTAACAAAGAGCATTAAGAAGAGAGCAAAAAAAAAAACTCTTGAACAGGAAGGAAAGAAAAACGAGATTGCAAGAGTGAAAAACATGAGCCATCAACATCTTCAAAGTGAGAAACACATTTATAGAACTTACTTATTAATTACACGCCATTTTCTTCACTTATCCTTAGACTGTGAGTTTGCGAATGTGATGTGAGCATATTAGTCAATTTTCCCAACTCTTCGTCGGCTTAAATCTATAAGAGAAACACTTAACTTACACGGTTCATTGAGCAAGAAGTTTTTTTTAAAAAAAAGATCATTGAGCAAGAAGTTATTATTGAAAAGAGAACTTAAGAAGTAACTCTAATAAATAATAATCCCCAAGCTTTTTGAATTTTTTTTTTATCAAAAAATGCTGAACAATACCTTTTCTCTTCTCATCTTCAACTCTCTCCCTCCTTATTTTTTATTTTTTTGAAAATTCTAATAAGTTCAAAATTTTAGATTTTTAGTTTATCTTCAAAATTAAAGCTGAATCACACAATTTGAATAAAAATTAAATGAGTTATTGGTAAAAAAAAAAAAGTACGAAAGCTAAGCATTTTGGGTAATTTGCGGCGATAGTCATCGAACCCATCAGTTTCTTATAGATAAGTCACTAAACTCATTTTTTGGCCGCGAAGTCACTGTCGTCGTACTTTTATTGCACATACACTCTTACCACCTTAAATTTCACATTTTTCACAACTTTAAATGCGCCACATTACTTTATCATCCTCTTGACCGCGGCCTATTGCCCGTAGTAGCTATCACTGCCGGAATACGCCTGAATACGGGCAGTAGAATGCAGCTGGGGGGACGGTCAAGAAAAGCTCACATATGGCATGTAAGTATATGTAGTGATGTGGCGCGTCTAACATGGCAAAAAAAAAAAGTGGCATTTAACGTTGTAAGTATGTATTTGCAATAATAGTGTGACGTTAGCGATTTTCGCTGCCAAAAAATGAGTTTAGTGACTTATCTATAAGAAATTGATGAGTTCGATGGCTTTCTCCGCTAAAATATCAATTTAGGGACGTATTTGTAAAAAAAATGATAAATTCGATGACTTTTGTCGTAATTTTTTTTTCGAAAGTTAATGTCGAAACTCAAAACTAATACATTTTTTGTCCAAAATTTGGATATCTTGTGTCCGAATTCGAGCATGATTTTTTTGGAAAATAGGTGCTTCTTTTTATTTTGCTCCTAATTATTTATTTATTTTTTTTTGTTATTTTTTCCAAATAGTGTGATTGAAATTCCATTTTAAAACTTAAACAAAGATCCAAAGTTCCAAACTATTGTAACAATTATATAAACTTGAATGTTATTTCACGAAATATAGAGAAACTTACTTATAATTTTTTTTTCAAATCCATACAAAAGTCACGAGACAAGATGCACAAGGTTGTTCTGGCCGTGTGGGTCACACAAACAGTTGCATATCGATCAATCTTTACCTGCAAAAATAAAGAAAGAAAGAACGTGGTGTCTGCAACTGCAAGTTCCGAATCTCCAAGATAGAAATTTGAAAGACAGTTTGTATAGAATATTGTATAGCTTTGTTAGTATTTAGAGATTCGGTACTTTTATCGTTATTTTATCTCCTTGTCATCTTGGTGTAAATACCCAAATTCATGAATGAGAAAATTACTTTTTCAAATCCTTTTTACATGGTATCAGAGCCAAAGGAAAAGTCAAAACCTTAATTGTCCTTTTTGCCGGAATCCGCCACCACCGCCTCTCCGTCGGACGTCCATCTCCGACCATCACCTCCGGTGTGTGTGCGTCTCCTTCCGCTGCCCTCTGCTTCTTCGGCGATCTCCTGCGCACCTCAAATCGTGTGCCTCAGATCTGGGCGTATCTGGTTCCGACCCAGATCCCGGCGTGCCTCGACGAGCTGCTTCCTCCATCGCGAGCTCTTCCAGATTCGAAGAACCTCTCTGTCCTGAGCTTCTCTGTCCACCTCTTCTCTGACGCGCGCGAATCTCAGGTTCACAAGAGCCTCTTCAAAATCTCGCTCTCAGACCTTCGACGAGTTTTTCCAATCTCCGGCAACCTCTCTTAGATCTGAAAAATCAGATCCTTCAACGAGCAGCATCTCTGTTTGTCGTTACCTCTCGACAGGACTTTCTCCATGACGCCCTTCTCCAGCGACAAACTCCTTCTCGCTGCCTTTCCTCTGCGACGCATCTTGCTCTTCTCCGGCGACGAGCTCCGACCCGTCGACCACCTCACGAGCATCTCTTCACGAAACCCATATCTTCCTCTCGTGACTCAAATCCTCAGTCGCTTCTCTTCCGATCCTCGGCGACGAGTTCATCCCGCGCCTCTCTGACCTGCAAAATCAGATTCAGGCGAGTTTCTCAGTTCGTCTTCTCCAGGTCCGACGACATCCAGATCTGAACCCATTCTTCTCCGGCGTCGTGTTCCTCCGCGACTGGCCTTCCGACGTTGTCTCCTCAAGCGAATCCCTTAATATTTCCGGTTATTCCAGCGTGGGTCTTGTTGTCCCTACCCACAAAAAGTCTCTAAAAAAAAATTCTTGTCTGTTCCTGCGTGAAAAAGGGTGTTCCCACAACCAGATTTTTTTTTTCCTCATTGTTCCTACGACCAGCTCTTACCAGGTCAAATCCGGTACTCCCGCACTATCCTCTTCGACACAACGTCAGGGACGACCTTGGTGTGATCATTGCAATGGTCATGGTCATTGGAGACCCCAATGTTGGAAATTGCACGACAAACCAACAAATTGCACGGATCGATCCAAGCCCACTACGAGCCCTCATGATATTGCTACGGCCAGACAATTATTACATCGTATCAGCAATGAACTCAAAGATCTCGAGAAAAAGGTCATTGCTCGATCAAAGTCTGAGCCTCTATCAAATTCAAGTGTCGATTATACTACCGATACTCATGCCCATACTAGCTTGACATCCGATCGCCTTGTTCAAATTCGACGACCGAAAACCTGGATAATTGATTCAGGTTCATCCGATCACTTGACAGGAGATCGAAGCTATTTTATCACATTCAGGCAAATTACGGGTGATTCCACCTTAAGGACCGCTGACGGGACATTTATACCGGTTGTAGGAATTGGATCAGTTCGAATATCAGAGAACATTATACTTCAATCTGTCCTCTTTGTTCCGAAAATCAAGTGCAGCATTATTTCGGTCAGTAAACTTACTCGTGACGCTAAGTGCATGATCCGTTTCTTTGCCCTTTTTTGCGATTTTTCAGGTATTGGGTTTTGGGAAGGAAATTGGTCGAGGTGAGTTTTGGGAAGGAAATTGGTCGAGGTGAGATGCGCGATGGCCTCTACATGTTCAAAGATACAACTTCTCTGGTAACACAAGTTCAAGATTCTGACAAAGGTCATGTGCTATCAAGTGCTATTACTCTTTCAAATTATGTATCTGTAGAAGATCAAGTTATGTTATGGCACTATCGCCTTGGTCATCCCAGCTTCCCATATCTTGAAAAAGCGTTGCCAAATTTGTTCACCAAAATCAAGCCTTCTCATTATCATTGTCAAGTGTGTTAATTTGCAAAACATACCTGACATTCCTTCCATAGTATCGACTATAAATCATCAAAACTTTTTTCTGTGATTCATAGCGACATATGGGGTCCTTCAAGGGTACGTCACATTAGTGAAGCTAGATGGTTCATTACATTTATCGATGATCACACTCGAATGACGTGGTCATTTCTTATGAAAGACAAAATCGAAGTTGCTCCAATCTTCAAACACTTCTACTCCATGGTTGAGTCTCAATTCCATACCCGTGTGCAAGTCCTTCATACAGACAATGCACGGGATTACTTCAACCAAACTCTCTCGCCATACATGACTGAAAAAGAGATTGTTCACATAAGTTCATGTGTGGACACACCGCAACAAAATGGTATTGCTGAGCGAAAAAACAGACATATTCTCGAAGTCGCTCGATCCATAATGTTTGCAAAGTCTGTCCCAAAACACTTTTGGGGTGATGCGATCCTCACGGCGACATACCTCATCAATCGTATGCCGAGTAGTGTCCTGAACTTTCTCCCTCCTCGTCAAGTCCTCAGTGAAATTCATCCACATCTCCTATCCTTTTTTTCAGACCTACCAAAAAAGGTCTTCGGGTGTTCCGCCTTTGTCCATGTCCATAAACAACATCGATCAAAGTTCGATCCTCGAGCTGTCAAGTGCATTTTCTTGGGTTATTCTTTAAATAAAAAAGGGTACGAATGTTATTGCCCGTCTACTCGCACCACATATAACTCAATGGATGTCACTTTCTTTGAAGGTGAGTCATTCTTCCCCAAATCTGACATTCAAGGGGAGAATTCTTGGGAATCTCAAATTTGGGAAGTCAATCAAGAAACTCAACCCGGAATCTCATCACCTCCCATCCAACCATTCGGCATTCCTCCGACGACCACTCCTTTTTCGGCCGTCGACATTCCAGAAATTCCTTGGACTCCCACTCCTCTTCCGGTTGTCGAAAATATCGACGACTCTCCTCCTAGCTCATCTCGATCTCCTGAACATGTAGAGGGCTCTTCGCATCGTCAAATCGGCCAAGATCCGGATCCGGCACCCTCTACCTCGACTAATCCATCAGGTACGGAAATTCTTCAACCCGTGGTCGATGATTCAGATCTCCCTATTGCTCTCCGGAAAGGCATTCGTGAGAAACCGGTTCATGGGAACACTGAATTGTTGGACATATGTGTCCTTAAACAAGATATTTTATCCATTTGTAAAAGATTATGATATGTCATTGAATAAAGATGATACTTATTATGTTAATCTTATTATAGTTTCTGGTAGAGTAAAATAGAATGTTTGTTTCCTTAGTTCATAAAGGATGCAATTATGTTATTATTATCACAACAGAGTCAATGTGAGGAAGAATTAATAATCAAAATAAATGAACTTAAAATGTCAGTGACCTGATTGACTGGGTGGGAGCTCATTAATAGTATAAGGTCATTAATGTGACTAAGTGACAATCCTATTCTGGATTTTGTGTGTGTCACACTCACTAGAAGTGCGTTAAGTATGAAGTGTCTTCATACTGGACTGGACCTGACTTAAACTCCGGAAGTTATCATATAAGACCGTCACTGATAATTTGGAGTTGAGTCACTAGTAGATGATCAAATGGATATTCGATCTAAGTCATGAGTGATCTTGAGTCCGAGCTGCTGGCTTGATTGTTCTTTGATTTAACCGTTAAAGAACACAATATATTACCTTTGTTCCCAACACTATTATTTTGGGAACATGATAGTCAGCAGTAAGGGTAGCTTGGTCATAGACATGGGCATCACACAACTCTCTTCAAAGTGATGATGATTCATTTGATTGTCGGTGGTGAGAAGTGAGAGGTACCCGTGCGCAACTTATGAATCGAAATCATAAGTGGGTCACTCATAATATTACTGACTGAGTCAAGGATGAAAATGCAATGAGGGGCATAACGGTAGAAACCGCCTGCTCGTGTGTGGATCATCAAGTGAAAGATCAATAACCCGAATTTGATTGTATCAATGGAAACCCTGCTGTTATAAAGGGAATAATATATACCGTATCACTAAATAGTGCAGCCTCGGGTCTATAGTGGAATCACTTCGAGGTTTGACGAACAACTAGCAGTTCGTTGGAGCTTAAGTGATACGGGTCCATGGTCCCCAGGATAGCTCCGTAAGGGATGATACGTACGTGATTAAAATACATTCTGGATAATGTTTAATCATTTGGCTAGACTTATAAAAACTGAAAGGTCTGTGGCAGACGTCAGATAGTTTTATCGTCAGCGTGGCAAAAGTACCATATCTTGGTGCACGAAATTAACTGATAAAATAAAGTTAGAATTTAGATTTTCTATCAGCACCATGTTGTTGGAAATTAAATTCTAAGCAACTTTGCTTTTTGAACCAAGTCATTTCGACTTACGGTTTGTGATTTATGGATTTTCTAAGTTTATACTCGGTTCGATAAACTATGAAATTAAATCACATGTCACGATTTAAATGATGGTGTGGCACCATGACATTTTTATGTGTGATATTGAGATCAGGAATTATTAATATATTTTAATTATTTGGATTTAATTATTAATATCTTATTAATAATTAATGGATTTATATTAATAATAATATATATATATTTAATTATATATATATATATTGTAAATCGATGTGGGCCTGCATAATCTAGCCCACACGAGTTTGACCTAGCTAGGGTTTAATATTTGTGGCATAAGTACCTAAAGTTTGGTACTTTGGCAAAAACCCTAAAATCAATCTTATCCTTTAGATCGGAAATGATTTAATATCAACCGTAGGATTAAGATGATTGATTTTTTACCTAACCCTAATTAGAAAATAGTAGCTTGGTGATCAAGCTTAGAGTTTTCGAATTTGACCTAATTAATTGTATCCGTTAGATCGGTTTAAGATTTAATCTTTACCGTCGGATTGGAAATTAATTAATCATATATGTAATATATAATTTTCGAAATGTGGTTAAGGATAAAATCGAATTAGGGTTTTACCAAGTCTTAAGATATTTGATTTTATCCTAAACTAATTCGATCCATTAGATCGGTCTAAGATTAATCTAAGCCGTTGGATCTAGATAATTAATAATATTTCGAAATTATTATTATTATTATATATATATATATTCGAATAAAGATAAATAAGTAGATAAGATTGTTTTTCTTTTTTACCAAGTCTTTCTTATTTAAAATTAAATCCCTAATTAATTATATCCATTGGATTTAGATAAGATTAAATCTTATCCATTGGATTTAGATAATTAATTACATTTAATTATAAATTTCGAAATTGATTATATATAATATATTTTCGATTTTTTATTGGTTTTTATATTTACCAATTCTTTCTTATTTAATTAAATACTTAAATAATTATAACCATTGGATTTAGATGAGATTGAATCTTAGCCATTGGATTGAGATAATTATTGTATTTAATTATAAGAAAATCGAAAATTGATGAGAGAATTTCTCTAATTCGGTTACGGGCCAAGTCTATAAATAGGAAGCTCATTTACAACATTTTTCACACCTTCCCCAGAGCAAAAACTCGAGCTCTCCCTCTCTCTCTAGGGTCTGCGAGTTTTCTGCCTCTGATCTCTTTTCTGGTTCGGCTTAGGAGACTTTTTCTCCGGAAGCTTCAAAAGAACCTCAGTTAAATTTTGCGACGGAGTCCTGCCGGCCAAGCCCACGCTTCGGTACGAGGAGTCCAGGAGAATATCCCGGAAGATCACGGGTGTTTCCCTCAGCACCGGCGGAGCCCTGCCGAACTTCAGAGTCCGCAGTCAGAAACGTCAACTGAGGTACGGCCTTATGCATTGGGTTAATAAATGCAAACATTTACCGCTTTCTATTTATTTCTTATATTTCGACTATGATATTAATAATGTGTTGTGAATATTAAATATGTAATATTTATTGGATCTTGTCAAAATGGTTATTACCCGATATTTGTGCCGTTACGATAACAAGTTTTCCGCTTTAAAAATAATTTTTTAAATGTTACCGGGACGGCTCGGAAGCATATTTCGTGGTAATGGAGTCGGAATCAAACCCCGATTTCCAACATGAATATCCCATTGAACGTTATGTTGCCTACAACAAGTTGCATCCGAAATATAGAGTTTTCATCACTAACCTTGATAGTACCAAGGTCCCTAGCTCTATTCATGAAGCTTTTCATGTTCCTGCCTGGAAACATGCAGTAGAAGAAGAAATCCGAGCATTGGATAGCAACAGAACATGGAGTCTCACTGAATTGCCACGTGGAAAACGCCCTGTCGGGTATAAATGGGTCTTCACTGTCAAGTACAAGTCTGATGGGAGTATCGAGAGATTCAAAGCTAGACTTGTCGCAAAGGGCTTCACCCAAACTGAAGGAGTCGAATTTCAAGAGACGTTTGCTCCAGTGGCTAAACTAAACATGGTACGAGTACTACTTCTTTCTCTTGCCGTAAATATGGATTGACCACTATTTCAACTTAATGTCAAAAACACATTCCTCAATGACGACCTGGAAGAAGAAGTCTACATGAATATACCTCCAGGACTAGAAAAATATTCCAATTGTCACCTAGTCTGCAAACTGAAAAAGTCGTTGTACGGCTTAAAATAGCCTCCTCGTGCTTGGTTTGAGAAATTCACCAAGGCCGTTACTTCTAACGGATACCTCCAATGTCAAGCCGATCATACTCTCTTCGTCAAAAAGAACAACAATGGAAAGATTGTAATTCTCATTGTGTACGTTGACGACATCATCATGACCGGTGATGACTCGGAGGAAATCACAAAACTAAAGCAAGTACTTGCAACCAAATTCGAGATTAAAGATCTCGGAACTTTGATATACTTCTTGGGCATGGAAGTAGCAAGATCAGATGAAGGCATTGCTATCTCCCAAAGGAAGTGTATACTTGACTTACTTCAAGAAACCGGTCTACTTGGTTGCAAGCCGGTTGACACTCTGATGGACCCGAACAAGAAGTTCTCTCATTCCGCCGAAAGCTCTCATGTCGACAAAGGGAGGTATCAGAGACTTGTCGGTAAACTCATCTATCTCTCGCACACACGTCCGGACATCGCCTACTCTGTCAGTGTTGTAAGTCAACACATGAACAACCCAAACGAGGACCATTTGGAAGCCGTGAACCGAATCTTGAGGTATCTAAAGTCTACTCCCGGTCATGGCTAATTATTCAAGAAATCAGAGAACTGGGAGGTCAAGATCTTCACCGATGCAAGTTGGGCTGGAGAAGCCACTGATCGAAGATCAACCTCGGGCTATTGTTCACATGTTTGGGGAAACCTCGTTACTTTGATAAGCAAGAAGCAATCGGTTGTTTCCCGTAGTAGCGGCGAGTCCGAGTACCGTGCTCTTGCATTAGGCATATGCGAGGGAATGTGGATCCAGAGGCTCTTGAAGGAGCTAAGGATGGATCAACCAGTGGCTATCAAGATGTTTAGTGATAGTCAATCCGCAATCAGAATAGTCAAGAATCCAGTGCACCGCGACCGAACGAACCACATTGAAATTGATAGACATTTCATTTCGGAGAAGGTCAATGGTGGCATCATCGACTTGAGCTACATTTCTTCCAAGCTTCAGATTGCGGACATCCTCACCAAAGCTTTACCTCGGAGTTCTTTTGATGAACTTAGTTCCAAGCTTGGCTTGTATAACATATACTACCCAGCTTGAGGGGGAGTGTAGAATATTGTATAGCTTTGTTAGTGTTTAGAGATTCGGTACTTTTACCGTTATTTTATCTCCTTATCATCTTAGTGTAAATACCCAAATTCATGAATGAGAAAATTACTTTTCCCAAATCCTTTTTACCGTTTGTATTCTAGGTATTAAATTAGTTTATCATATTTTGAGAAAATAGTTGACTTCATTATTTTATCTCTACTTGATTTTCTAACTAATATACTTAGGTACTTAAAAGAGTAACTATCACAAAATATGGAGCAATATAGCCTTAATACAACGAAAAAAAAGACCTATAGCCGATAATTGATAGTCGGATAGTGTGATTTGACGAATATATTTTGACAGATAAATTGATGATATTAAAAATCCAGAACGGATTGTGCCAATTAAGATTCTACGAGTTAGCTAAAAGTATTACGTAAACAATTGTATTTAAAAATATTAATTATGAACACTAATCATTTATAATAAATTATATTAAAAAATCTATAACTTTTATGTGATTATGAAATTTTTATGAGATCTTTATAAGTTTCATATAATTAAAAAAAAAACAAATATAGTTTGATTTTTAAATATATATAGTCGAGAAATTAGATTATATAAAATTGTATATAATTCGATTAACTACAAGTATTACGTAAATAATTATATTTATAAAAAATATATAATCGAGAAATTCAATTATATAAAATTAATTAGTACTTTCTACATGCATCATATCATAAAAATATATATGAGTAGTTATTAATTATACAAACGTCAACCGTACTATTGCATTGGAAATAATTGTGCAACTTTGACATAGGTCTCAAAATTCCTTTAAGCCAAAGGCACCGACAAATTCAAGAATCGTTCGGATTCAATCTTTAAAAAGAAGCTTGTGAATACATCGCCTCATATTGAAAAACATGGATTGACACATAAATATCGAGATTAGAGACAGAGAAGCCTGCAATGAATTGGCCAAGAACTCATAACCTTGTAGAGATATTCTTCAAAGATGCATAAATACAAGAGAGAAGACGTTTGAAATCAATCCAATACATACTCTTTTTGCCGAAACTCATACAAAAAATACACAAAAAAATAAAACACATTACACATATTGAGCCACTAAATAAACTAGACCTCTCGGAAGACATATATATAAGATCCGACGCTCAGTCATCGTCGATGTATATGGTCTCTTGCTTAAACAGGCCGCCAAACACGTTCTTCACCTCCGCCGGCTTCTTCGCAGCGGCCGGTGCGGGCTTCCCTCTCTTCGGGGGCGCCACCGCCTTCTTCTTGGCCGCCGCCGGCGCAGGAGCGGCGCTCTTCGGCTTCATGACGGCTCTCAGCGACGGGAGCGTCCGCGCCTTCGCCTGACCCCTCACCGTGGCGATCTGAGCCCTCGAGGTCTCCTCGTCGGAACCGTCACGGCTGTTCTGCGCGGCGGCGCTGGCCAGCTGCGCGCTGAGCTTGTCCCAGGAGAACCCCGCACCGAAGCCCTTTGCCTTGCTCATGAGCTCCTCTATGGCAGCGGCCCCTGCCGGCTCGGCTTCGGCCTCGGCTTCAGACTCGGATTGTTTCTCCGGAGTCGCCTTCTTACTGGTTCGCGCTTCGAGCTTCTTGGCCTGCTCGGCTGCCTCGATGGCTTCCTCCTCGGCTTTGGCCTTAGCCTGCGCCTCTGCATAGGCTGCTCTCCTCCCGTCCTCGGGTATGGAGCTATGGAAAGAGCATCACGGATAATAATTTATTGATGTGATTATTTTTTCATGAATAAAGATCATATGATATTTGCATTACCAGTTTCAAATGCGCGCAAACCAACCCCTAGTATAATCTACGGGTATTTCCGATTTTTTAAAACAGCAACCGATGGGTAAACCACAAGGATTTTCGTAACAATAATAGTATTTAGAAATAATAGTGAGAAATATAATTTTGTAAAAATAAACTTAATTAAAAATTATAGAATCTTGGGGTAAGCAGTTTTTTTGGTAAAACAACAATTGAGTGTACCGATTTTAAATCGCATACCGCACCCTGCAGTGTGCTCGCGGCATGTCCCGGTTTTCAAAACACTGTGCATGACTACTAATTAATGGGTTTTCTTAATTTTATTTTATATTTACCTGAAAAGATCAGCAATGGACTTTGAGGGAGCTAATGGATCACTTGTTACTACTACAACCTGTCATGGAAAGAGTATTACGCATTTCAGTGACTTGGATCATCACTCAAAGCTGTATATGATGATATTGCTCAAAAATATATTAGTTGAGGAATCAAGTCAAGGAAACTTTGAATTTTAAATTTACAGTAAGAAAATAAAATTTAAAGGTATTATTTGAAGAAGAAAAAAAAAAAGTACATTTCAATTTTAAAATTAGGGGGGCGCTAAAGTACCCTTCGGAATTGACATCGGATGAACATACTAAACTGATTTTATTTTTATTTTTATTTTTATTTTTTAATGGGGTAAGTTCGTTTTTTTTCAATTTTTTTAGGTCGTGGGTTCAAACTATGCACCTCGATGATACAATGGACCACTGAGCTAGACCTTATTGACATTGAACGGAGAAGTTGACGGAAGGAAGCGTCACCTTATTTTCTGCCACGGCCGTGTTTGAGAAAAGCTTAGCCACCAAGGACGCAATTTGAGACACAGCTACCTGATAAATAAAAAAATTAGAAAATATTAATATTCCATGTAGTATAGTTATGTATGATCTATTAGCAAAAAAAATCAAAGCAGAAACTATAGATTTATAATGCATACATTATTAGTCATTACATTACTTTGTAGTCGCTTGCACCTGCGGTTCCTTCGGCCGAAACGACGACATTGTAGGCGCTCTCCGGCGAGAAATCCTCGGTGAGGTTGGTCTTGATGAGGGTGTATTTGACGCTCGTTTCGGCGACTTTCTGGAGCAACTGTTGGATGCTCAACGGCTGAGATTTCGCAAAGAGGTTGCTGAAGAAGGAGGTCAGCCCGTCCAGAACGTTGTAGGTGGACCCGCTCCCGTCGTTAGCGTCATACACGATGGCCACGTGGCCAACGCCGGCAAGCTCGGCCGCCTCCACCACTGCAAGCGCGTCTGCCGTGCTCACCGCCAGGGTGGGTCCATCCTCAGCCGGGCCTACCGTCACCACGACCTTGCTGGCGTTGCCGATCGCCTTCGCAATAGCTTCCGAGTCCCGGAACGACGATTCCACCGCGTTCAGCCGTTTTGATTCCTCATTTGATATGATCTAACGGGATAATTTTGACCAGTCAGACAGTATGTAGTGATTTAATTAGTATTATATGAGTTCTTGAGTAAATCAAAATAGATATGAGAGTGCTAAAAAATATAAGCTAAGTTTATTATAATAGTGTTTTAGGGCGGCTATCACGGGTAAAGGACTCCGTGTTACGATAAATGTGTCCCTCGGGTACTCAATTGAACACTAACAGATCGTAACGTTGGATACTAAACCCATTATAAACAAACGACGAGATTATGCTACTCCAAAACACTATTTTATAAGCTCTTATGCCGCAAATATCCCTAATTTATATATAGATAATAATAACTGAGATGTTTTTTCGTATTCAATTTCTTGATAATCAAACATAGTAAAGATCCTGTAATGAGTAACAACAGTTTTGATCACAGCTAACGTAATCAATGATTGAAAATCCGTAACTGAAAGTAGTACAGTTTGTGTAGTGAACTAGATATGCTACGAATACCAGCTAATCTTTGAGTTTTATGGCATAGAGTTCATCAAATTTCTGGTATCAAGTAATGTCGCAATTAATTTAATCGGAAATCAAAGACAAGGCGACTGACCTTGTACTTAGCGGCAAGCCGAGCCAAGTCCTGAGCCGCGCCAAGGTCGGAAACGCCGGCCCTGACAGTGAACCCTTCCCTTAGGAGAGTCTGCGCAATCCGCACGCCGGTCTGCCCGGCGGCGCCCGCAACAAAAACAGTCCCTTCGTCCTTGCGCCTGGCGGGCCCGAACGACAGCCCCGAAGCGGGATTGCTCACGACCGGCACCAGAGACTTCACGTCAATTTTCCCGAAATCGAGCCGGAAAGGGCCCTTCTCGGCCGGCTCACCTCCTTCGGAAGCGTCAAAGGGCTGCTTGCCGAGGCGGAAGGACGAGAAGGGCCCTGCGTTTTTGGCGAAAACCCGCAGCCTCCTGCCCTTGGGGCCCGGGCGCGAGCCTGGCGGGGTGGTGAGGAGGAAGGAGTTGGAGTTGAGGGCTGAGGCCATGTCGGAGGAAGAACTGAAGTTGTTTAGAATCTAACTAAACTAAAGCCAGTCCATTCCAAGGGGTGGTTGTTGGTTGGCGTCTCGCTACATACACACACACACCCCTGCATTGGTGCTGGATATTATCTGAATGGGAATGGCATGAGGATCCAGCGAATGACGTGGTGCCACGTGGAGTGGCCTATCTTCTTGGGGAATATTGAGCACCAGATGTTTCTTGTATGAGCATATGGCTTCAACATGCATGATAGACCGTGGAACCACACAAATTGCATTCGGGTGTGGCCCACATATTTGACAAAGATCAAGTCGTGATTGTGCATTGCGTTGGAAGTGTTACGTGAAGATATGTACTAGGTACGATCTTCACGACTTAATTTATGCTACTTTTTTATTTAATCTTGTTGAAGCCTATAGTTTTTTCATGGGCCAGATTCGAATTTATCCAAGTAGGAGATTCCTAACAGATTTTCCATTTTAACAAAGTGGCTGAGCACACCTTTAGAGACCACCCCGAGATAGCTTTTATGAACCTCTTAAAAAGTTAAAACCAGTTCGTAATTCATGGGGTGAAAGTGAAACCAGTAAGCGAAACCAAATTTATATACCATTTTTTGGCCCGGTTTTGGTTTCCCAAGCTCTGCAACACCAGGGTCGGGTTTTTTATTATTACAAAAAAAAATGTTTCTTGATTGAATCAAGAACCGGGCATCGATCAAACTGAGAAAGAGCTGATTAGTAAAAGGGAATATTGAAACCGGGCAACGATCAGCTAGATTAAATTTGATAAACTATGCCCGATAAGCAGCCAAGCACGTTTCTTATTCCCCGTTAACTTCGGGACACGACACATGCTTCTAAAACAACTAAAAGTCTAAAAGTAAAATATATGGATTAAAATATTTAAATTATACTAAAACTGATAACCAAACCGGGACCAGGGATTTTTTTTGCCTCAAACCGGTCCCATTTTTCCAGACCAAGCCCGATTTCAAATTCTTATATACGAAGAAAAAAAAAATAGCTTCCATGACGAGATCGGCCTGGAACCGAGCCAAATCAGACTCCGGGGCCTAAATTTCCACCTCTGATGAATAGATGATATGGCAATTCACAATCCGTACACAATACAATTTAGAGAGCAGGAATTACAAAAGTATTGCACCTTAAAAGGGTACTAAACACTTAGGCTCTGAGAGACAAAGATGGAAGCCTCACCTGTATTAATGTAAAAAATGAGGATGTGCAGATCTGCTCAACCATGTCTACTTGACAATATTCTCATCTATCAATCGGTCAAAAAACTCAATTTAGGGTCAGGTCAACCACATCATTACCAAATTATAAGCTTCAAATCCAAGTCCTTGATTTAAATAAAACATAATTCTAATATACAACCAGATATAAAATTATATGTTCCACATTGGTAGGAGATAAACAGCAAACAAATTCCCGACAAAGGGAAGACGATTATTACCAGAAAAGCTAGCAGCAAAGCCTGCATAAAGCCGCACGCGGGAAATCCTCATTATCCCATTTTCAGCTGCCAGCAATAAACACAGACAGCATTATATTCCAGAAATATCGAAACGCGACAAATACAAAAGAAACAATGCAGAATGGTAGTTTCAGTGTTTGATGGCCTTTTTGGCCTTCATCGTTTCGATGGCCTTGTTCCTTAGCTCAATCTCGATCCTTTTCTTCTCGGTCTCGGAATCCTCATTCTCGCCGTCTGATGCAGAGGTGTCGCTTTTGCCCCTATGCTTGTCGGAGCGCCGCTCCTCCCTCCGGCGTCGGCGCTCCTCCCGCTTCCGGCGCTTCCTCTCCTTACGCAGTTTCCGATCCTCTCTTTTCCTCTTTTTAGCCTCCATCCTGTCCTCTCTTTCAGAATCGTCACTATGATCATCATCGTCGTCTGAAGCTGATTCGTGCCGCTCGGATCTCTTATGCTTCCTTCTCTCCTTTTCTCCGGTGTCGTGCTTGTCACTTTCCTCAGAATCAGAATGGTCCTTCTTCTTGGACTTTCTACTTCCGCCGGAATGCAGTGCTTGCCGTCGATCATCTGGCAGGGAGTCTTTATGCACTTTAAGAGACCTTTGTCGATCGGGAGTCTCCGGGACTTCCCTCTTCCCCCTGATATGGAACACTTTTAGATCCTTGGATTATAACCATACTAGTTCGAATTAATTTTATTAAAAAAAAAAAATACTAGTTCATTTCTTACTTTTTCTCTTCACTTATTTCAGTATTGTGGTGAATTTTGTGTTCTCTCAGTTTCGTTGGACTAGGAGTCGTCTTCAATGGGTTACCCGACCTTCAAAGCAGCAATTAGCGCATAAATATATAAATTTATACAACGATTCGGGGTAAAAAAAATATCATTCAAAGTATGAGACATATGCATGCAAGCTACGCATACCTCCTTTCTTCACTGTTACTCCTACTGCCAGAAGGCGATCTCGACAGTGCAGGTGATCTCGAGGATCTACGAGTCCTATGACAGTGATGTGACAATATCACAATAATAATTAAAACGCCAAACCAAGCAAAGACGAGGAGAAACCGGGTTCAAAACCTAGGTTTTAGTGAATCCAGAAACTAGATTTTTGGGTCGTAAAATTAAGACCAGCATGAGGAGTTTAGAGGGTCGAAACCCGAATTTTAAAAAACCTAGGTTGAGAAAAGCCGATTTTAGATTCGAACGTGGATTTTTACATTTAGTTTTGAAATATATATATATATAGACATAGATATAATTGGCCTATATAAAACGTATAAATTTTTTTTAAAAAAAAAGTGGATTTTTGGTAAAATATGGGTTAAAGAGGATTTTGGGATAAATATAGTTTTTGGAACCTAATTACCAGGTTCCAGGTTCTCATGTCCCTAAAACCGAAACCCAGGACTGGACTCCTTTCAATCTGGTTCTGGGTAACCGCATTTAACCCACAATCTGAGTTTCTGAAAACTACCTGGTAATCCATCCCAGTTTTTTACTTGGGTTTTATTTTCACACCAGGAATAGCATACATATTTGGGTTAGGTTCTACCGTTTAGGAAACTAATAGCGAGTTCCAGGTTCTCATATCCCTAAAACCGAAACCCAGGACTGAACCTCTTTCAATCCGGTTCCAGGTACCCACATGTACGTAGTAATCCATTACAGTTTTTAACTTAGGTTTCATTTTCACTCAAGCATAGTATGCTAAAGAATAATGTTCTACTTACCTCAATCTTTCACTGGGTGATTGCATGGGAGATCTTCTCTGGTGATTTGGGGATTTCCTCGAGACCGGCGAGCGGGAACCACGCTGAACAGGAGACGAGCTCCTATCTAAAGGTGACGCATTTCCACTTTGCGGAGTGATAGGAGATCGTTGCGACCTGCGTTGTTCAGGAGATGGAGATCTACGACGGAGAGGAACTGGTGAAGAGCGCAATACAGGGGAAGGAGATCCATGGCGTTCCACAGATGGAGGCGATCTACGGTGTCGAGTGGGGGAAGGTGAAAAACTCCGTCGCACGGGAGATCGTGACTGGCGGTGGCGCAGAGGCGACGGAGACCTTCGATGGTGCAGAGGAGAGGGCGATCTGCGACGCCGCGCGGGTGAGGGTGATCTACGCCTGCGATGGGGCGGTGGCGATCTGCGGCGGCGATCAGGTGATGGCGATCTACGACGTCGCACAGGTGATGGAGATCGGCGACGGCGAAGTGGTGATGGAGATCTGCGGCGGCGATATGGCGATGGAGATCTGCGGCGGCGAAAGGGTGATGGCGATCTGCGACGGCGAGCAGGAGATGGGGATCTCCTGCGTGCGGGGGATCTGCGCCTGTAGGGAGAAACTACCCGTCGCCTGGAAGGAGAGGGCGATCTAGATTTCCTGGAATACGATTTTCTTCCTCGTTTGGGAGAAGGTGAGTGTCTCCTACGAGGTGTGACAGACCTTCTCGGAGAATCAGGACTCATGGACCGGCCTCGGGTTTCAGGTGACCTTGAAATACTCTTTGACCTGCGCCTCTCACTAAGCAGAATTGTAAACATAAGATGCTAAGTCATATTGTTATCATGCTTAGATGAGTAAAATCAGCCAAGAACATACCGTGATACACTACTCGAATTTGACCTTGAAGGTGTGCCTCTGCTG
The DNA here is from genome assembly GCA_954871525.1 of Parietaria judaica. Lineage (NCBI taxonomy): Eukaryota > Viridiplantae > Streptophyta > Magnoliopsida > Rosales > Urticaceae > Parietaria > Parietaria judaica. Next base: position 20,715,412 of record OX940860.1, on the reverse strand, counting down.
AAAAGAAACATAAAACTTAGTTGGCCTTAAATGGGGAGATTCAAGGCAACTAAAGAAAATTAACTAAGGCAATAAATACAAATAACAGTCCGAGGAAATTACCGGGACAAAGAACGGTCACCTGAATGGGGAGATCTAGAAGTCCTAAACAAGAATAAATTTGTTACTGGCCCTCCATCCCCTAAAATAACTTTCAATTCGACAATCACTAGCAAATATTACACCAAATAACCAGGCTTCTGCTGCAGCTATAACTAATAGAAACTGAAAGTAGTCCATTTTAGCATCATTATAATTGATTCCCAACATTTGATTTGAAAATACAAATTGAATTTCGAGTACCTCGTCAAGGAAGTTTGTAAACTGAAATTACTACAGTTCCCATCTTAGTGTCGTATCTATCAATGAAATGACTAAAATTTTAAAGAACGCGTATCAGCAAGGAAAATGATAAGCCCTAACAGAAACAACTCTCTCAACTCCCAACATTTATTCTCAAAGACATTACTAAGTTCAACGGGCACCCGAAGATCGATTGAAATAATAAAATAAAAGATGTCACTCGACCAGCACTACCAATGCAAATTCTGACACGTAAAAGCTATAGTGACCAAAAAAATGTTGATCTTCAAGCATTTGCAGATGAACCCTTTAACTGTAATATAATAAAAACAAAAATGTCTACCTTTTCCGAGCTTTAACTCCATTCCTCTTATCAGCTTTGTCTCCATCCTCGCTTCTCAAGTGATGCTTTGAGTTTGGCGCCAAAGCATCGTTACCTGCTTTTTCAGCCCGTCCTTCCTACAGTAGTTTGAGGTAAAGGAATGAACCCAAATAATTGCAGAAGCTAGCTGAATGCATGAAAACACAAACGGAAGTTAAAACCAAAATGCTCTAGATAATGTGACTAGCACGAACAAAATCTTATTACCATCTTCTTCAATCTCTCTTCTTCGAAATCTTTACTTTCCTTATCTTTCTTTCTTTGAATTTCTTCTGCAATCCGATCTGCCTCCTCCTGCAATGATTAAGTTTACACATGTAAAAGACATAATCTTTTGGGGAACGTGTAGAAAATAATGACTATTCATTGGTTGGGTTGTTAACCTTCTTCTTCCGCGTTTCTTCTTGCTTTGCATCTAAGAACTGTTGAGGAACACCGCTCGAATTGTTTTGAGCACTCAGGAGTAGCGTCCACAGTTCCTTCATAAACTTCCCCGTATTCTTCTCCATAAATCCAGTCAGTGATATTTGAACCTGCTTCCCATTCACATCCTACAGTAATAGAAAGAAAATGACTACATATAGCTTCAAGATCTATTATGCCCTAAAGGTTTCTGCGCATAAACTTGCGTTAAAGGCAAATTAGACCGTAACTTTTTTACCATTTAACCAAAACGGAGAAGAACAATCCTCACTCAGATTGGGATTTACACACTGAGGTATTTCAATGGTGACTCCATTCTTTTCTAAACGTGCCTATGATTTTCCGCAACCCAAATGTAAAAAAACGTGCATAGCTATAGCCATAATAGTAATACAACTCAATTTCCTCTAATAAAGGACAAATGTACCTTGCCATCCAAAAGGCCATAAATAAAGTTGATCAGCACTTCATCTTCAAACCCGAGAAGTTCAGTAACCCGGTTCGCAATCCAGGGCCGGATAACATCCATACTGACCTTCGAGATGTCGACCTAACCAATTCAATGACCAATTTGTGAGTATCCACAGCTTCAACCAATCAATTTCTCACATATGCAAAAACAACGCAGAGAAAGCTACAAAGCATGCAATACAGTTATAAGAATCAGCATGACAACATGAAATCATGTATAAAAAAAACGAACCAAATGCTCCAATTCAGCAGGAAACTTCTGCGATTTCATGAGCTTCGCTTGCTTGTTCGAGAACCGCGTGTCCTGGTCAGCCGAAGTTCCCTAAAACCCCGAGAAACCAATGTGCATAGATCAGACAAACGAGCTCGAAAACAGCAATGGAAGATACTGATAACAAATCGTCATAGAAAATTCGAAATCGCTCACCCGGAAAAACCCGCCCGACATTTTCTAGGGTTTAGCGGCGGAACTGGAGAAACGGGAAAGGAGAACTCTTTGAGAGCGAAGTGAACAGGGAGCGATAAATTCCTTTCACGTCGGATTCACGCCATGGATATGGGGCTCACAGGAATCCGAATCTCAGAGCTCTGTCTTCTTCGGAAGCTGAAGCTGAAGCTGAAGAGAAAGTGAGAATGAAATGTGAACGGAACAAGGTTCAAGAAGGGCTCTCCTAGCGCCAACGATAGATAGTGCCCTAACAAACCATGTAATTACGATTTTACCCTTAAATGGAACTTCATTTCTTTTTCCACTTCTTTTTTATTTCTTTTAAAGACTTTTTCCACTTCTATTTAAGAGTTTAAGAATACATTACCTGGGGTAAATAGAGTCACAACTCACGGTATAGAGTCGGATACGAAATACGAAACGATTTAAATGGGTTTGAGTCTATAATAAATAGATCTGGGTCCAACCGTGTCGAAAACGATTAAATAACAGGTAAACACAGCACCAACACGATAATACGATGAGACTCAATTGAACACGATTAAGAAGCAAATAGGGGTGAAATATTTATCCGCCATCCGCTGATCGCAACCGTATCCTATTCGCTCCGCTACGAAATATCCGCTTTTTTATCTATTTTTAATCAACCGCTTAATATGGTTATGGATATCCGCAACTGCTTTTCAGAATTTGATTGGTTATATGGTTATATTTTTTAATTTAAATTGGATATCCGCTTTAACCGCACCCAAATTTTAAAAATAAAAAATAATTAATTAAATTTATATTATATATAAATATTTTTTATTTTATTTTATTAGTGCTATCGGTGGATTGGATTGTCCCTTATATTAACCTAGGTAGGTTATATTCCTACTCTGTCCATTGTTGTCTCTGTGCTTTAATTACTTTGAATATAGTATTTATTATAATTCAGATTTCATCTTGGCTTTTTAATAATCGTTTGTATTCATATTTGTATCTCTAGAATATGTAGCTAATATTCTAGTGTCAGACCATATGTTTTTGTGGTCTTTTATGTCATACAAATATGGTTTGGTACTTTGGTTATTTATGAAATATTATTTATGATATTTTTGAATGTTTTATGTTTCACTATTCTTACTATATTTTTATGTATGATGTATTTGTTTTTTCACTAACAAAATTAATTGGATAATATCCGCTATCTGCCTTAAATTAACCAATTTGATCCGCTAACCGCTAACCGCATTTAAATTGGATAATCGAAAATAAAAATGGTTAATGGATACAATTATTTTATATCCACATATGTGGATACGGTTAGTCAACATGCCCATATCCTATCCTATCCTATCCTATCCTATCCTATCCTATCCACTTTCACCCCTAGAAGCAAATATGCATTTTATATATAGTATTAAAACCATCTCCAACCGATCACTCTATTTTCCACTCTATTTCTCACTCTATTTCTCGGTGAACAGTAAATCATCTCCAACTGAACTCTATTTCCATTCTCTTTATATTGTATTTACACACATACCCTTGTATTTATTTATTCATTCATAATTAGATCAAATTCAAATTATTAAAAAATCACTCACATTTATTAAAATAAAAATTACAACACAAATAAAATTAAATAAAATTACAACAGAAATAAAATAAAATACAATACAAACACAAATAAAAGACACAACACAAATAAAATAAAATTACAACAAAACACAATTATGCACCAAAATGACTATATTGTTCCCACAAGTGTTCAATCAATGCATTCCGAAATTCGATGTGTGTATTTTTATCTCTTATTTGTCTATAGCGAGTAACAAATTGTTCGAATTGTGTATCGTCGTCCACCACCATTTCGACCTCAACTGGTGGCGTTTCTCTCGCAACTTCAATTGGAGCACTTAGATCACGTCCATCCTCTATTATCATGCTATGCATAATTATGCATGCAGACATTATATCTCTAACACGTCTTTTCTCCAAAATCTTGTTGGACACGCCACAATTGCAAATCGTGATTCGAGAACTCCGAAGGCTTCTTGCTTCATTGCAAAACGTCTCTTTTTTTTGGGCCATCAGGCTCTCAGATAGTTTGCACACAACAGTTGACCATTTTGGATATATACCATCAGCCAAATAATAACCAATATTATACTCTTTTGCTTGTATGACATAATAAGCGGGGGAGCGATACCTTTAGTGAGATTGGAAAATAAGTGGGAAGACTCTAAGACATTGATATCATTGTTGCTTCCTGGCATGTCAAATCGCGTCAGAACGAGTTGATAAACGTGATAGATTGAGTGTGTGTATTAAAATTCATGATAGACTTGGTATTTTATAGGGGAAAAAAAAGGATAAAGGTAAATGTGGGTTGAGAAACGTGAGAATATTGTAAGTGAGTTGTCAAATCGCATCAGAACGAGTTGATAAACGTGAGAATCTTTTAAGTGAATTGTCAAATCGCGTCAGAACGAGTTGATAAACGTGAAAATCTTGTAAGTGAATTGTCAAATCGCATCAAAGTGGGTTGATAAACGTGAGAATCTTGTAGGTGAATTGTCAAATCGCGTCAGAACGGTTGAAAAACGTGAGAATCTTGCTAAAAATATTGTCTTCACAAGTTGTAATTTCACTACAACACTCACCTTACTAAAAAAATGTCAAGAGCTTCTAATTACTCTCGAGATGAAGACAAACTCCTTTGTCGGGTTTACATGGAGATTACTCAAGAATCAATCATCGGTATATACCAATCATCTTATCAGTTTTGGACTCGTGTTGCGGAAGCTTACAACAACGAAAAAAGTCCGGATTCAGAGGTGCGTTCAACAAGATCCATCAACTGCCGTATTCAAGTGATTGAGAAAGCTACAAGGAAGATGTGTGCATGCATTCGACAAATTGAGAGTAGACACCCAAGCGGTGCTTCAATTGAAGATATTGTGGGTATTATAGTTTATTGCTTTGTCACGATTAATTTTTGATTAACCAGTTTTTTATCGAATTTCAGATAGATCAAGCAAAAGTATTGCTTTCACAAGATGAAAAATTCAATAAAGGTTGGAAGTTTGATCATGTGTGGAACATTATTAAGAATTTTGAAAAAATTCAAGATGGAGCCTCAAGTGCAAGACAAACATCTCGAGGTTCATCTTGCCCACAAGAGTCAGAAAATCCAACTCCGGAATCTGCTAGACATCCATCTCCTCCTGAGCGGCCAATTAGGGTTAAGAAAGCTAAGTTAAAAATAAATTAGATGATGGGCTACTATCTATAATTAGTGGTATTGAAGAAGGAAATAAAGAACTTCTTGAGCAATTGAAGAAGACAAGTGCAATCAGGCAACGCCGCTTGGAATTGAAGGAAATCAAGGAAGAAAATAAAATATTGTTCCGGGATTTAAGTTCAATACCAAATCCACAGTTTCGTGCATATGTTCAAGCCGAACAAGCGAAAATTATGCAAAAGAGGCTTGAACAACAACAATCCCACGCACCACCTCCGACTTCCGATTCATATTCTCAATATTTTACCGGTCTCGGGGGATCCAACACCAATCTTCCAGAATATTAGTTTATCTATTGTAATTTTATTTTGTTGTATTGTGTGTTTTAATGTCTTTTTAATTTCCTTGTTGATTTTCTTTCAAATTGCTAATGTACTTGTGTTTGGTATTAGTTTATTAGAATCGTTTTAATATTATACTTTTCTTGAAATCTCTGTTCGTTTTAAATTATTATTGTCTTTTAAATTATACAAAATAATAAAGTTTATATAACTTAAATACTTTTATGGGATAAATATTAAGTGATTATATAAAATCTGGGCATTAAGATAAATTATTGAAACTAATAGGAATGAAAAAAAAATTAGCGTTGGAACAGTGTGTGCTACATGAGTACATGTAGCGCAACACTGTTCCAAAAATGAATCCAACGCTATAATAGCGTGGTTTTTGCATTTCGAATGGAGACCACTTTTTGTTATTGCGCATGATTTAGCGCTCCATTGGAGCTCCTCTAAGTGTTTTTAATACTTATTATATATGACATTTATGTTTTTTTATTTTATTAATCACGTCGTACAATTGATGAACATAAAAAATTGTTAATAAATTTTTAAAATCTTAGATAATATAATTAAATAAATCAAGTTAAGTGGGTATAATTTAAATTAATCTATCATTTTAAAATACTTTAATCTGTTAAATGATTTAAACAGGTAGACACGATAAACACAGTATTTAACACAATATTTAAATAGGGCGGGGCTGGGTCTCATCTTCTAACGCGATTAATAAATGGGGTTTGGGTCTACATACAATAAGTAAAAAAAGATTAAGACCCGACACAAACACGACACGAAACTCGAATTATCACCAGTAATAAATAACTGACATATGTAATTAAAATTTTGAATTGGTTGGAGTAGCATATTTTTTCTTTATTTTCAGAATAGTTTGTGCAAATATATATACACTTTTTAAGATAGAAAAATGTATTTTAAGCTTTCATTCTATTGCGCTATTAAATACACATAACAATGAAATTTACATTTTTGATTGATTTTATCTCATTTGTCGTTATCAAAGATGAATATTTTTACACGTGCACAATCTAAATTACCACATATTTTTTCACGTTTTAAAATGTCTCGTGTTAAATACTTTATTTGAAACTTACACATGTAAATGGCGTTAACATCAACATGAATACGAGGAAGAAAAAAGATGCTTATTAATATAATTTTTAAACTAATCACAATTGAAAAATTAAAAATATATCGTGATATTTCGAAAATATAATTATTATTTTTGCTTTAACTTGATCGATCGTGAAAAGTCCAGCAGTGAGTAAGAGTCATTTTGGGCCTAGTACCTTATTTGATAATGGTAGGTAAACGACTTTAGATTATGAAGTATGATCGGGATGAAACAGCAAAACTAAAAGATAACAAAATATTACTTTAAAAAAAAAAAGATAAAATATTAACAAAAGAAACGACATGAAATTACAAAAACAGCATAAACAAGAAAAGTCAGGAACAAAAAAAAATGGGAGTGTTTTTATAATAATTAAAGAAACGAGAAACATTTGGAACTTCTGCAAATATTTGGCAAATTTATCTGAAAATAAATTATAAAAGTATTTTAAAATATAAACAATGAAAATTGACTTTTTTCTAGAGCTAGAGCGGTGAAATATAATTTTTACGATAGCTTAAAATATAAGAATGTGACCAAATAAATCGGAACTATCTATAAGCCTTTTTTACGGAACTTTAACAGATATGTAAATAAATAGAAATTTCCCATTTTATCTGAGCATATTAACTAAATCGCACACTTTTCGCTATGGGAAATTAAAAATACACAAGAAATCCACATAATTTAGGCTTTATAGCTACTAATATTAAACGAATATGGACGTAAATTTGTCAATATAAGATTAGTTAAATTACTATATATATATATATATATATATATCACCACGTCCTCTTTTCATATAAATAGCCATTAATCTTAGAGTTACTAAACAATATTCTCCAAATGTTTTGGATCGTGTTTTTTCTCTTTCACCGCCTCGTCCGTTCCTTCTTCTCCTCTTACCCATAAGTCTGTAATTCGGTCAAGAGTGTAATACTTGTAGCTAAAGGGCAAGCGATCACAAAGATTTTCCTTCGTCTATTAATTTGACTGATAGTGATATATCTCTCACCTCATCTCAGTAAATGTCAATCTTTCTAAAAGCTCTCCATTTGTAGTATAATGTTTCATGTTCGTTTATTATTTGTTTATTGTTGAAGATTCACATAGACTCTAAGATTAAAGAGAACATTAGCTAGTCGTTGCAGATTATATTTTTTTAAATTTTGATATTGATATTGTTCATAGTTTTTTTTTTCTTGTTCGTCGATGTCTTCAAAATTATTAATTATAAAATTTATCGCTCATGTTGTTATCTTAAAAGCAGCATATATATATATATGGAAACTTGAAAAAAAGTCCCCAAAAATGCAAGTTCTATCCATTTTGTCTCTCACTTTAATAAATCTAAAAATGTATTCCCCAATTTAATTTTTGTCTTATTTTTGACAAAAGTACCCTTCTCTCTCTCCTCTTTTACACTAATTTTTACTCATCTTTTACCCCCTTTTCTCTCTCCTCTTCCCACCTCTCCCCGACCTCTCCCCCACCTCTCCCCCCTTCTTTTCTCTCTTCGCTTACGAACATCGAAACCCTCCTCGCCGTCCGTCTTCGACTCCTCGCCACCGTCCGTCCAAGGTCAGAGGTTGTCTTCGCCACCGCCTCCAACCCATCGCCGTCGAGGATCGTCGCCCCCAGAGCACGCCGTGGAGCATCTTCTTCGAGGTACTGGGTTCTCTCTCATTTCTCTCTCTTTTTATGGGTTTGGTTCGCAAATAGGGACAAAATCGGGTTTGGTTCTCTGCGTTTTCGGGTTTTTGAAATCGGCTCTGTTTAGGGTTTTCTTTCTCAAAATTTGATAAAAGTTTTGATTTTTCTTGTTTGATTTCGGTTTTGGAACCCTAAATATTGTTCTTAGATTATGCAAGTCATGTACGCATTTACATTTCGAAGCTATCGATTATGCAGAAACCAACGAACCCTGGCTTGCCGCCGACCGTCTTTGACGCTGACCGGGCCTCTTTGAAGCCGTAGAAGTCGACGTCTCTGCCTTTTCCGGTAAGCATAGCCACTTCCATTTTGTTTCGGGTTTTGTTTAGGGTTTGACTTCGGGTTTGAGTTTGTTTAGTGTGTGATTTCGGGTATTGAGTTTGTTTGTTTCGGGTTTAATTTATGCTATTAGCTTAGTTTGTTTAGGGTTTGATCACTGTTCTTCTTGTTTAATGTAGGTATGAATTATGTTTCTCGAGAAAATACTTGGGTGTGAATTCGAGTTCTATCCTCATGCCTCGATAAAGGACATTCCGAGGGAGGAAATCTTGACGTACAACGATCTTGCAGAATCCCTCGACGAGGAAATATTATCCCACGAAACCAAAGTTTCTACAGCCCTATATGATTTGGACAGTTAGTTTTGAATTATTAGCTTGACGTGTTAAACATTTGTAAGGTCAGTAACGATGTTGGACGGTTTGATATCTTTTGGTCAATAGTTAAATGATTCAGCGTAGTAACTTTGCAAACATGGTTACCATTGTTTTGACATTTTTTAACATGAAAGTGGATTGTTTTTTATAGATAAATGGACTGTTATTGTGTTTTTCTGGTAAAGTGACATTTTAAAAAATAAATTTAGACTGTTTCCTAAATGAAGTTGAACCATTATTTTTACCCTTAAATAAAAAAGTTCATATTATAGTGCAGTTACAAAAAAAAAAGTTCATTTTTACACTTTCATGCTTCGGGAAGGATGGTTTTTGCTAGTAAAATGGACCGTTTTTCTGTTTTCCCAATCAAATTAGACAAGTTTAAACAAAAAAATTTGACACTTTACTAATACAAGATGGACCATTATATTTTTCGAAAAAAAGATGGTTAAAATTATAGTTGAGTAAAAAATATAAGTTATTTTTGAATTAGATAGTTTAAATGGTAAAATTGGACTTTTTATTGAGTGAGAATGGACACTTTGTAAAAAAGCGTTGTGGGAAGGTCAGAGGAAGACAACTTCGAAGTTGTACACATCACGGAGTTTATACCCCCCGTTAGACACTTTTTTACTTCCAATTGGATTGTTTTGGCCGTCTGTTTAGACACTTTCAAAATAGTGTAAACTATTGTTTAGACACTTTATTGCTTCAAAGTAGACCGTTTTATGCTTCAAATTAGACCGTTTTTGGTCTTTTGGAAATACAGTTGGACAGTTTCATCGATACGTTTAGACACTAAATAAGGCCTATGTAGACACTTTATAATTCTCTAAAAAACATCCACCAAATGGTTTGTTTGTACGCATTACTAGTTTATACCCCGTTAGACACTTTTTTACTTCCAATTGGACTGTTTTGGCCGTCTGTTTAGACACTTTCAAAATAGTGTAAACTATTGTTTAGACACTTTATTGCTTCAAAGTAGACCGTTTTATGCATCAAATTAGACCGTTTTTGGTCTTTTGGAAATACAGTTGGACAGTTTTATCGATACGTTTAGACATTAAATAAGGCCTATGTAGACACTTTATAATTCTCTAAAAAACATCCACCAAATGGTTTCTTGGTACGCATTACAAGTTTATACCCCGTTAGACACTTTTTTACTTCCAATTGGACTGTTTTGGCCGTCTGTTTAGACACTTTCAAAATAGTGTAAACTTTTGTTTAGACACTTTATTGCTTCAAAGTAGACCGTTTTATGCTTCAAAGTAGACTGTTTTTGGTCTTTTGGAAATACACTTGGGCAGTTTCATCGATACGTTTAGACACTAAATAAGGCCTATGTAGACACTTTATAATTCTCTAAAAAACATCCACCGAATGGTTTCTTTGTACGCATTACTAGTTTATACCCCGTTAGACACTTTTTTACTTCCAATTGGACTGTTTTGGCCATCTGTTTAGACACTTTCAAAATAATGTAAACTATTGTTTGACACTTTATTACTTCAAAGTAGACCGTTTTATGCTTCAAATTAGACCGTTTTTGGTCTTTTGGAAATACAGTTGGACAGTTTCATCGATACGTTTAGACACTAAATAAGGCCTATGTAGACACTTTATAATTCTCTAAAAAACATCCACCAAATGGTTTCTTGGTACGCATTACAAGTTTATACCCCGTTAGACACTTTTTTACTTCCAATTGGACTGTTTTGGCCGTCTGTTTAGACACTTTCAAAATAGTGTAAACTATTGTTTTTGTTTAGACACTTTATTGCTTCAAAGTATACCGTTTTATGCTTCAAATTAGACCGTTTTTTGTCTTTTGGAAATACACTTGGGCAGTTTCATCGATACGTTTAGACACTAAATAAGGCCTATGTAGACACTTCATAATTCTCTAAAAAATATCCACCAAATAGTTTCTTGGTACGCATTACAAGTTTATACCCCGTTAGACACTCTTTTTATTTCCAAGTGGACTGTTTTGGCCGTCTGTTTAGACACTTTCAAAATAGTGTAAACTATTGTTTAGACACTTTATTGCTTCAAAGTAGACTGTTTTATGCTTCAAATTAGACCGTTTTTGGTCTTTTGGAAATAAACTTTGACAGTTTCATCGATACGTTTAGACACTAAATAAGGCTTATGTAGACACTTTATAATTCTCTAAAAAACATCCACCAAATGGTTTCTTGGTACGCATTACAAGTTTATACCCCGTTAGACACTTTTTTACTTCCAATTAGACTGTTTTGGCCGTCTGTTTAGACACTTTCAAAATAGTGTAAACTATTGTTTAGACACTTTATTGCTTCAAAGTAGACCGTTTTATGCTTCAAATTAGACCGTTTTTGGTCTTTTGGAAATACACTTTGACAGTTTCATCGATACGTTTAGACACTAAATAAGGCCTATGTAGACACTTTATAATTCTCTAAAAAATATCAACCAAATGGTTTCTTGGTACGCATTACAAGTTTATACCCCATTAGACACTTTTTTACTTCCAATTGGACTGTTTTGGCCGTCTGTTTAGACACTTTCAAAATAGTGTAAACTATTGTTTAGACACTTTATTGCTTCAAAGTAGACTGTTTTATGCTTCAAATTAGACCGTTTTTGGTCTTTTGGAAATACACTTCGACAGTTTCATCGATACGTTTAGACACTAAATAAGGCCTATGTAGACACTTTATAATTCTCTAAAAAACATCCACCAAATGGTTTCCTGGTACGCATTACAAGTTTATACCCCGTTAGACACTTTTTTACTTCCAATTGGACTGTTTTGGCCGTCTGTTTAGACACTTTCAAAATAGTGTAAACTATTGTTTAGACACTTTATTGCTTCAAAGTAGACCGTTTTATGCTTCAAATTAGACCGTTTTTTTTCTTTTGGAAATACACTTTGACAGTTTCGTCGATACATGTGTTTTTATTTTATTTTAGAGAAATTGATATTTGTGTAAATCTTTTTCTCATTTTGTATTCATATATAGTCATTATTACATAAAATAAAAAATTTAAATCAGATAAATAATCATATTATCAAACGATACCATTTAAACATGAAAGTGTCCATGAATATAATGTATAGCTCGCAGGAGAACAAACAAATAAAGGATTATTACATAAGTGTGTATCTCAGGTACCGGTTTAATTGCGCCCGAGTCTTCCTCCATCGGTTATCTCTTCTCTCGTGGGCATTGCATTTGAAGCACTTTATTCCATTGGTTTTGGTATTTCATGCGCCCGAGTCTTCCTCCATCGGTTATCACTTCCTCCCAGGTGCAGGATCAAAGAGGGTAAGACCATGAAAAGGACATCCCAGATTGACATCGACCGAAAATCTTAGCAAGAGAACAAGTCTCCGCAAGTCTCCAAACCTAAACCGATTCCGATTACAGAAAAATTGCACCTAACGGAGAAGAAAAGCTCAATAACCAAGCGAATTCTCCAATAAAAACCAAGTCTTGAACGGAATCATCATCGAATCGAAAAAAGAAACCTGTAAGCGTTGTTGCAGTAACAACTGTTGCCGAAATTCTCGAGGCCGAAGTAGCGCTCGCCTTCGGGAAACTGGCCGCCGAGCACCTTCTCGAGCTTGGAACCCGCAGCTTCCATCACCAATCAAACAACGACCAAAGGAAGAAACATATCGCTCAATCGCTCCGATTCCGATTCCGGCAGGGGCGTCGGAGGCGTTGTGGGTCGCGTCGGAGTCGCCTTGCCTTTGGGTTTCGAAAGTCTCAGGCGAGGACGAAGAAGAGTGATACAGAGCGAAGCTTCCTCGGTGTTGGTGGCGTGGGTTCGATACTCTGGATTTCGAAGAGAGCTTCGGAGTTTCGTCGGGTTCGGCAAGGAGAGAGCGTGCGAGCGTCAGAACCACACTTGCGAGTAAGGAAAGGCGTTGCTCAAGGTTTCGATGCTCTGGGTTTCTGGCGTGAAGAGAGCTGAGTTTGGAAGGGAGCTTTTGCCGTGAAGGAGTTATGAGCTAGGTTTGGAAGGGACCTTCTGGGTTTGCAGAGACGATGCGAAGAAGGAGGAGTGAGAGACAGGGTGAAAGAGGAGAGGGAAAGATTGGTCATGCGGAAGAAACAAGGTGAAAGAGGGAGAGAGTATTAGTGAAAAAGGAAAGTAAAAAAGGGTATTTTTGTCAAAAATAAGGCAAAATATAAGTTGGGGAATAGATAATCAGATTTATTAAAGTGGGGGACAAAATGAGTAGAACTTGTATTTTGAGAGTCTTTTTTTCAAGTTTCCATATATATATATATATATATATATATATATATATATATATATATATGAGCACATAAGAACACAAATAGAATTTGATAAACGACTTTGAAATATTATGTTTGGTCTGAAAAATTGAGGGAACTCCAACAAGCTTTAGATCGTACTTAATACCAATAAAAAGTTTTGAATATTAACAAAATAAACGGGGTAAATTGTAAATACGAAATAGATAAGAACGGTCAGAAATTGAAAAACGACAGTGCTTATAATAAGAAGAAAAAAAACGAGAGAACGGAAACAATTTTAGGACTTCAGTAGATATTTGCGCAATTTTCGGAGAATATAAATTTTCAAAGTATCTTAAATTATTAATCAATAAAAAATAGACGTTATTTTTAAAGTTTGTGAAAATGAAATGTAAATCGATTTTTAGCAAAAAAAATTAAAGTATATATAAGAATTTGACCAAATAAATCGGAATTAATATAACATTTTATTCACTCATATAAATTTGTTCTTTATAATACAAAGGACTTGTATAGCTGATTCATAGTCGGCTTTGCTTTTCGTTTTCGAAGGAATTTCTGGTGAAACATAAAAATAAAAAACTAATAAATGAGAAGTATATATATATAAAAAAAAAATCGTTATAATAATATACGAGAATTAGTGACTAAGTTCTAGTAAATTAGTCTTGTAGCTATAACGCTTAACTTTCTCGACTATATATTCATGATTGCAATTTATCTATTCAATTTCTTACGAAAATTTAATCTATAAATAAAAATGTGTCACAAAATGGGAATAACTTCGTAAACGTAACTAATTGCAAATATATAACAAGAAAATCACCGATTTAAATACACTCAAAATTAACATTAATTTCAATAAGTAAGTTAATGCGTATTTTGTTTTAAAAGTAAACAATAATTTTATTTTTATTTTTTTGTAAGGAGCTTGTTTTCATACTTAATTTTTGCTAAAAGTATGAAAACAATCGACGTAATACTTATATGTCTGCTCTTTTAGCATGAAGTAAGATAATATTATGGCATGTCTGGCGACTTATTAAGGAATCAAATTTCTTTAAATTGGGGACTGGAAGCACTTTGGAGGATCTCAGAATTCTGAAGACTTTCGGCATTAACATTCAGCCCAGAGAAGCTCCGAAAATTATTCCTGTTATATGGCGTTTTCCTCCTACAACGTGGTTAAAATGCAAAACTGACGGTTCTTCTATAGGTACTCCGGGAGTGGCAGGAGTTGGAGGCATTTTTAGAACTTGTCGTGGATTTCCTCATGGCTCGTTCTCTTTTCACATTGACTCCGCTTTTACTTATGAAGCTGGGAGTTGCAGTATTTGCGGTGGAAAAAGTGATGGAATTTCGTTGGGAGAACCTATGGCTCGAGTGCGATTCTACATATTTAGTTCAATTTTTTCAGAAGAAATCGAGTTTGGTCCCTTGGAGGTTACGTGCCCGCTGGTCCAAATGCATCCGCTTTGTGGAAGTCATCAACTTCAGAGTGTCTCATATCTTTCGGGAAGGAAATAAAGTAGCCGATGCATTAGCTAGTTTTGGAGCTCAAAATTTGGGTAATCATTGGTGACATTCGCACCCGGATTTTACTTCGTCTTTTGTAAACGATGACATTTGTTCGAGAGAGAACTTTAGATTTAGATAGTTCTCTTCTCTTTTGATTTGGGGTGTAATTCTTGACATTTTCATTTATATTATTCCGAGCCCCGCTTCTTTCTTTGTGTTTCTTGGGTGCCAACATAGTTGGGATTCGAGTTCACTTCGCGAAATTTCGAGCCTCCATCTTTAATTTTAAAAAAAGATAATATTATGGAATTTGATAATCTCTTTGCACGCATGCTTTTAACTCTTCTATTTGGGGTCTTGAACTAATTTGACTTTGTCTCTCAATTATTTATGAATATTTTGATAATTTTGAATAACTTTATTTTAGCCAAACTACATCAAGTTTAATTAATAACACTACAAACACAAACACAAACATTCAAACTTCAACAACAACGATACTCTGCCCATGAACCGAGAGAAAGAAAAAAGAAAGAAAAAAAAAAGTCGATTATTGGGAGAAAGAAAAAAAAAGTCGATTATTGGGAAATTCTTATTTGAAAAGTCACGAAAGCCATAGCGATCACTTGAAAATCCTTACCTGAAAAGTAAAAGAACCATGTTGATCCAGTGAGAAAATTATAGCAACAAATTCATAAAATAAAAATAATAGAAAAGCCATATTCCTCAATGAAATTCTTACCCGAAAAATCATGGCAAACCACCTTGGCCATCTCGCCACCACAGTTTTTCCAATGAGTAATCCAACTGTAAATCCACATCCGTATCCTATTGCGACAACTTTCCAACCGAAGCTAAAAAGAGAGGACGAGTCTTCGTGTTCTTCTTTGAAAGATGAAGGTTGCGGCTCAAGGGCTTCACACTTATTTTGCAACGGAATCCCGCACAATCTCGAGTTTCCCTCGAAGGAAGTGCTTGTGAAGGTGCCAAGTTGGCCTGCTTGTGGAATCGGCCCCGCAAGACGGTTGTAGGAGACATTGAGGTATTGAAGGAAAGTGAGTTTGGCCAGTTCTTGAGGAATCTCTCCAGAGAGTCTGTTGTTCGAGAGATCAAGCGATTCTAGATTTGTTAAGTTCTCCAGTGATGGTGGTATGTGACCGCTGAGGCTGTTGTTCGAAAGGTCGAGAGAGAGAAGTCCTTTCAGAATCCCGATAGTCTCTGGAATTTCGCCATTGAAGTTGTTATTCGAAAGGTCGACGAGGGATAGCGCTTCATTGATCACATCATAGTGTCTATTCACACCTTTGATTTTTATTGAAAAACCAATAAAATCGTTAAATCTCAACCCCACATAGTTTGTATCCAGATAAACTTGGGAATACTTTGCTTCTTTTGTTGTTGTGTCTGCTTGCATAGCTTCCCAACATCGGAAGTATCGTGGTAATGCACCGCTAAAGTTGTTGTAAGACAAAACAATTATGTTCAGTTGTGGAAAACAAGATTTCTCTTTTTGCGGTCTTATGATTTCTCCGTTAAATCTATTTGATCCCAACATAAGAACTTGCAACTCCGGGAGTGTCCCTAACCAGTGCGGGAAGACATCATCAAGCTTGTTGTCTTCCAAATTGAGTAACTGAAGCATCGTGCAATTGGTGAGTGAACGGGGAAGCTTCCCTTGCAATTTGTTAGCACTCAGATCAAGCGCGTGCAGTTGATTTTTGCTTGCAGAAATTTGAGGAGCTTTTCCAGAGAAAGTGGTCTCTCTTGCATCAAGAATATTGCAGAATTGAGGTGGAATTTCGCCAGAAAAATTATTATCACTAACTTGATACACACTAATTGAAGGGGGAGGTATCGGGATTGTTCCTGTGAACAAGTTCTGACTAACTACGAGAAAGCGCATGTTTACAAACGGAAGGATTGGTGGAAAATAACCTCCCATGAAGTTTTCTTCCAAGGTTAATATGCCTAAAGTTTGTGTGCTCGTATTCCACAACCATTTGGGAATATTCCCACCCATTCGATTGTAGTTGAGTTCAAGTGAGTCGAGTCTTTTTTGGTGCCTGAGAAATTTTGGGAATTTAATTAAATTGCAAGAGCTAAGTCCCAACCAAAAAAATTGTGGAATTGTCTCGTTTAAGTTAGGCTTAATTATGACCGACAATCTATTATGGTTTAGTACAAGAGTGACAAGATTTTTCAAACCAAAAAACATGTCAAAATCAACTTCTCCACTTAAATTATTGTTGTGATGCACAATTGCTTCTAGATTTACCAGACTTGCAAGGGAACGTGGGATTGGACCACTAAGCTTATTGCCATACAAATTCAATACAGCTAGTCGTGTTAGATTCCCGAGAGAAGATGGTAGTGGACCGATTAGATTTGATTTGTAGGCTAGAAAAACTTTTATCTTAGTGAGACTACCAAGCCAAGATAGATTTCCGCTTTCGAAACCATTTGAGCCTAGATATAGAGCTTCTAATTGGGTAAGGTTTGCTAAAGAAGGTATTTGGCCGCTAAGATTGTTCCAAGAAAGGTCTAGAATACGGAGATGCTGAAGCTTTATTATGGAAGATGGAATTTCACCTGAAAGTTACAAAAAGTTAAATATGTTATGATATTAAATAAGATCAAGTATAATTGCGCTATGCCTCGCACTCGAAAAAATTAGCGTTAGAGTTGAAAAATATAGGTTTTTGTTCACCTGTCAACTCGCAGCACATCAGATTGAGATACTCTAAAGAAGAAAAATTCGCCAATGACTCGGGAAGTACTCCGGCTGATATGTCAACATAACTGAGATGGAGGTGTTTGAGCCTTGTTAGGCTCTCGGTTAGGCTGTGGAAACCTGGATTTTTCAATTGCAGCTGATTTTTTCCTGCATCAGGATCGCCATTTCGAGACAAATCGAGAGAAAGCAGGAGAGACAATGATAGTATTTCGTACGGGATTTGGCCGGAAAAGCGGGAAAGAGAAAGGTTGAGAAGCGTGAGTTTAGAGAGACGATTGATGGAAGAAGGAATTTGAGAGTAATTGAAGTTGTTACCCGCAAGGTTAAGTGTTTGAAGGTGAGTCAAACCGAAAAGAAAACTATCGGCGTCGATGGAGCCGTAGAGGAAGCTGTTGCTCAGATCGAGGCCGATTACATGCCCACTGTCTCCGTTGCATTCTACACCATCCCAAACACAACACTCACTTCCATTTCGTCCCCAAGAATTGGTCTTTGGATACGCAGAAGAATCCAAAGAAGCAAACTCGTCTATAGCAAAACCGTCCTTGAATTGCAGCAACAAGGCTCTCTCGCTGTCATTGCAAAGTGACTGTGAGAAAGAGAAACAAAGGGTTA
This sequence comes from Parietaria judaica, assembly GCA_954871525.1. Taxonomy (NCBI): domain Eukaryota; kingdom Viridiplantae; phylum Streptophyta; class Magnoliopsida; order Rosales; family Urticaceae; genus Parietaria; species Parietaria judaica. Next base: position 20,697,125 of record OX940860.1, on the reverse strand, counting down.
AGAGAACCAAGAACAACAATGACGATTTCATGGTCTCTGTTCTTCCAGCTAGCTAATGAATCTGAGTTCCGATAAACACGTTGTATAGATGAATCTGAGTTTCGATAAACACGTTGTATAGATCAAGATGAATCTGAGTTTCGGTAAACACGTTGCATGCAACAATGATGTTAGTGATGATTCACATTGATGTTTAATCTTTAGTTAACCAAGTCAACGTGTGTGTTTGTGGTCTCAAGTGTTCCGTGTTTCACGCAATTATGCTTTAGATCATGAAAACATGCGTAGCAAATGAGAAAATAAAAAAGTTTTCACACAGCATTTCTCTTAAGGCTGAGAAAAATGTTACTAATTATGCCTTAGAGATCATGAAAATATGTGTAGCAAATGAGAAAACTACAAAATTTTGACACAGCATTTCTCTAAAGGTTGAGAAATATATTACTATATAGTCAATGAACCTTATCCTTACTTGTGAAAATTGCGGAAAGAGATCACTTTTATGTTTCTGACTTTGGGAAGAAAAGTTTAATCTTATAAGTTTTTCTTTACTAATAATTTAGTGGTGAACAACCAGGTATTTCGGTGCGTTTTTTTCTTTTTCAAAATAATAATCCGAATGCCGCATTTTGGTATTTTTATATGAAAAATCTAATGTCCTATTTAAAAAAAGATAAAAACCGCATCTACGGCATATTCGGTATTCGGTTACGGTAATATTGATATTTTAATCGCATTTACTACTTCGAAGAATATGACAAAAATTGAATCATAGTATTAATCAATGTATATTAAAAAAAATCCAGTAACATAATCATTAATAAGAAAAATGATGATAAATATAGCGCAAATCTATTAAACTCGGTAAGTATTATATAAGTAGTAAGTGGAGGTTAATACATTGTGCAATATATATAAATTATATACTAGCTTTAGTCATATGCGGTAAATTCGATTTTCGGTTTGATTTTTTTATTATTATAATAACTGAATACGGCAACCGAATGAAAATAAGTGAGTTATGCCTAAATTAAAAAAACTGTGCAGATCCATGGCGGAATTAGTATATATGATATCAATGTTAGCAACCTCGATATCGCGTATTTAAATTACCCAAATTAGCGGATTCACTACGCGTTGCGCGGTTACGAAAATTCTATGTATTTAAAATTGTTAAAAAATTTAAACTACTTTTTTATTTATTTTTATTTTATTTTGGGCATTGTACTTAAAGAAAAACATATTAATTATTATGATTTTTTTTTATGATGATCTTTTATAGGGCTCCTTATAACAAATATATATATAAATAATGTTATGTTGGATTTACAAACTCCTTATGAGTGCAAAGAATTAAGATTAATCGGCCTTTAAAACATATTTATTTTAAAATTTATTAGTTATGTTATGTAAACGTTTAAATGTTATGAAATTGTAGATTCCTATTCAAGACTTGTATCATTTGATGATGCCATGTGAGTCACTATGTGAAGTGTATGGCTAACCCCAATAATTGTGTATTTATGTACTAATAAGTTCAATTCAAAAAACTTCCTCTAAAAAAAATTAACAACCGACTCTTAAAAAAACTAATAACTATTTATTAGTGATCACTATCAAGGATCAAAACAAAGAAAGATACACATGAAATACACAAAAGTAAAATAATTTACGTTGAAATGAGTAAATACACAAGCAAGTGAAGATAAAACAGTATGTTATTTTGATAAAAATAGGTAAGCAGATGAAGATAAAAGGTCGGGGAATTCCCTCTCAGCTTTAGTAATGAGCATTTATCTTTCGTAACAACCTCTTAATAGGTGGTATAATTTTCATAAAAATAAATCTAAATTATGAAAAATAAAAAAAATCAGAATTATGACAAATGTTATAAAGAATTTCTGTTGTTTAAGAAAGAAAAAAAAAAACTCACAAAATGTGTAATAGTGCTAATAATTTTTTGGCTCTTTTCTTGGCATGCAGCAAACTTCCGGAATTTTTAACCACAACTAATGAAAATACTTCTACTAACTCTCATATTAATTGTACATATTTCATGTATTGATATCAATTGTATAAATTTATTATAGACTGTTGGTGGATAGACAACTTATTGAGATATAACGGACATCTCTTCACCAAATGGTCATTTAGTTTGTTATTTAATACATTAAATTTATATGATACTGATGTGAAGTTATTCTCACATCCTTTTTTTTAGAGCTGCTCATTTTTAGTTCTTCTCAAGTCTTTTTTGTTAGAGTTTCTATTATTTTTTTTTAATTCAAAATTATTCTTTGAACAATTAATGTACCATTTAGCTTCTCAACTTCTAATAGAACAAAATTAATACTGTAAGTAATACATATATATACGTCTACCAATATTCATAACTTTTTTATTGGGGTGGGTATTAAAGGGATTTGTGATTAATATGCTTACTCAAATACCCAAAACCTTTTGTTGGTTTATATTAAATGAGTGATTAAATATGTGTTTATAGACTTAGTGATCAATTATCTCATTAATGTGACGATGTTATGAGCTAACATAATGCATCAAGCAAAAAAGAGAGAAAAAAACTAAACTGAAGACTTTTGATTTCACATATTAAAGAGTTCGGGTTTTTCAATGCTTAAAATAATTAAGATGAACCATAATTTATACTCATTAATATTGTCTTTTCAGCTACAGTGTATTTATGTCTGACTCTAACAATTGTCTGTTTCAGTCATTGCCAAACGCTAAATTGAAGTTGGTTAACAGTGTCGCTTATTATTTAGTAAAACCTAAACAATGATAAACAAACAAACTCAACTAAGAGATAAATAAAAGAGCAATAATTACAACTTCTATTTGATATTGGAATTAAAAGAATCTATAAAAAAAAATTACTTGGAAGTGAATGATAATAATATAAAAATAAGGGCTCTTTAGGGTAATAGCCAAACTTAAATGTATATTTAGCAAAATAGCTAAACTTTGGTTAATTTTATAAACTAGTCAATTAACCACTTAAGCAAATCTCCAATTACTATATTGCCCTTATGTTTCAATAAAAAAAAAAAAAAAAAAAAAACTCTGCCTATCGTAATTTACGTGAGTTTATTCGGTCAATCATTTTTGCATTAATTGAAAATATTTATATTAATTAAGATTGCTATTAATATGGTAACAATCAAACCCAACAACCTAAACAATCGTGTACCCCCTATTTTTATGATATAATTAGAATTTTAAATAAAAAACATTGACCACAACTTTCTCTCTCATCAAACGTTTAACCTTATATTCAATAACTGATTGCTATTATTATGGTAACTATCAAATCCACATTTTAGGGCTTAATTTTCAAATTTAATTGCTGAAATTAATATAAAAATACACGTTTTAATATGTTCATTTGTGTTAATACAGTGCAATTTTGTGCTTAAAGACGTGCATTAACGTGAATTAACAACTTGTATTAAAGTGATTTAAACCATATTAACCAACAGAAAAATACTTGGGCACTCTTAATTATAAATAATCATAAATATTATTCATATTTAAATTTGAATACAATAATCAACTATTTTAAATACAAAAATATCTCTCTCTATTTTTGAAAAGAGCTTCCAGACTCAACCATGTAATTGGCGGCCATCTCCTAGTCGGAGCGTCGTCTCCCTTCTTTCGACCACATTCCCAAGAAGTTAAGAGATGATAATCTCGTCGATGGCTGTGAGAATCAACAACAACTTCTACTACTCCGTGTTGCTGTATTTTGAAACACCGAAAATCATTAAACCTGCTCTTACTTGAGATTATTGAAAAATATAATAAGGTTCTAAAGAAATTTACTATTGACAACACTGAAGATCCTTTGTTGATATCAATAACATCAAATATTTTGTTAATCATAATTAGTGATAATCTTTTTAAATATTATCATTTTAAAAAAACACAAAAAAAAAAAATGCATACGCACACAAATCTAAATAGCAAAATCATAAATAAATCGTGCAAATGATTTCAACATAAAGAAATGAAAAAAAAAATCAACCTATTATAAATTAATAGCTATTTTTTGTAAAGCCAATACTTTGAACCACAATGTACCTTTCTTTGTGGCTTATTTCTTTTATCATTGACGATTGACGCTTCCCTTGCTCACAATTTTGTGTCCCTAAATGCAGCCACAAAGTCGTCCGCGTGAGCGCGTCATCGCAGCTTGGAGTACTGTGATCACATGAAAAAAAAAATGTATAAAGAAATAAATCAACAATTGAGCAGGACAAACAGGAAGATAGATAATGTTGTAAAGAGCATGACAAAGAGGGAGAGAGAGAGAATCCACCTTTCTATTCCGAAAAAAAACTTTGAATATGAAAGCTCAGTTCCGAAAAAAAGCTTCGAATATAGAAGTTATTCTCTATATTAGTTTACCTACAAATATAATCATCATAAAAGTCAATGTTCAAGTTAAAAAAAAAAACACACATAAGCATGAAGTAAAGTTTAAAAAAAAATAAAGTAAAACAATACAAACGAGATTGAGAGAATCTACCATTTGGTTCCGAAAAAACTTTGATCATTTTGGTCGGTTTGAGAAGGGAGTGACGAATGCATGAAAAAGAGGCTTTGAAAATGTGATGAATAGCTTGTAAAAAATAGACAGAGAAATGAGCAAGAAAATGAATTATATGAAAGTGAAAAGGAAAAAAAAAAAGCGTACACAATAATCGAATGCTCACCATGATCGGAAAGCCGCCATCGGAGAAACGAATCACTATTCATAACAAATGTAACAAAAATTGAGAAATGATCACGAAAATCGAGTGGACAATTTAAACCATACGTGACTTCTTATACTTATTTATATATATATATATATTATATATTTATATATATATACACTATTAATTGTTGTTCATTGCATTTGAAAGTTTACACGTTTTAAAATTAACAATGCATGAATGCATGTAATTACACATATACCATTTAGTGGTGAGCAATAAGTAAAAAAGTATATATATATATACAAAATTCCAAGAAAATAGAAAATCTCATTGCCTTGATTCTATGACATGAAAGAAAATCTAAATTCTTTGAAAAATTGAACTTTCAATACCTTCACCACAACTTGCCATGTCACTTGTTGTTTCCTCCTTTTAATATATAGATTACACACATACCATTTAGTGGTGAGCAATAAGTAAAAAAAATATATATACAAAATTCTAAGAAAATAGAAAATCTCATTGTCTTGATTCTATGACATGAAAGAAAATCTAAATTCTTTGAAAAATTGAACTCTCAATACATTCACCACAACTTGCCATGTCACTTGTTGTTTCCTGCTTTTAATATATATAGATATAGATTTATCGAGTTGCTAATTCGGCCTTGGGTTCAAACACCTAGTACTTAGTAGGCTGTTTGCTTATGGTGGGCCAAATGACCAAATCGATTTTGGGTCTTTTGCTAATTGAATCAAGGTGATCAATCCAATTAATCAAGTACATTAAATAATTGTCATTATTTAACTATTTGATCTAATTGTAGGACCTAATCGTATCGAAGCTACTAGATCTGTCTTCTTAACTACATTTTTGTGTAATACGACATGTCGTTTTGCATTATGGAGACAAAATTGTCCACCAACTATAAATCCAAATCCAACCTAGGATTTTGAAGTTCTAAGTAAAAAAAAGGTATTTTTGTCTCAATAGAAGAAGAAAAAAATAGCAGTAGTAATTGTGTATTTTTCTTTTCAATATTTGTATTGATAATTTCAATATAAAATGCCTAATTTAAAAACGTAGTACATACGACATCAAGCATGTATAGTTATTAGTTACGACGACAACTCTCAGGTCGATCGATCTGGACCGTCGAAGAGCAAAAAAATCCAATATGGAAAATGGACGGCTGAGATGCAATTTCGTGGTGTAAGATTCAGATCTGACCCACTTCTCACTTATCCATTTAAAAATCCAACACATGTACGAAAAACAGAGAGAGCTCTCTCGCCCAACCCGGGTCCGAGAAGATATTCGACCCGAAATATCAGGATCACGCAGATCTCGACACGTGGCCCCACGCCTATAATCGGATGCAAACCTATTTATATTCCACTCTTTATTCTCGTTTCTGGTCCGCCCTCTCTCTCTCTCTCTCTCTCTCTCTCTGTTCTTACTGGTACACAAACCAATCTCAAACCCTAGACCCTTCCCCGTGTTCCTCCGATTACATGATCCGATTGATCGGCGAGCTCGATCGTGTGCGCTGAGAAGCTTCCGATTTCTTCTTCCCGGGAAATTTTGTTTCAGATTTGGTTTTGGGTGCTTCAAGGAGAGGCATATACTGAGTGGAATCGCCGAGGAAGTAAATGGCGACTTCGACGAGCAGTGTGTATGTGAGCGTTATCGAGGATGTTATGAGCAAGGTCCGCGATGAGTTCATCAACAACGGTCCTGGCGAGGACGTTCTCAAGGAGCTACAAGGCGTAATTGCAAAAATCCCTTCTTGATTGCTTTTTGTTTTTATTTATGACGATTTCGCATTCAGTTCATGTTCATGTCTATGAATTTATCTTGATGAATTGGTTGCGGAATTTTAGAGGACCAGTTTAGGGGCACCGATCGGATCTTGCCTTGAGGGTTTTGTGATTCTCTTGAGCTGTGGGGTTCATAGAGTCGCTTAGTAGAATTGGAAATTTTTACGTGGGTTGTCTTTTGATTGTGTTGAAATTTCTGGGATTCTCAGCTATGGGAGGCCAAAATGATGCAAGCGGGTGTTGTGAACAATCCGATTGAGAGGTCCATGGGCGGGAAGCCCACGCCTGGTGGTCCTATTACTCCGGTTCATGATCTCAACGTGCCTTACGAGGGGACCGAGGAGTATGAGACTCCAACAGCAGATATGCTGTTTCCTCCAGTGAGTTTATTCTCTTATTAAACTCAGATTCTGTTTGATTGATATCTGTTTTAATTGCTAAAGTGGTTTTTTAATGGTGCAGACACCATTGCAGACGCCCATTCAAACGCCTTTGCCGCCAGGTGGGGACCATCTGTATAATATTCCTACTGGGCATTCTGATTATTCTGGGTCGGGAAATGAGACTGGCAGCATGGGAGGCAATGCTGAGATGAAAGGTGGAAGACCTAGCCCTTACATGGTAAAATCCATATCATTTTCGTAATTGTGTTTGATATTCTTTTGGCTACCATTTTAGTATATATTATCGTGGTTAATCATCAATTTAATATCTAGAGAGATCGGTACTTATTGATATTGCCTGTTCGTGTTGCAGCAACCTCCTTCTCCTTGGATGAGCCAGAGGACCCCGGTTGATGTTAACATAGGTAAGTAAATACATCGATTAATATCATATAATTTCTAATCTTAAATGGGTATTTTGTAATTGTTGTATCATCGCTGTAGCTTACGTTGAAGGGAGAGATGAGCCAGACAGAGGGAACTCTCAACATAACTCCACACAGGTAAGTGTCGGCTGATTTTTTATTTGAGGCAGAGTTGTGTTTAGAAAGCTCTAAACAGCTTTGGTTTCTGAATCTTTTTGCATAGTGATCTTCGCAATTGTAATGTAGAGAATTTAGTATTGTATTAGACAAGATCAACTTATTATCTTTGTGGTTAATCATTATGAGCTATGTGTTACCATGCCAGGACTTCTTCACGACCTCTGCAAAAAGGAAACGTGATGATCTTTCTTCGCAATATCCGGCTGGTGGGTTTGTTCCCCAGCAAGATGGAGCTGGAGATATTGCCCCTAATGTTTTCGAAATTGAGGTATGGCTTTTAGTTTTTGAACCTTTAGGGTTTATGATTTTTATTTTTTATTTATGAATTTAAATTTTTTCCATTTACTTTAAAGTTGGGTGCTTGGTAAATCATTTGAAGAGTTGCGGTATCAGTAGTATGACCATTCTGCCACAATTTGAACTATTGGATAAATTTGGCTTTTGTTCATTGCCTTTAAGCACTTGTACACTATTGCTGGTTGATATCATATTTTGCAGGCACATAATATATTTTAGGAACATATTTGGCTAAATAATCTCTCTTGGTTATTTCTCTTGTACTCTATGATCGAAGGAGATTCTTTTGTTAAATACAACCATTCTGAACAATATGGGACAAAGTATACTTTATTCTTAGTTAGCGGTAGCTTGTCAAATTTAGATGATAAGTATTTTTTTTTTCTTCTTTAACCTAAGTCTCAGTGAGATAAGAGCATAGAATTATCAAACGTGCTCCAGTTGAAATGTCAGTTAATACCTAGAAATGTTATGTACTTAGTAGTTTATAATGCCTTGAATGACATATACATCGGCGCAAGAATTTGTAAAGAATTGATGCATTAATGTGATTTGTTCATTTATTTACTACGTTTTGTCTTTTATAATCTATTAGATTACTGGCGGAAGCGGCTCATATATTAGACAAGGAAATAGTAAGCTGTTGACACGTGTATTGGGGGGATCCTCGAAGATTCCTCAACTTGATGGGCCCATTCCCGATTCTTATGATGATGTGCTTTCCACTCCCAATGTGAGTATTTTTTTCGTCATAATTTAATAATCTAGTGTGACTAAATATATCTACATATCACTGCACTGTGAATAAATATCTCTCTCTATATTGATTTAGTGTGGCAATATAATATTGAGACAAGGCTTTGGTAATTTATTAATTTACCATCGTAAGTCACTGAACTCCAGAAAATATGCATCTACTATAAAAATTGCGGGCATTATCTAAAACATGCATCTACTATAAAACAAGGCCTTAATAGCATATCTTCAGAATTTTCTTGGATTGTTTCGATATTTCCACATTTTGATTTCTTTCTATTTTTATTCTAAAAAATTAAAGTTGCATAGCGATGTGTATTGGGTCCTTTCGATAGTCCAGAATCTCTATTTACCCCTTGGATCATGCTGGTCATCGAATGCAAATATTAATTATAGTGATAGCATTTTGAGCCATCTTAAACATTGAAAACTGAAAGTTGGGATGTCAAATAATATACACTGATGTCATAAAATTTGGATGATGTATAATATATCATCTTATCTCGCTCTCTTACCTTTTCCGATTTATTCATGCACTTATATGTTGCTTTTTTACCAATATACCATGCAGATATACAATTACCAGCCAGTTTACAATGAAGACTACAACATTGCGAATACACCTGCTCCTGGTAACGAGATCGAAAATTTCTGAATAGTCCATTACCTTTGAACTGTCATTGAATTTTGGTCCTAAAGATTATTTCCTTTCCTCTGTATATTTGTAGAAATTCCAGCTGGCACTCCTGCTATTCCCGTTCCGAATGACCTTGGTGAAGATGACGACGACGAGCCCCCGTTGAACGAAAATGATGACGACGAGTTGGATGATGTGGAACAAGGGGAGGATATCAACACACAGCATTTGGTCCTGGCTCAGTTTGACAAGGTTTGACAAGTTACAGTTATGCTGTTCTGCTATAGGTTACAATGTTCGTAACACGGTCGGTACTAACAAACTTTGAGTATCTATAGAATATTTTGAATTTATCATTTATCGCATCTACCAATATTTTGAATCATCGGGGATTCATAGAGCAAATCTTGAGTTAAATAAACTAATTACTAAGATCTAAAAGACATCAAGACTAATTAACTCTAGTATATCTATAGAATATTTGCCCTTTCAGCTTTAACAGACTCGAAATTTCTCACCATATGTCGGGGATTCATAGAGCAAATCTTGAGTTAAATAAACTAATTATTAAGATCTAAAAGACATCAAGACTAATTAACTCTAGTATATCTATAGAATATTTGCCCTTTCAGCTTTAACAGACTCGAAATTTCTCACAATCTGTCGGGCAGGTAACACGCACCAAGAGCAGGTGGAAATGCACTCTGAAGGATGGCATTATGCGCATAAACAACAAGGATATTCTCTTCAATAAGGTAATATTTGTCCATGAAAAAGCATTTTGTAAATAAACATCCTTGTGTTAACTCCACTTGATTAATTTTGTAGGCAGCGGGAGAATTCGACTTCTGAAAAGCCGATAAATGTCTTATTTTGCAAAATCTGTTGTGGGGGCGCCTAAGATTTTTCTTAAATTAATTGGTATTTGAAGTGAAAAAGCTTGAGGGAAGAGAAAGACATGGACTTTGCCCTAGTGTTGTACATAGATGATGAGCTTTTTTGGCCTGAGAATTAGAAGGTCGCACGAGGCATTTCGACAAGTTTGAATTCTGTAATGGACCACTTTTGTATACCTAGCTCTTTTTTTGGCTAATCATCATAAATTGAACTGCTTATTTATGAATTGAAAATTGTTGGATTTGCTTGCTCATGAGAAACGTGGAAGGTTAAGATTAAGAGAAAGAGGAACTGGGTTCTTGTTGGGTTCTTGTTTTGTAAAAAACTAAACAGATACAAAGGTTAAGTCTACGGATTAATGGTAACTATAAGTTCGGATTCGCGTTACCAGAACTCGTAAGCCCGGGCTCGTAACACTAAACTAGTAGGGCGGAACTGGGTTAGTGTTGGGTTCTTGTTTTGTAAAAAACTAAACAGATACAAAGGATTAGTCTACGGAATAATGGTAACTATATGTTACGGATCCGCGTTACCGGAACTCGTAAGCCCGGGCTCGTAACACTAAACTAGTAGGGCGGGATGTTGATGTCGGATTTGGTCAAATCCACCCTCAACACAACTCGTGTCGTTTTGTCCATAAACGACATGAGGGAGGCGAGGAAGTTCATCAGCGAAGGGGGGTTATCCCCGAGGAGGGTCATCCCCGAGGAAGAATACCCCCGAAGAGGTTCATCCGCGAGGAGACGCAGCCACGCGAGCAAGCAGGTTGCGATGAAGCGTCCCATCACGATTCGACGAGGAATTTCGTCATGATGATTATGCAGAGCCCGATGACAGCTGAAGAGACGTGCATTTAATGAAACCGACCTACTCACTCGATGAGAGCGTCAGTGACGAAGGCCTGCAGAGCCGAATGACGGCTGACGAGATGCGCATTTAATGCGGCGCACCTACCCATAACGGCAGCGTGCTCGGAGGTGACATAAAGTAAGGATAAACCTTGCTGCCCTCAAATCACGTCAGAGAATGATGATTAAAGAGAAAAAAGGCGGGAAAGACGCAAGGAGGACATAATGTAAACTCTATAAAAGGCAAGAGAAACCTCATTTAGAAAAAAAAAGAAAAGAAAGGGAGGAGAAAGCAAGGAGCATGGAGCAGGAAGGCTCCCGGGAGAAAGCCCGGGAGCAAGGAGCGGGAAGGCTCCCGGGAGCAAGGAGCAGGAAGGCTCCCGGGAGCAAAGTCGGGAGCAAGGAGCGGGAAGGCTCCCGGAAGCAGAGAGCAGGAGAAAACCCGGGAGCAAGGAGCAGGAAGGCTCCCGGGAGCAAAGACCAGAGAGAAAGAAGAAAGATAACGCGAACCACATTGAACTACGTGATGACCTGATCCCGGTATACCGGGTACGTAGGCAGCCTCGCTGAAGCCGGCGAGGTGCGGCATCAAATCATATCCTATTCTTATCCTTTTCCTTCATCTGTCCAGCTATTCAACGGAAGAAAACCGAGCTCATTTAGGAAATTATAATAAAACAGAGATATTCATCATTTGTTGTCATTTTATTTATTATTTGATGATTGTCTTTGTGACTGGAAAAGGGTGGTGAAAATCCCCCTCTACACGGGACTGGGTTCTTGTCGGGTTCTTGTTTTGTAAAAAACTACAAAGGTTTAATCTACGGAATAATGGTAACTATACGTTACGGATTCGTGCACCGGAACTCGTAAGCCCAGGCTCATAACACTAAACTAGTAGGTCAAGGTGGCCAACGGTCGGTTGATAGCTTCTACGGTCTAAGCTTGCGTTGCGAGTTTGCATTTTTTTTTTTTAAGTTGTAGAGAGGGGTGAGTTGGCCCCTCTCTGGCTCTTTGCAGCCGTGGAAGCCCGAGCCATTAGCTTTGTGGCTTCCATGGTGAAATTATTCGGAGTGTCTTCCCTTTTCTTGATTAGTAATGATCGATTTATAGACTGATGTGGGAATTTTTTACTAGAAATTAGCTCACTTCTATAGAAGGATACACTGACATAAATGCAAAATTACTATAGAATTTATTGAATATGATCAATGAAGAAAATATGTATTTAAGGACATAATGTAAGATTAATCATTTTAAAATTAAATATGTATTAAGGTATTATTTTTCGAATTAGGTCGTTACACTGATGAAAATATGATACTGCTATTTAATTTAGTGAATTGCTTCATTCTATGAAAAAGAAAATAATAATTTACTCTATTTAATAATTAACAATCAGTGTACATAAAAACAAAATTTTGAAAGATTGGCAGTTTAATCTCTTAAGTTTGTTCAATTATTGCAGAAAACCCTCCAAGTTCCATAAATGTCGTAAACATATCCCAACGTGGACCTTGACTCTATTTTTTATTACAATGTCACAAATCGGTCAGAGTTTGAAAATTAAAGTAAAGTTTTGAAAAAATTTATTAGAAAAAATATTAATAAATAAAAAATATGAAGTATTATGGCTATGTTTGGTAGCCAACTCAAACTGTTTTGTGTTTTCTTTATTCAGAGTTTTATAGTTGTACTGTAAAACATCTTTACAGTTGATTTTAAATAACTGTTTGGTACACATTTAGATTTTTCTTATTCAAATAATGAAAAAACAGAATAATTGTTTGGTAGATGATTCTATTTTTCATTTTTTATTTTTAAATCAAATTTTTAATATATTATTAGAATAAATATAATTACATCAATTATAAAAACATCTAATTATATAAAATATAAATACTACATAATCATGAATAAGTTCACATCATGAATAAGTACATGTCATGAATATAAAATATAAGTACTACATAAGTACACATCATGAATAATGGTTCCACATATCATTTGCAATAAAATCTCTAAACTCCGTGTGTAATCGTCGGGCATTTGCAGTTGCGTTTGTGAACGAGATTCCATCATCTTCATGCACATCTTCATCTACAACCCCTTCGGAACTTCCACTTTCGATATCATCCACATGAACATCTTGATTCTATCTTGTAAATAAAGGGTCATCGTTTGCAAACATTTTTATTAAATTATGTATTATAAAGCATGCCATAACTATACGACCTTGTTTTTGTAGAGGAGTACACGACATATACTTTAGAATGGAAAATCGTGCTTTGACTACGCCGAAACATCTCTTTATGACATTGCGTAACGACGAATGCCGGTAGTTAAAAAGTTCTTCGTGCCCACTTAATCTTACTTCATTTTTGTTTATCTAAATGAGGCGGCCCCGTCCGTCGTTTACTTTCTTCATAACAAAGATCAATAAAAAAAAAAAAATCAGCTGCCTCAGACCATTGTGCGGTGTCATCCATTTATCAATAAATCTAAAGTTTCCATTGAACAATTAGCACCAAGAACTTAAAAAATGTGAAAGTAGCTTATTCCTAATCAAGCTCATAAATTCACCCAAATCTGTTCATCTTGAATAAATATCTCTATAAAAACAGTGTAACATCATTAATATTTAATAACATGCTTCACAACTCCGATCTGATTTTTAAAGGTTCAAAACACCAAAAAAAAAAAAAAACCATGAAGAACAACAAAGAGGCTAAAAAACCTTCTTCAGAATCATCATAAACAACAAAAAAGAAGCCCTAGATTCTGAAAATTATAATCACAGTTATTGATTTCTAATTTCTACCAAATAACACCATGAAAATTACTTCCACATTACTCGGAGGAGGACCGCAGTGGAGATCGGCGAGAGAGAAGTGGACTTTCTGTTGAGCACGGCGGAGGAGCTCGGCGAGAGAGAAGTCGACACTCGGTTGAAGACGGCGACTAAGCTCAACGCGGGAGTGAAGTCCAGGTCGGCAGGTCGGCGGTCGATGTCGGCGGTCTAGGTCGGCAGTCGAGGTCAACGGTCGAGGTCGGCGGTCGGCGGTCGAGGTGTGCGTCGAGGTCGAAGAGAGAACGAGAGTGTTTAGAGCTAGCAGACGAAGAGAGAGGATAAGAAACGAGTGAAGAAAAGTGAAAAGGCCTTTACGACTCATCTCATATTTGTGAAGGATTATAGAAAAAGAAAAGAAAATGAAATAAATTAAAGTTACCAGAGATTTACCAAACACACTTATTAGCATTTACTTATTACTGTTACAGTTGAAAAAGTCAAAAAGTGTTTTGGAGATACATACCAAACACAACCTATAAGTTTATAACTTGTATTTATTGGGAGTGTGTTAAAGGGAGAGAGGCAATAAGATATCTTTGTCCTATATTTAAATGAATATTTCTTTAAATAGTTTGGCTTCATGTGTATTTATTTAAAAGGTTTGCATGTTGGGTATTTCACTAATTCACTTAAAATAAATCACTAATTTGACAAATTATTTATGAATAAACATATTCACAAAATTTTGTATGAATAAATTAATTTGATCTTTTAGTTAATTATTTACTTAATATATTAATTATTATTTTTAATTTAGTTAATTTATTTTTATTAAAAATTTGAATTTCATATTTTTTTAAAGCATCAAAATTACATCTTCCCATTTATCATTAGATTCTTCTCGTTGCTAGCTTTCCGATGATATATCATACGAGTCAATTCGATACTCGAAATTTTTTTTTATGGAATTTTGAAGTTTTGAGAAGAGAATAAAAAAAAGAGAGAATAAATTAGCTAAACACAAAGTGAGAATTAGAGAAAAATGAGATGATACTTCAACAAGAGAAGTGAGAGAATAATATGTCTTAACATTATTCATATTTTATTACATTTTGTAATAAAAGCTCATTCATACTTATTAAAAACTTTAAAAAAATGCATTTAATAATTTTGAATTAGCAAATTAAGATTCAAATTGAGTGCAAAAGAACAAACCTTTAAAAGTATTATTTTGTTTAAGTATATTCTTTAAACACGAACAATAAATAAATTGAGCGGTCTATATAAAACGAGTAGAGCACGACACGCCACTCCACTTCAAATAGGATAAATCTCACGTATGTTAAGTGTTAACTTAGAACTAAGAAGCTCAAAAAATAATTATATATATATATATATATATATTTATACATATAATTAAATGTGCTCTGAAAGATCATGTTGATAATTTGAATATATTCACTTCAGTTCAATACACAAATCAATACATATCTGAACTCAAAACACAGTAGTGTTCCACTACAGAACCTTCCATGAATCTGAAGAAACAAAAGAAAAAGAAAAGAATGATGATCGAAATCGGATCACTGAGCAGGATCAACGATCAGACACTGCGACTGAAGGAAGCACCCCAGCGACGCCGGATCGCCCAGCGCCGGCATCGCCGGGTGTTGCCACCCGCCCGACGGCGACAATACCACGCCAACCTCGCCCCCGTCCCGACGCCGTCCGTCGACGGCCCCCTCCGCCTTCTGCGTCACCGTCTCGGGAGACGGCGACGGAGCAAGCGGAGAGAGCAGCGGGATGGCGCTCGAAGCCCCGTCGGGCGTAACGGAGTTTGCGGGGTCCGCGCCGGAGGCGGACGCAACGTGGGCGAGGTCGAGGGAGGGAGGCGCGCGGAGGCGGAGGCGGGAGAGGGGCTTGGCGGGCGCGGGTTCCATGGTGGTGGGAAGAGGCCGGTCTGGTTGTGTTGCAGTTGGAATATATAGAGTGGAAATATAAGAAGATGAAGACTTTTTCCATTTCATGGAAGCTAAAAATAAGGCGTTTATGGTTGCCCAAAGGAGAAATGGTCATGCATGATTCGAGGGTGGTTAGGGTTCGTTCTTCTAGATCTTCTTCTTGATTCATCTTCGTGGATATCATCAAGGAGAAAAGCCGAGTCCTCATCGTTGCATTACATGGATGGAAATAGAAGTTTCTACCTATACCATGGAAATGGAATATCTTCTCTAACGGAAATAAACTTATCAAAGCACAAAGAGGAGGATCATTATGCTAAGGGGTTTTTGTGGCGAAAATGCGTTAAGTTAATCATTTATTGGAATTTTATTTAAGGGTTAATACCGGCAGATAAACCCAAGTTGTTCCAAAATGTGTCGATATAGAGCTAAGTTTTTTTTTTTTAATGTTATATATAACTAAGTTGTTGTTTTTCTAGTGTTATATATACCCAAGTTGTCTTTTGCGTTTTTCTTTTCTTTTCAATTCATCATTTTTTGTTAGTTTTAATGATTTTTTAATTAGTGGGTCTCTCTCTCACCTTTATATCGAGCTTCATTGATATACTATAAACCCAGATGAACAACTTCATCGTAAGTGAACAAATAAACTCATCTTCTCCATGTCTTACATTCAATGAGAGCGTTATGGTCTCTGAGAAAAAAAGAGTAGAGCTTGGTGCTCTCGAATGGCGAGTCAAATCCCATTGACCACTCAAAGTGATATTTTCGCAACCCTAGCTCCTCCTTAGCGTCGCCAACGGCAAAGTGAGCTTTGTTTCTCTTTGCAGTACAGTCCGGAGCTCCGAGGAAGCACAATACAATGCTATGTTCGTCTGTTCGTAGACATTTTCCGATTATCAGCTCGGGAGAGCTCCATGTCTATTGATGGTACTGGATGACCATGAACACGGGATTGAGTGGATCGGCGCTCCGTAGCTCTTGAGTTCTTTTGTGGAAACCTCTCCATTTGAACCTGTGGTGGCATATGCAAGACCTATTCCAATGATCCGAGCCTCTCGTGGTAGGTGTCAGAGGATCCAAACTGTCCTGAAACTCATAACATATGGCCGGTGAGAGGCGGCGACAGTAAAGAAGGTCGCGGAAGAGATTCCGATGTAGGCGACGATGACTTCATTAAGAGTCTCCCAGAGCTGAAGCGCCATATTTGAAAGCTCCTTTGGGAGTTCAGTTTCAGAGAGAGAATGAGAGAGAGAAGAGAGATGGTGGGGCCATTAATAAAAAAAAAAGTTAAAATTAACATAAAAGAAGAATTTAAAAAAAAAATGTAAAAACAACAGCTTGAGTATATATAGCACTAAAAATAAAACGACTTTAGAAAATAGCAACAAGTGATAGATATTTAAATATAAATAAACAAACTAAGACATTCATTAGACAAATTTGTAAATAAAACAGAAAATATGAAGAGAAAAAAAAAACAATGCTACAATTAAGAATAACAAATAATCCTACAATTTAGAAGAGGACAAATTGATGAAGAAAACTAAAAGACTTGTCATAGATTTCTCCATGGCTCGTTTTATTTCCATATTGACTCTTTTTTTGTGTATGAAGTTAAAGTGATGGCGTAGTATTTGCGGTTGAAAATGTTATGAAATTTCATTGGAATAGTCTATGACTCGATTGCGATTCTACAGATGTGTCGTTCAACTTTTCCAGAAGAAATCGGTTTTGGTTCCTTGGAAGTTACAGGCTTGTTGATCTAAATGCTTTGCTTTGCGGAAATCATTAATGTCAAAGTATCTCACATCTATCGGGAGAGAAACATAGTAGCTAATACATTGACTATTTTTGGTTCTCAAAATTAATCATGATTGACCTTCTCATTCAGATTTTACTTCGTCTTTTGTAAATGATGATATGTGTTTGTGAGAGAACTAAAATTGAGATACTTCTCTACTTCGTCTTTTATAAATGATGACATGTGTTTGTGTAAGAACTAAAGTTGAGCTACTTCTCTTTTCTTTTGATTAGTTATGTAAACTTTGATATTTTTCATTTATGATATTCAGAGCCTTGTTTTTTTCCCTTGTTTTACATGGGTGCCAACCTAGTTTATTCAAGTTCACTTGGTGAGATTTGAGGCCTCAAGAAGAAGAAGAAAAAGAACCCATTATATGGCGTGCCTCAAACAACAGAAACATGACCTTAGGTAGATTTGCCGTCAAAGTAACATAGGTGTTAAAATGTAAATATCTTCGAAAATATCGCAATTAGCCCACGAAAAATATTGTGGCTAAGCGACATAGCGTGAACTGTCAGCACACCGCATTGCATTGAAAAGTGTTTAACTATATTTTGGTAAACATATTTTTACCGTCAAATCTTTGAATTTAGATCCAATTTCAATCCTAAATCAGGTAGTTATGCCGCTATAATCCAATCTTAATTAAGCGCTGCCGAAGGACAGCAGCAATTAGCAAGGCCTTCTTGCGTGCCAGTCCCTCTGGTGCTCCTTAACACCACCGAATGGCTTGCAGTGCCTTGACTCTCAATCTGACCCCGAAACTCCCACAAACACCTCACAAGCTTAATTCTACTAAGTCAACGAAACCAGTGATTTTCTTCAATTCCCATTCTACCCCAAGCCACTCTTCTTCAGACAACGCTAAATCCAAGAACAAGCATGCCTTTTTCCCGAACCTCGCCATGGGAAGGAGCAGACTCAGATTCAGTAGCGCCAAGGTACAATTCCGTACCTGGGCACGGTCATTTCGGTCATTTTGTTTTCTGGGCAATTGCTGAATCTGTGCGTTGTTTCTTCTTTTTCTGAAGGGCGGAGCTGAAGCTGGGTATTCTTCAGGGGAAGAAGAAGCTCAGTCGCTCGTGGCTGAGGCGAGCGAGCAAGAAGACTTCTCATGGTTGTCGGTGATCTTACCGTGAGTCTTCCGATTCCTCTAATGGCAATCAATGACAACATTCACTATTTTCAAATTATTTTTCAGTTGAGAATCGGTTGATCGTTGGTTTATACATCAACGGAGACGTTCTTCTTAGCTTTCCTTAGAGGATTCATGCATAACTTTTTTCTCGCTCTTTCGATCACATTTACGACGCTTTTACCAAATCATTGCGTGTCTTACGGAGTCTGTGCCCGATTTCGTTTTCTGGGTCCGACCCAAATCGTAGCTTCACAATGCGGGTTTTTTTTGGGGGGCAATAGGCCGGATCCGGTATGGATATTTCGGATCAGGGTTTTTTGTAATAGGCGTTTTAGGGTTAATTAAACTAGCTGTCATTGGGCTTTGTACTCAGCTCGTGTCCGGTGTGACACTTTTTCGATCACAGTGGGTTCTTCTTCTCTGTGTTCTCCCAAAATTAGAGTTCCACGTAAAATTCCTGCATCGATTTCTCTTATACTTCATTACTATTATCCGTTATGCATTAACAACAGTAGCTTGGTCTGCGGTTAAAGGAAGCCGTAGTCTTCAGAAAAAGTTTAATTCTGTTGCTTGCATTGTACGTCAGTTGGCAGTGTAATCTTGAGAAATTCTTTAAACACATTTGGAAAGTGCCAATAAAGAGTAACCATTCCTCTTTTTTTTTTTTTCTTCCTGAATTGGATCGAGTAGAATTAAATCGTCTGTTTGGCTCTTGGGAATGTCTTCATACACTCGCTTTTGCAGAATCGACGTGTAATAAAATCTCAAATAACTACTTTATTGGAACTCATTATAGGTTTGTGTTCCCTGCTCTGGGAGGTTTGTTATTCGGGTATGACATTGGTGCCACTTCAGGTGCAACAATCTCATTGCAGGTTCGTATTTCAATTTCAACAGTTAATTTGGACTCGTACCATTTTCTAAATATTTAATTTTTTTGTCAATCACGCGTCGAAAAACTTACGGTAATATTTGATTAATCGTTTTCAGTCTCCTGAGCTCAGTGCAACAACTTGGTATAACCTTTCGTCGGTTCAACTTGGCCTCGTGGTATGTAATGCATTACGAAATAACATGGCTTCATTGTCAATTGGAGAAACATGTAATTAGATCTTTCTGCCAAACCCGGTTCGTTATGCATGTAATTGGTCTAACGACGATAGCATGGATAAATTTAGGTCAGCGGATCTCTATACGGAGCTCTTCTCGGTTCCTCCCTCGTGTACCTGATTGCTGATTTCCTTGGTATAGCACCTTTTTTGTTTAAAAATGATCCTGCTTATGGCGGAGAAATACCATGGTAACAAAAAGACACTTAAGATTCACTAATAGCAGTAAATAAATCATTCCATGTATCAAAACAAGCCAATAAAAGCATGCCTGTGATATTTCTCTTGTTCAATTTCCGAAACTTGATTACGAAGGGAGAAAAAGGGAGCTCATCATAGCGGCCGTGCTATATCTGCTTGGTGGTCTAGTCACTGCTAGCGCTCCTGACCTTGCTATTCTGTTAGTAGGACGACTTCTTTATGGCCTTGGTATTGGCATGGTAAACTTTCTATAACCTTCTCCTACCAATTGATGTACTTTTGATTCTTTTAGCATAGTATTTAGTATGTACTTTTTTTTTTTCTTTTATTCAGGCCATGCACGGAGCACCCCTTTACATAGCGGAAACATGTCCGTCTCAGATTCGTGGAACTCTAATATCCTTGAAGGAGCTTTTCATAGTTCTCGGAATCTTGGTACTTTACAACATACAGTCAAAAGTGTAGGAAACCCGGTTATTATTTTTGCAATTATGCGAAGGTTATCTAAAGCTATAGTTATGTTAGTTGATTCGCAATCTAGATATTAGAGATTCTTATGTTCCTAGAATTAGACATGGGTTCCTTTAATGATTGCTATGTGTATAACTATCTATCAATGAATAAATAGTTTACCTGTTACCATTGGAAATAATACCTTTTAAGTACGTGGTCCTTATGCCAAATCTTTTTACGGCTAGTCAATGAAGTTTTTGCACAATTTTTCAGTTAGGTTATTTTGTGGGAAGCTTTGAGATCGATGCCATTGGTGGTTGGCGCTATATGTACGGGTTTAGTGCTCCGTTCGCTTTGGTTATGGGACTGGGCATATGGAGTCTTCCAGAATCTCCACGGTGGTTGCTTCTCAGGGCAGCTCAAGGTAAAGGGTTGCTACAAGATTTGAAAGAGAAAGCAATTCTTTCCCTGAGCAAACTGAGAGGCCGACCTCCAAATGACAAAGTATCCGAAAAGCAAATAGAAGATACTTTGGTTTCGTTGAAGTCTGCCTATAGAGAACAAGAGCCAGAGGCTAGCTTTTTGGAGGTGTTTCAAGGCCCGAGCTTGAAGGCCTTTGTGATCGGTGGCGGTTTGGTCCTTTTTCAACAGGTATATTCAACGTATACCACTATTTCGTACTTTGGCTTTTAAACCGTTATCTGGAACCGGGAATAGAGACCCAAACCGATAATCTAAGAAATATGAGAATTCTTTTTTGATAAATAAATTTTTTGTCTCTTAGACCGGGAAAATCTGTCCATGATGTCTAAGATGTGCAAAAGCCAAACAATCAAAACATGAAGAGACACTCTAATGGAGACATCTATTTATAAGATTAGAAACTCTAATCCTATAATTGTTGTAAAATACCTCTAAGACCCTTAAATCATACAACACATAAAAGACATAATTAAATAAACATAAATCAAGGTCTAACATAAAATTTGACCACTATAGACTACTTGTATAAATTGTATATTATCGAGTACATCATGCGCTCGATTTCTTCGTGACTGTGGCAGATCACTGGGCAACCGAGTGTATTATACTATGCTGGTTCCATTCTTCAGGTGATGCATCAAAATATCCAATCTTCATATATTTGGGATTGAACTCGTTAATCCGGAAAATTAACTTACGAATTTGATGGGTTTCTCGTAATATTTTTCCAGAGCGCGGGATTCGATGCTGCCGCTGATGCTACCCGTGTATCAGTTGTGATTGGTTTATTCAAGGCACGTTTTATAGTCTTTCTGTAGAAATATATTCTGATGTAAATTAGCTAGAAATGGTTAATTGTAGTGTAATTAGTAGAGGGACTAGTTTTAGATTATATTTTCAAAGTTAACTAAAATTGTGTATATTTCAGTTAGAATTTCATTTCACTTTTCATTACTATAATCCATTCGTAATTAATTTCTTTGCAGTTTTTGATGACGTCGATAGCTGTCCTGAAAGTCGATGACCTCGGAAGAAGGCCGTTGCTCATAGGAGGTGTCAGCGGAATCGTATGCTTATGATTTTAACTAGTTCTGAATTTTTTTTTTTACTTAACACGCTCAAGGAACCATGAACTGTTCTTGTTACTGTCTCGATGTTTGTTTTTTATAATTCATCATCAAAATTTTACATAGTAAATGTTGTTTTTTGTTTATGTCGTGATAGGCTGTTTCGTTACTTCTCCTTTCGGCCTACTACAAATTTCTCAGTGGCTATCCGCTTATCGCAGTGGCTTCTCTGCTTCTCTACGTCGGTTGCTACCAGGTAAAGCTTGGCGCTTTTTAGTTCCATTCTCTCTCTCTCTCTCTCTCTCTCTCTCTCTCTTTTTTTTCTTTTTTTTTTTTGTGGAGTTTAAAAGCTTCTTTGAATTGAAATCAGTACCCATTCTATCCAATCTTCATGAACTTTTTTTTTTTTATCGAATCTAATGGAGTTTGTAATCCACTATCCTATTTTGCTAAGTCAAAATAATAAACTTTCTCTAATCTTATTTCAGATATCATTTGGGCCAATTAGTTGGCTAATGGTGTCGGAAATTTTCCCACTACGCACGAGAGGACGGGGGATCAGCCTTGCGGTTCTCACAAATTTTGGGTCTAATGCAGTTGTCACATTTGCATTTTATCCATTAAAGGTACGCACTTTCCAATCTATATTTACCGTTTCTTTCCATCCTGATTAATCCAAGGACCGGTCGTAACAGAAGATACTGGTCCGTTTTTTTTTTTCCATAACGAAATTCCAGATTCCGTTTTATGGTATGCAATAGCTAATCTGGGGTCCGAAGGTCCATAACACGCCGCTTTAAAATTAATAATCTTCTTACAATAGAACTGTATTTGCAATTCCGTTTTTTTTTTTTTTTCTCTTCTGAAAATTCCGGACAAATAATATGGAATTTCCGAATCCCCACAATTGCAATTAACATTACAGGAGCTTCTGGGAGTGGAGAATCTCTTCCTCCTCTTCGGAGGAATCTCTCTGGTAGCGCTTCTGTTCGTCGCACTGTATGTCCCAGAAACTAAAGGTCTGAGCTTGGAGGAAATTGAATCAAAGATATTGAAATGAAATTAGGGTTTCAACACCAAAATAACACTTCGAAATGCAAATGATGGGTCTTTTTTGTGGATTTCACTTGTATATGTTTTGTTCACGTCAACATTTTGTTACATTACTATGATATTTAGTTGCAATTTCGAATAATTAATTATGCCTTGCCATTAATTATGCCTTAAAGTTTGGTTATTATGTTTAAAGGTTTAAGTTGTTCGGACCCAATTCGGCCTTTGAAATTGTGATCTCTTGATCTATTTTGTGACGTTATGTTAATGTAAAAGATAATTAATAATCAATTCACTAAGTTCAATTTTTCATAAAAAATTTATCTTTTCTAAAAAAATATTTCTTACTAAAAAATAAGATTGAGTTTGATGAATATTAAGCACTTTTTTGCTACGTATAATAATTTTTGAACCGAAACAGTTTTTGAGAACAAGACCATAAACCATTTAGATAGAAGACGGTCTATATTTTGGTAATATTATTATTATACTTACTAATTTACTATAATAAGCAATAGACTTAAATTACTGTCATATGTGACTAAGCGGCTGTTTAAGGATTATAAACAAAGTTCCAAATTGTAATAATAAAAAAAAAAAAACTGGTAAGAGTAACCAAGTTGTAATAAATTGTGTGGTGGATATTCAGATTTTTTTTAAGTGAGAAACACTTAAATGTAATAAAACATTTTTTAATTTTTTTTTATATATAAAATACATTGATGAAAAGATGACTTAGATAATTAAAAGTAATAAAAAATTAAAGTAAAATTATGTAAAAGTAGTACATTTCTGTTAAGTATTACGTTTCATTAATATTTTTTTAACAAAAAGTAAACGAAATTAGTTTTAATAATTTGGATAATTTTAATTGTAAAAATTGAGAAAACGACGTTCTAGTTGTTTCCAGTGAGTTCGGATTCCAGAGAAGTCGTTGCCTACTGTAAATGTAGGAGAGAATAGATAAACAAGCAAGAGGATTGGATTGGATCGGTGGGACACGTGGCATAAAGAAGGCCAGTCATCTTGTGACAAGGACGCAAGATGGCCTCAGAGCTTTCTGGAAGTGAAGAGAAGATCAGTAGTTATACATTCCCCATAACATGATCATATATATATATAATGATAATCATATTACTAAAATCATAACTTGGAGGAATAGAAAAACATAATCAAATATTGGTCCTACAAATAATAATTTTAGGTCTGTTAACCTTAATTGTGCATGGTTGGCAAAAATTGAGACTTAAGATATATGCAGGAACATCTTACTGTAGAACTTTATTAAACTAGTAATTAATTATGATTTAATATTTTTTTTATGATCTATAGCTCTAATTAATATAATTAAATTATTTTCTATATATTATTAAAATTCCAGAGTTTTTGTTAGTCTCTTTGATTGCCCCCAGCCACAACTCAACTAAAAAAAATAAAAAATCAATACCATTTAAAAAAAAAAAAAGCCTAATTTAAGTGAAGGAGAGAGCAACTTGAAACCCCAAACAACACAATCACAGAATCACTGTTTCCTGAAGCAGCCATTGGCCGTTAGCGCCACGTGTCAACATGCCGATCCTGAAGTAACACACTCTTCTTCTCTTCCTATAAAGCCTCAGCTGATTCACTCCTCTGCTGCACAGAAGAAAAGCTCAGAGTCAGTTGCTTTGGCCACAAGCTATCCATAACCATGGCTGCCTCACTCACATCCTTCCCAACACTCAACACGACACACGTAAGCCACAAATATCCCTACTTCTTTAACTCTTTCCTCAACAATATTTGTGTTATCCAATGATAATATAATGACATTAACAATGTTTTTTTTCTTCTTTTTCTTATAATTAAGTTACGGTGACGTAAACTAATGGTGAATGTTAAAAGATTCAACATTGAGAAGAAGATCATATAAACAAATAAAAAGTAGTCAACTCTTTTTATTGACCTAATATTGTAGTAGTAATACGTAACAATATTGTTTCTATATTTTTGTTCCTTCTTCAGGTGAGCTTGAGCGGGTCGAGCTCCGGAACCAGCTCCGCACCCGCGATCAGCGCAGCATTCTTTGGGAAGCCGTTGAAGAAGACTGCAGCTAGGACGGAAAAGGTGATGGCAGCGAGGGGGAGAGTAGTATCGGAGTTTGACGAAGAGAAGCAGACGAGCAAGGACAAGTGGGCAGGGCTGGCGTACGACACGTCGGACGACCAGCAGGACATCACGAGAGGGAAGGGGATGGTGGACGACCTCTTCCAGGCGCCCATGGGCACCGGCACCCACTACGCCATCATGAGCTCCTACGAGTACATCAGCATGGGCCTCCGCCAGTGAGTACATATGATAGATAAACTTAATTACTTTTCCCGTAATACTAAACTTGATTATCAATAATTGTGCTGATGGGTTCTTTCTTCAGGTACAACTTGGACAACAACATGGACGGTCTCTACATAGCCCCGGCTTTCATGGACAAGCTCGTGGTTCACATCACCAAGAATTTCATGACACTCCCTAACATCAAGGCACGACATCACTCTTTTGTCATATATGACACACTATAGAACTACCAAAATAAATGAAGGGTTAATATTGCCAAAAATATTTTACTTAAGACTCGAAGTGCACTTGAATACTTAAGTTTTAAGATTGACCGTAGTAATATCTTATTTCTTAAAATGTAGCAAAACATTTTTAAACGTCAAATGTGCTGACGTGTCATGTCAAGTATTAAAGTGTCATATCACGAGATCATGACAATGACGTCAAAATTCGAATATAAGTAATAATGTGCAAAAATCTTTGAGGTAAAGTATTTTAGCTGCATTTAACCTCCTCAAATACCGGGCTAATATGACGTGGTTTGACACGTTAGTCTGTTCCGTGGCGTTTTAAAGTGTTTTGGTAACATAAATTAATAGTTCAAATTCGAAATCGGACCATTTGATTGAGTAATTTTTTTTTTTTAATAATTTTATAGTTCATCTTAAATTTTTGAAAGATAAAATATTAAGAGGCTTTCAAACGCGTTTCCTCTACTTGATCATACACATTACTGGACTCAGAACACTTAATTAGTCCAGATACGAACTTAATCCAAATAAATTAGCACCATATATGATATGAACCTCAAATAAAATCGCACTGATTATGAGAAACTCTTATGCTAATTTCTTATTATTCGTTTTCAGGTTCCTTTGATTCTGGGAATATGGGGAGGCAAAGGCCAAGGCAAGTCCTTCCAATGCGAGCTTGTGTTCGCCAAGATGGGAATCACGTCAGTCCATAATAACTATCTCTTCTTCTAAACCCATGCAAAACTCGCTTGAGCTCTGACCCTCATGACAATATGGCAGGCCCATCATGATGAGCGCCGGCGAGCTGGAGAGCGGCAACGCCGGCGAGCCCGCAAAGCTGATCCGGCAGCGGTACCGCGAGGCGGCCGACATCATCAGCAAGGGGAAGATGTGCTGCCTCTTCATCAACGACCTCGACGCTGGCGCCGGCAGGATGGGCGGGACCACGCAGTACACGGTCAACAACCAGATGGTCAACGCGACACTGATGAACATCGCCGACAACCCCACGAATGTGCAGCTGCCTGGGATGTACAACAAGCAGGAGAACCCGCGCGTGCCCATCATCGTCACTGGCAACGACTTCTCCACGCTCTACGCGCCACTCATCCGCGATGGCCGCATGGAGAAGTTCTACTGGGCTCCCACCAGGGAGGACCGCATCGGCGTGTGCAAGGGGATCTTCCGGAGCGACAGCGTCCCCGACCAGGACATCGTCAAGCTCGTCGACACTTTCCCTGGCCAATCTATCGGTAAACTCTAGCTCTCCCTTAAGTTACACAATTGGCACCAATTGAGTCACAAGATCCTTAACCGGACTTGAACGCTTTGACCGTAGATTTCTTCGGCGCGTTGCGGGCCAGAGTGTATGACGATGAGGTGAGGAAGTGGATATCGAGCATCGGCGTCGAAAACATCGGGAAGAGGCTCGTCAACTCCAAAGAGGGCCCGCCCACATTCGAGCAACCGAAGATGACGCTCCACAAGCTCCTCGAGTATGGTACCATGCTCGTGCAGGAGCAGGAGAACGTCAAGAGGGTTCAGCTCGCGGACAAGTACTTGAGCGAGGCCGCGCTCGGGGATGCCAACGACGACTCCATCAAGAGAGGCACTTTCTACGGTCAGAACCAAACCCTTGTCAAGCACGTTTGGAATTATTTTATGATGTTGATGTCTGAATTCTGATGTTCTTTTGTTGCTCCTCCCACAACAGGCAAGGCTGCGCAGCAATTGAAAGTGCCGGTTCCCGAGGGCTGCACCGACCCGTCTGCGACGAACTTTGACCCGACAGCGCGGAGCGACGACGGAAGCTGCAAATACGAGTGATTTCTGATTTGCATTTCAATGTAACGAGTGATTTGATTTTTTGTCTCATCAGAATGAGACTAATATATCTTACTTTGTCAATTTGTATGTCGTTTGTCTTTCGCATAAACATCAACCAACAAATAAGAAACTCAATGTCTCCCTAAAATAAGAGCCTCAATGTCGTTTATTAAAGATGAGAATCATCAACCAAAAAATATTAGAAGATATTGGCCCGTTTGACCCAGTTTAATTTTTACAAAAATTGTTTTTAGTTTTAGTTTAAAAAACACTGTTTTAAAAAAACTGATAGGCGTTTGGTAAATTGTTTATTAAACAGTTGTTGCTAGTAACAAAAAGTAATTTAGCGTTTGCTAACAAAAATTATTTAGGCTAAAATAGACTAAAACTGTATTTTTGTTTTTAGAAAAAACCAAAAGCTACGAATTCTAGCTTTTACGATTCATGTACAAAAATTTAAAATCGATTTTGTGTTGTTTAGAAAAATAATTTTTCCAAACACCTGAAAAGCGGTTTAGTTTATTTTAAAAACAAAAACAGAGCTAACTAAGTTGTGCCAAACGCACCCATTAATTTACTCAATGTCGTTTCCTATATATTGATATAAGAAAATCGTTGTCGTTTATATATAAAAAAAAAATTCAACTGTTTAATTAATGATCATCCAATCATTTGATAAATAATCGGTTGTTGTAATCAATTACATAATAATCTATATATATATATTAAAGCATGATGACAAAGTTTTCTCAAGACAATTCTATTATATAGACATGTTCAAATGCTTATTTTTTAGAATTTTGAATTAAAAAAAATATTCATACTATTTATTTCCCATAAGAAAATAAAGTCTTATTTATTTTCCAATAACAAAATAAAGTCTCATTTATTTCTAATAACAATAAATTTTTTCTCTTCATTTTTTGTCTCTTTTAATTTCTAATAACAATTAATTTTTAAAATATCTAAGGGCAATAACTAAAATACATAAAGGCGATAATTAAAAGGTGTGTAAAAATACCTAAGGGCAATAATTAAAAGGTGTGAGTTATAATCGTGATTATTTTTATATATTTTTGAACTACACTCTTACTTTACTATGCATGCAATTTTTACACATTCTATATATTGTTAATGCCGTTTTTCGGATCAACGTGGAAAGCGGCCCATAATTCCGTTTTGGGCCGGGCCCGATGACCGCGCGATGGCCACGATGGGCTTAGAGCTCCTTTCCTCGCCTTTGATGGGCCGAAAGTCGCTCCCGAGCAATCCGCCTCCTTTTCCGCTCCTGAAAAGAGTGTAAAAAACGTGAACTCTCGAGGAGGGCAGAGGGGGGGGACCTCAGTCGCTCGCTCCGACGCTCAACACTAGTCGAGTACTTTAAGATCGGGAAGTGAGATTGGCGAGCAGAGGTTTTTTGGCTTGAGAAAGCTTACTGAATGAGGTGGGGGGGCTCTCGTATTTATAGAGAGCCTCGTGCGACCCCTAAGGGTGTGTTTTTCGTTTTAGGGGTCGTAAGGCACGGTTTATGTTTTAGGGGTCGTAGCGACCCCTAATTAGGGGTCGTTGCGACCCCTAAAACCATGTTTTTATCTTTAGGGGTCGTAAGGCACGGTTTATGTTTTAGGGGTCGTAGCGACCCCTAATTAGGGGTCATTGCGACCCCTAAAACCATGTTTTTATCTTTAGGGGTCGTAGCGACCCCTAATTAGGGGTCGTATCGACCCTTAAATGCATACTTTATTTATTAGGGGTCGCAGCGACCCCTAATTAGGGGTCGTAACGACCCCTAAAAGCATATTTTCGGAATAGATCCCGCATTAGTATTCCCAAGTCGGTTTTGAGTTGACTTTATCGGGGCGGGTCTCATTGACTTTTCCGAGTCTGGTTAGAGTTGACTTTTTCGGGGCGGACCCGGATTGGCTTCGTGGGCCTTTGGCAGTTGAGCCTTTTTTTATGTGTTTATTGGGTTGGGCCTGAACATTTTTAGGCTCCGAAAAATACCCATAACATATATTTAATATCATTTTTTAATATTATTATTGGATGACTATTGGTCTTTTCAATTCCATGCAACAAAGACTTTTGATCTTCTCTTCTTAATGTCTAAATTAATTTATTTGTATTTATTATAGTTCACTAGCCTATAAATAGTCATAGAGACTTTTCTAAGATGAAGGCAGATTTATTTACATTCCCTACTTTCAATATTGTCTCTCTTTTGATCTTTTCTTTATTTTCATTAGATTTTATCGTTCCCGCTTTTAAATTTAAGTATATTCTAACGTGTTTAATTTGTCTTGAGCAGATATGTTCATAGAGAATTAGCAGTACATGACATGGTTAGTGATCTTATTATTCATCTCATCAAGGCATTGTGCCTGTCTATATCGACTGTCAATTTTACACTTTATTGCAATTCGAATGTTCATAATGAGTATGAATGTTTGTTTGGTTTTTGTCTGCTTTTTTTTTTTTTTTTTACTGGTTTTTCTTTTTTGTTAGAATGAAATTGGTTTTGTAATCATTGGTTGCGGTAAAATTTTAATCATGATTTTGGAATGAGTTGTAGATTAAGAATACCCTTAAACTTTTACGGGTTTTAACTTATTTGTAGCTATATCTATCTATATATATATTATATCAATTATTTAACACATAGTCTTATATATATGAGTAATAACAGTTACGCGAATATCATGAATTGAATGCCAATTTTATTCGCCGTTTTAAATTGTTTTGCATAATTTTTATGTGTATATATATATATATACAAATTAAACCTTCCTAAAACAAATTTTCACAATTAATCTGTATTTCCAATGACTTTAATTAGAATTTCACTAAAAATCACAATTATACAATGCTACTATTTGTTATCATGTAAAGGTTTTGTTTGTTAAGCTATATTAATTTTTCCTTTACAAGCAGTACAAGCGTTTACTTTTTATTTATATATATAAATAAAGGAAGTAACACAATATAATAAGGTGCACTATAATTCCTTTTTTACAAAGCATATTAATTTTATTCACCACAAAATATGTCTTTCTTAATTTTCGTTCAATTCTCTTTTAAAAGGAAAGATAGTACAACCTCATGCCATATAGAATCAAGGATTGGCTCTTTTTTTTTTTCTTTCAAAATTAGATTCTTTTTAATGAAACTGATATATATATATATATATATATATATATGAAAATCTACAAGTAGTTCAAGCTAAATTTCAAGGCTTACATGTTTCTTATATTTTTAGAATTTTTTTATATGAATATTACATGAGTTAAGTTACAGTGGTAAATGTAATTATTAATAAGTGGGTAGATTAATGCATTTGATGCCATTTAAGAGAGAAACATATCTATTTTTATTATTTTTGTTCTTCTCCCTGTTTAATTATTGTTATTGTTAGTATTGTTAAATAATTCTTTGATTCTAAGATTGTCACCTTAGTTAGGACAATATACAATTTTCTTAGTATCCATAAGTTGTAAGTTTTCAAATTTATATGAACTCATATTTAATATAAATTAGTAAAGAGCAAACCCTTGGAATTGAAGCTACAACACCGCTCCTAACATGCAATTGCAATTGAATAAGTGATATATTTAACATGCAATTGCAATGAAATTGAAACTGAAAATTGATTGATAGCATGTATGACATTATTAGCTAGCTACGACATTAAAGTAAAGTTTATTGGTTCACCATTCCACATTCCCTTTTCTATGCATTGAATGAGTAATATATATAACAGCTTTAACTTATAATAAGTAAAAATAATAAATACATAATCAATTAATTTTACAAATTCTAAATTGATATTGAAACAGCACACATATAATTTTTATGGAGCGTCAAAAAATGTTATATAAATATCGCTATTTTCTTCTCTTTGGTTTCTTAGATATTTATTATTTTATTTTCTCTTATTATCCTCATGCTTTCGACACAACCGAAGCCTAGCATAAGCTCTCTGGCTCCAACAGATTCTGCATGGATCGCAAAGTTCAACGTGCTCTTCTCCACGGCTTAGGCATGTTGGCGGCATAGATAATGATGGTTTAATATTTCATTGTATATCTTAATTAAGATTTTCTCTCTTTAAGATGGTTTGTGTACATGTTCTTTAGATCTCGCTCGCAATGATGTTTGTGATACAACAACGATTTGTTTTTCTTTTTATTTCAGTTTCGGTTTTGGTTTTGATTTTGGTTTTGACTCATCTTTTCCATTTAACGTGCTATTTTAATTTCTTTATGATCATGGTATTCACTTGGTATTTATATTTTTATAGACTTTGCTATCTTTTTTACTGTTACTTCAACAAGATCAAAGATGTAATTGATTATGTAATAAGCTCCCTATTTCTAAATTTCACACATTCACGAGTCATGCCAATTGGTATTGGTATTAATCCGACAATAACACTTATAAGCATATTCTTTGGAGTTTTTCTTTCGTAATTCATTGATGGTAAACTGCCTGAGCACCAAGTAATATAACTTCTTTCACTTCCTATTGGCAATAATATATCAAATTTGCTGCTAAGCTCATGATTCATGAAGTTTGAGACTCCATACTGTGAGTTCTCATTTAAATGACTATAATTTACCTAAAAATGTTGGATTGATGTCTGATGATGAACGTTTATACGTGAATCTAACTAACACGTGCTCAAATATACGATACGCTATGGTTCTTATCAAACTTTCTAAAATTATGAAGTACCAGTATATAAAAATCAGATTTCAGTGATCTTAAATTAATTTCTCTATACTTTGATCACATTATTTTTTAGACATAAAAGTTATCCTTTTTTATGTATTTTTTTTTACATGGATGACTTTGATCACATTATTTTTTTATAGCTAGGATTCTGACATGGATGACTTTTTATGAAAATAAAAAAAATAACTCAATTTTTTTTTTCTTGCATAACCACATTATTAGTTTTTTAAGGATTAACAAATAATTATTGCAATCAATTGAGTATTCAACAAAATGTTCCTATACTGACTACGTACGAAGTACGAACCACCTGATTTTTTGTTGCTTTTCACACGATTTACTCGAAATATGAAGGAATTAATATCGAATCAAACATATAAGGAATTATTTTTAGGGTTGGTGTTTGTTCATTATATGTTTCTCAATATTCAAATCCGTTTAATTTTTTTTTATAAATATTTAATGATCATATTTAAAACAAATTAATGAGATTATACACAATAATATACATTAAAATTATAGAATTTGTTCAATATTTTCGTCAAAATTGACAAGTCAAATTACGCCACCGCGCGAAGCGTGGTGCGGATCCACTAGTTTAAATAAACTTAATAGATTCTTGGAATGGTCAATTAACAGATTGCTGTCAAATTTATGAACGACTCGTGAGTCATGAGTGTAGAAGCCCTCGGCGAGGAAAAGAAATGTAGTACCAAAAATAATCAATTGTACAAACAAAAATATAATAACTCATTATAACTCCAATTTTTTTACAATGTTGATGTTCACTGTTACTAGTAATTCTTGTAAAAACAGAGTACATGTTTATCCACTAAAATTTATACTCGGATTAGTCTTTAACTATAGCAACATTAATTAAGTTCAGATAAACATAACATACCAGCAACCATCATCAAAGTTGGACGAATTCTTTAATCTCCACGATTTCTTCAAAAACTGAAAACCTAAGTCCGATAAATATTTGTCCCTATTTACCATTTTATATTATTTATACGTATGACATCAGTTTTTAATTGTTGATTTATTTGTTGAGAGACCCTCATATTATTGGCTAATTTATATTTGGTGAAGAGAACATGTGAGAAAACTTTCAATGTCGCACAAAATGCTAATGCAAATACAAGGTTTTTTTTTTTTCTTTTCTTTTCTTTTTAAAAGCATCAATTCTCCATATTTCTCCTCGTTTGTTCACGTGGGACCTTTTCTTACCTCAAATTTCCCAAATTTGCTACATTTTTTTTTGTCCATGTGAGGACTTTTTCTTCACTTGTAAAATTAGTTCATGTATATTTAATACACAAATTTTATAAATATGATAACAATTATGCATATAAATAATAGACTACTATTATAATCAAGTTACTAAATATATTTTATCAAAAGAAATATATAAAATTATACTTAATTTAATTATTTAAAAAAAATCATCGATAAACGTGTTGGTTACCTATTTACCCGTAAAATCATATTGGTATGTTTACTAATCAGTTACCCCATTGTTTTAAAACTCATTGGTAAACCCGCTACTCATTAGTAAACTCATTCAATTAAACTTTTTTCGGTAACAATATTTATAACATTGTGAAGAATATAGTTTCTTTGGTCAACTCTTTGTGTGTTCTTAAATAATAATTACTTATCACATGTGAAAGAGGTATTGGCGGTAGTATAACTACTCAAAGTTAATTAAATAGGACGAGATATTCCCTAATTTTCAATTGTATTTAACACAAAGATTTATTTTTTGCGTGTTTGGTTGTTCTATCCAATTTCTACTATTTACAATAAGGCCTTCGAACGGGTACACATGAGATTAGTCTCCGTCCTCCTTTGACATGTTTGTGTTATATTGGGAATAATCTCAAGCCAGCACATGTCCAAAGTACTCAATGTTGACACTATTGGAACACACTGAGCCTCATTTAAACACTTTTATGCCGCTAACTCTCTTATAGCAAATTATGTCCATTATTTGGTCTCCGCTACTTGGTTCTTGTTAAGACAATACATGAAGACCAATTACCTTGATTAATCTACACTCTAATCATATTAATAAATAGGCATATTAACCATTAACAAAATAACCAATGTTTGACTATGTTGTAAATAAAAATATTAAGTTTGCTAAAATGCAATATAAACATATGAATGTGGCTATTCATTATAATTTTTCTAATAAATATCTATGTCTGAATCTTTAAGAAATTGTTTTAAGTGAACAATGTTGAAATAGATAAGAATCTTCGGAAGTCAAGTCAATCAATATATAAATGACAGAAATAATTAATGTAGGGTAAAAATGGTTGAATTTCTCATAAAAAGTGGGTGAAATAATTAAAGTATAAGTAATATTAAGTAGAAAGTGAATAAAAAGTGGATGAATACGAAAAATGCTACTATTGTCGCAAAAATAAACCACAACCTCTGACTCTGCCCCTCGCCACGCGTCGCCCGCCCGTTGCCTCGCCATTCGCCATGCGTCATCGCCACAACAACTTGCCTAATCACCATGTGGCGAGTGTGGGCCTTGACTCGAACACACATCACTTGTGTGGATGCGTGCCTCCAATTGCGTCAAAGTAGTAGACGCGTGTAAATGCACGCGTCTCTGATGGGCAGCATTACAAAAGAGAAAGAACGAGATTGAAGGTGTAACCAAGAACTCCGCTTGAGAGACTGATAGTGGATCGAGATTTACAAACGCCAAGCGTACGTACCTCCTACACTGGGAGCGAACCACTATCATTCTAATGTCAAGTTTCAATTTCATTTTGCTTTAATCGTTTTCTGATTTGAGAATTAGATTTAATTCCTAATTCAAACGACATGCTTAAACATATAAACGACATTGTTAGTCATAAAAGATATAAACGACATCGTTTTACTATGAAACGAATCTAACGACATCTTCGAGTAGTGGTGCTATGCTACTGCTTCTTCTCCAAAGCCACAGCGAAAATGTCGCTGAGATTCTTCTTCTCAGGACTCCATGAATCTCTCCTCACCAGAACCGTCTCCTTCGGAATCCCCAGAAAGCTCTCGTCTTTCTCTCTCCTTCCGAGAACTCGCGCCATTTCAGTCTCAGAGGACTCTCCTCTCTCCGGTGACCTTGCTTACTCTCTCTTGATAATCTTCATCCGTCTGATAATTTATGTGTAATGCTTACAGCTTTGGATGATGTCTTGACGAGCTATGTATTTGGGAAGAAGAAGGCCACTGAAGTTGCTCACAAGTATGAAACGCCATTTTCGTTAGCTCTTGATTGTTATTGAAGATAAGGACTTGTTGATGGCTGCGTTTTTTTTTGTTTTTTTTGCAGGGTGTGGGAACGAGTCGTTCGAAAAGGCGATACCGTCGTCGATGCCACTTGCGGGAACGGTTACGACACCTTGACGCTGCTGAAGATGGTTTCTGATGAGGCGCGGGAGGGTCGGGTTTATGGCTTCGACGTTCAGAAAGACGCTTTAGAGAGCACTTCTTTACTGCTGCAACGGTCGGTCAGCTCGAACGAGGTATACCCTCTTTGCTTACCGGTAAACACGACTGCATTATTGTGCTTGTTATGAGCTCGTTATTGACGTCGTGGCAGACGGAACTCGTCGCGCTCTTCCACGAATGTCACAGCAAAATGGCCCGAATTCTTCCCGAGGATACTGCAGTGAGGTACATGTTTTCACCTTTTCCCGTCTACCTTTTTTTTTCCGGTTCTTTTCGCAATTGAAATCCCAATTCATCTGTTAGTCCCGAGATCGTTGGAATAAAAAACCGCCGGCTACTAATAACAAGAATCTCCGGTTGTTTACGTCTATGATTTCTTAATAGCTTTATACTTAGGGGTATATTCAGGAGCAGGAATTGGGATTGTGACAATTTTTTCTCCCGGTATCGGTTTTTTGAGAAATGTTTATTTTTTCAAGAACCAGTAACCGGGACCGATAAAGATAGCAGTTAAGAAGTGGTAAATGTCGGTTTAGAACTTGGAAATGCTCATTTAAAAAGGGATTCTGTTGATTTTTGAATAACATGTTGAATGGGAAGAATTAGAGGACCAGCGGGTTTAGCAGCTCGTATTCCTACTTCGTGCGCGTATGTAATATACAAAATTGAGAATATTGGTGAATGAATTTCAGGTTGGTAGCTTTCAACTTGGGCTATCTTCCCGGTGGCGATAAAGCGATAATTACAGAGCCAAAAACGACAATTGAAGCGT
Organism: Parietaria judaica; assembly: GCA_954871525.1. Lineage (NCBI taxonomy): Eukaryota > Viridiplantae > Streptophyta > Magnoliopsida > Rosales > Urticaceae > Parietaria > Parietaria judaica. The sequence continues at coordinate 20,660,739 of OX940860.1, read as the reverse complement.
TGAAAGCTGCAACACATGTACTTGTTCCGGGAGGACTTATCAGCTTAGTAGTTTATGTTGGTCACCCCGGCGGTTGGTAATATTTCTCTTGCCTCATCTTCCATTGTTTTATTGCTTTATCTTACATTTTCTTTTAAATTATGCTCACAGTGAAGAATTGGAAACGGTACAAGAGTTTTCTTCGGAGTTATCGGTAGAGAATTGGATTTGCTGTAAATTTCAGATGCTGAATCGGCCACTTTGTCCGGTTCTTATCTTCTTGTTCAGGAGATGATAATGTTAAGAGTTTGTAACCGGAATTCGCTTTCAAGGTCTGCCTTGATCCGAAGCTCCATAGTGTGACATAAAAATCATTTGGATTTTTTGGGGGCCTACTCGTGGAAGTAGAGAGATTGGGCCCCAAGAGCCTAATTATGTATTTGGGATCACGGATTTTTACCTTAATATATGATTTTAGACTAAGTCGATATCCATAGTGCATCATTCCAAGGTTTTTTCGCCAAAGCAAGGAGTGGACCTATGTCGGAGATCGAAATTCGAACTAAGGACGAACCGCTCCCCAAATTGGTTGTGTCGATTTTATTCTCTGTTTATTTATGTTTGCATGTTCTGATTTGTGTTTAATCCCTTCGTATTTCCTAACCAGTTTACTATAAATGGATACCTAAATTACTAAATCGAGGTAGTTTCCTAACGACTAATTTATTTCTATTTTTTTTTAATTCTTTATATTGATGTA